>CM027856.1:1441372-1823933 GCA_016097595.1 Eucalyptus pumila | reverse complement strand
GTAACAACACAACATCGCAGAAATTTAATGGAGAAACCACAAGCAAATTATTTTTTACATTAATAAAATCCCACCATCAATTCAACTAACATACAAAGCCAGAATTTTCATGCAATGAAAGTGTATCTATAGAATTACAATGTATCTCATATTTCAAAGTAAGAATTTTACCTGCTCCGATGTTTGGAGGCAGCACTAGACTCCAGCACTAGACTTATGTTCTTCTTTTTATCAATTTTAGGACTACTCTTATCTCCCAACCAATTGCCTTGTCCCATAGAAAATTGCTATATCTGAAACTCTCAATTTAAAACGTACAAGTGCTTATTTGTATTGTATATCTGAATAGACACAATGTGTAATGAACAAAAGCATAACACTAACATGCCTTTTTACTCTCTCTAAGTATTTCTCTTTACGATTAATCCAAGTTCTTTTATGCACAGGTTAAGACGCTACCTCTGGCCATCTGTTAACTATGGTTAACATTATAAAAATGGTAGATTAATTGGTCAAGATTTTCTTAGAGCCAACCTTTAGCGTCCTGCTAATAAAACAAAGACCCTATTCAATGATCTTTTCCTTTTTGTTACCCTACTCATTTTCATATTCAAGAAGGTCCAATTACCCCATATGAGTGGTTTATGTCTTTCTGCAAGGGTCCAGCCATTTTTAGTCAACCAAATGGCAATTATAAATGACATGAGATACTATTTGCATGCATGGTATGATTAGTACCACGAGCAGAGCAATTTTCCTATTTCTTTCTAGAGGAAAAAAAGTAAACTGGATAAGTTTTTGGGCCCTTGGACAGAGATCATTAGTAAAGACGGCCAGTAGGATTTGGGTGAAAGGGGTAATTCAGTGTTGTACTTTTCTCAATTTGAAAACCTATCTTTGATACATTTTTTCATTTATGCCTGACTGTAGAGTGATTTTGCAAACACAATGTAGTTTATAATCACATTGATCTACACTTGCTTAAGTACACAGGAGGAAGGACGAGAGTTTCGCATAGTTGGTAGCCGCTTAGAACCATTAGAGACCAAGTAAATGAGATGAGGATATTCACATAGTAGTCCCTTTTGGTACTCAAAACTATGAGATAATGCTGTGACCTCGCTAGTTGGGTAATAAAATTCTGCTTGTAAAACAACTCAATTTCTTAGAAACTAAATACAATACTAATTCATAACTTAAGTATAAGTTATTTAACTTATATAGATCATTTTCAATTAGGATAGATCAATTAAAATTCCAAGTATTAAGTATTATTTACTTCTAACAAAACAAGAATCAAATGAATTTGGAACTTTTGATTACACTTCCCGTTGTCAAGTCAGGAAAATTTCCAAGTTAGCGGGAGTCTCTCAATCCTGCGAAATATGCATTGAATCACAATCTTTTCCAACTAGATAACAATAACTCAAATTGGGCAATAAAATCATATATTCAAATTCGGATATTGATCGTTACTTAATTTGAAGATATGTTTCCAAATCGAATTCGATGGACGATAGGCAACGGTGGCCGGCAGTGATGAAGTGGTCCGCGGCTAGGGGTTGAACGGCGATGCCCATGTGTATGACAAACTCTAGTTAACCTCCAAAACAATGACACTACGACGACAGTGGAAGGAAGCAACAGCCATAGCAGCGATGGAAACGTCGAACCGAGACGAGGGCGGTGTCGGGCAGTGAGCTCTTGTAGACACACAAGCGTGAAAGCAGCGAGGCTCGTTGACTGGTCCTTGTGTAGCGAATCAGCAGCTCGAGCAAGGTCCAGTTGGCTCAGCCGAGAAGCAACAGATCATCGAGGTGGAGCAGCAGTGTCGTTATGGCAAGGGGAAGCAGCGGCTTCGTTGTCAACGTTGCCTTGGTCTAGAGCAAGAAGCGGCGCGACAGGGTAGCTACTTGGTCAGGCAAGAACTCGCGGCAGCAGGGATAGAACGGCCTCGTCACGCTGCGACCCAGTGCTAGGATTGATCGGGTTTGTCCTCTCGGCTCGTGGAAGCAAAGACGGGCGATGACGGAAGAGCAATAACGATAGGAATCGTCTTCGGGCAATGAGCACGCAAGCTCGGTGGTTGCTTTGCCTCTCGCTGCGATGGCTTGTGGATGTGTCGATGCGACGGCTGCTCTCTCGCGGTCGTGCAAGCGACAGGATCAAATAATTGCTAGAGGTGACAGGCACCGGTGTAGGGGACTTGACCGAGACTCTCCCTCCAAGATATCTCTCCTCTCGTGTGTTCTCTCTATGTGTATTCTGAAATTATCAATTCGCCGGCCCCTAATTCAAAAGCATAAGTTTGTGTTTATAGTGTTATTAACCAAGGTTTAATTGGTCTGCTTGATCTTAAGTTTTTCCGGAATGACAAGCTCAATTAACCAAAGGCTTCTCCCTAATTAAACTTTGTAAAGGCTAGAACCCGACTGAGTTGAGCTCAATTTGGCTCATTATCCTTGTGAATTCGGCCAAGCTAGTGTGAGTGGGCTTGGCGAAGTTCAACTCATCTCATGGGCTTCATTTAGGCGTAAATTGAAACTAACGGGTTGTAATTGTCATGGCCTAAGTCTAATGGGCTGAATTAAGTGGATTAAGCTTGTGTTCGGCCAGTTTCTCATGTGATTGTCGGCCCATCTTATCCCCTATAATGGCCAAATTCTTGCTCTTTGTGGGACTTGAATTTGACAGGCCTTGACCCATTTAAAGCTTAGTCTAATTAAGCTTAGGGCCTGCTGACATTGTGGGCAAACGCAACTTAATTAAAGCTCAACCTTGTCTTTTCTTTGTAATTTTCTATCAATACAGGTGCGAATGATAACCATTTTAGTTATAAATTGATTTCTATAACAAAAAATAAGTTTTCCATTTATATTCTTAGATGAATTTCTAAGCGAAATTGCGTTTAATAACAATATAAAATTTCTATCCTATCTAACCAGCTCAATGGTCCAAAAGCATTGGTGACTAAATTCGTTATCATTATTTCCCTTTAAGTCTGCGTTGCAATACCGGCTTCACTTTCATCCCCTGCTTCGCAAAATTGGCCACATCGTCCATCTTGATGTCCATTCTTTTCCGTCAGTTGTTTCACCAATTTCTGCCACTTCTTTTTCCTTCTACATTCTAGAATCAGTAAACAAGTGTCCCTTGATTGCATCAACGGTGCCCTCCATTTCTCCTTCCAACTTGTGCTACGCCTGAAAAGACCTGAAGGTGTGGATGCAGGATGAAGCTCCTAGCCCTCACACCATGTTGACCTGTAAGCGAGTGAGCAGCGACCTGAGGAGAGAACCGGAACATTTTCCTCTCTTGGAATTGTCCATAATTTACTTGGATTAGGATGCTTTTGAAACACGGTCTTCAAGCCACACACACTTCGATGAGTGGAGCAATAGTTACACCGCGGTCTCCACTGCAATTTCAATCACTTCAACCTTATTGTAGATGTGTATTACCTCGCTCAGAGTGAGCTCATTCCTTTAATCTGCTACTTAAACAAGTGACTTCGTTGCCACAATCCCAACTGTGGTAAACCCTGTGTTGCTATTTAGATTTCACCTCCACCAATTGATGGCAATAGTAGAATAAGAAGCAATGTCTACACATCAGTTGGAAGACAGACTTCTACCAATACAGGGTCGACAAGCTACTTTGGTTTTCATTCGTTGGAAAAGCTCACTTCCTCATATTGCACATTAACCAAATTTGTGAGTGATAAAATTGCCCTTTGCGCCGATGACGTTCTTCTCTTTCAGACGTGTCTGAGCCTATAGTTTGGCATCGGAAGAGAGGTCGTGAAGCCATAATAGTTGCAGTAAAAGAGAAGTGCTTGGAGATGATGCTAGCCAAGTGGCACTTGCAAATAGTAGAGGACTTGGAGTTGGAACTAGGAAGTACGTACGAATATTGAAAGCCGACTAGAGGATAGGAGAAGGGTTAATTTCAGCGTGATTAATCACTGCACCAGTCTGGGGATCTATCTCTGACAAAAGCACGAAAGATGTTGATACAAAAAGCAAAGGAGGAAATTTCTAAGAAGCTTGTTAGGTGAAGTAGTGAGAAAGAACCAGCAAATGGACTGAATTCTTCACAAGGAAAAATCAAGGAGAAGTATGGTGAAGAACAGAAAGCTCCGGCAAATTATGCAAAAACTGTTGTAATTAAGCATAGGAAGCCTGTGGATGGTAAAGACAGTTCTGATCAATTGAATCAAAACATAGAGCTTTGTCCCAAGCAAATGCTTGTTGCAAAACCTGATTTTCATGATTTTGACAACAACTGGACAAAGGTTTCTTTGCTGATGATCGAGTCTGGGCTTCTTACGAGGATGATGATGGATGCCTTTTTTCTGCCCTCTAGTCCACAATGTCACAACATCGAAACCATTCGAGGTGCACATAAGTTGGCTTAGTTCCAAAAGCAATCAAGAACTAAGCCCTCTGCGTTGGGTTGGATCTGGCTTTGCCGAGACCTCTGCGTTGGGTTGGATCTGGCTTTGCCAAGACCTGTGAGGATTTGCGGACTGGGAAATCTGTCGTCTATGGCTCCCTCAATGTTTTTCTACCACATGATGAAGTGGATGAAAGGCACAAGGGGTTCGATTCAAATTTATCTGTTGAGGGAGATATTTGAGTTCTGTATAGAACTGGTCTTCTGATTGGAACGAGTTCACTCCAAATGAGGTAATACTCAGCTATGATATGGTTCAAGTGATTGAAGACTGGAGCGAAAACCATGGAATAACTGTTGCTCCGCTCATCAAAGTTCGTGGCTTGAAGGCTGTGTTTCAAAAGCATTTAGATCCACGTAAATTATGGACAATCCCAAGGGGGAAATGTTCCGATTTTCTCATCAGGTCACCGCTCACTTGCTTCCAGGCGAACATGGTATAAATTCTCCTATTGGATGCTGGGAGCTTGATCCTACATCCACACCCTCAGCGCTTCTTCACGTGGTAACACAAGTTCAGAGACGAGAAAGGGAGGGAACCGTTGATGCAATCCAAAAGCACTTATTTTCTGATATTGAAAAGTCGAAGGGAAAAGAATTGGATGAAAATGCGGAAACTGATGGAATGGAAATGGATGCCAAGATGGACGACGAGGCCAATATTGCGATAAAGGGGATGAAAAAGAAGCTGGAACACAGGTGCAGCCTTAAGGGAAAGCAGTGACGACAGATTTCGCCATCCTTTTACATGATTTTGGACCGTTGCAGCTGGCTAAATCTGATAGATTGACATGTAGTTTTTGTATTGGTGGAGACGGGGAGGAGTAGGAGGAAGCACCGAGACGACAACACCATTCGAGACCCAGTTTGTCCTCCTTTCAGGGTTGTTCAAATAGCCCTCCGACATCCGTATTTAGTAGTAAATCTGCGCATTTGGCTAGTAATAATGGGTGGATAGAGATTCTAAATTTTGGGCAAGGTCATAAATCTTGAAAAGACTAATCTCAGCATTATAGGTAACTTCGGGGACAACCGATTTTCTTTACTAGGATTAGCTCAGTAATTGCCTTTTAGGTGAAGATGTCTGATTCTTGACAGTAAAGCAGTCTCGGTGATATACATGGGTTACAAAGTTGACCAAATCTGTACGATCCGGCTGAAGCTTTTCTTTACTTTTTTTCTTCTTTTTTTTAATCATATGTATAAGGTCTTTTATGAGCATGAATGTTCATTCTTTTCCTAGCCCTCTGCAGATTGTGCCATTGCCTTGTGCTTTTACTGTTTGCATTGGCATTTATGGGACGGCTGATGAAAGTTCAATGTCTCTTTGTGACATTACTCATAATTTCATGTAGTTGAGAAGTTGGTGATGAGTCACACTAGTTTAGATTGGTAATCTCTAAAAGAGCTAGCGAATGAAAAGGGTTACTAGTCCAGCCTAAGAAAAACTTTTAAGTTAATTAAAAGTTGATAAATTAAAAAAAAAACAATTAAACTTTATTAGGTGATGTGATCGGGTGTTATTGGGTATTAAATCCGGTCCATTTATTTAAACGTCTACTGACAATTTGTTAAACACTTCATAAATCTATTTCATTGATCAATTTCTATATACTTGATCATTTGCCATGCCAGCAAATGACCAGTTAAGAAGCATGTAAAGACGGGTTTTACAGACTCCTTGACAACCTTTTCTTCATATTTATCAAAAACTTCATGTATCCAGGCGTATCATCCATGCAGTCATAATGCCTACTCATGGTCCTGGTCTCTTTAGTAGTGATTTGTCGACAAACAACAAAGTTTATGATGCTTCTCCCAAATCAATCATTGAAGTCACGAGGAGGAAGTTCATTTAACTATATTTAGAGATTCCTTGTGCCTCCCGCAAAGTATCCCGATTAAAAATTTAGGCCTACAATGATCATTTGAGATTAGAAGTAAAGACAAACATCATTATAAGATATGCACTCGAATGAGATTTTTGAAAGTGGATTCAACATCTCATGTTATCCCATAGGCCACAAAAGTGATGAGAGCCGCAAATTCCGACAAAGACAACTAAGTTGAATGGACAGAGCTGTCAATTTCCTCTTCATTAACTAATCTCTTTCCTTTCCCAAATTCAAGCGTAGGCTTCACGCTCTTGCAAATCATATTGACTACATCAAGTTATTTAGATAATAAGCAGATTGATACCGTACATTCTAGACATAGACTCGGGTTACTATATATATATATATATATATATATATATATATATATATATCAATTATATGTTTAATGTGAAACGTATGTGAGTGGGACATGGCTGACAATGGAGAACAACAAATTGTTTATGGTACTATCTTGATTTCTACGAGAGTACTAGGAAGCGCGGGGCTAAGATGGCTATAGTTGCGAGAATTGAGCACTACAAGCTACCACAGGAGTTCACCTAGGAGCTTTTAAATAAATGCAGTTCAGACAAAAATACAGGAAACTCTAGAAAATGGATCCATAATTCAGCGATCTATACGTTTTATTATATCTAACTTCGAAAGGACCGATATAAGCGTACGTTACTTTGATGCGGATGAAACTCACACATCGTTAAAGTCATGTGAAATAATTAAGTACGCGCTCCGAGCACCCTATTTGGGGTTGAAAAAGCAAAACGCTAATAATAGCAATCATTAATATTCTCACAGTGGAAAAGTAATTAGATGATGTGTGAGTTCCAAAAGAAAAAAAAAAAAGAATAATAAAGGAGGAAAACGAAAAGGCAAGTGGGTCACCGTAGCTATACCATTATCTCTAGGTTCTCTACTGTCGCTCATCGCTCCCTCATCTTCTTCAATAATTCAGTGAACTCAAAGCTCTGCAAAAGTAAAGGTCCTCGAGAAAATGGCAGCGGAAGAGCCCAAGAAGGTGGAACCCGAGTCCCCTCAACCTCAACATCCCCCACCCGTATCCGAACCCGAAACCGCACCCGTTGAAGAGAAGTCACTCGTACCTTTACCTCTTCCTCCTCCTCCTGGTGCTGCTGCTGCTGAAGACAAAGCAGATGATACCAAAGCTCTTGCTGTTGTTGAAAGTGAGTTTTTATGTTTCTTTTCGTTCTTTCTATCTCTATTTTCGAATATAAATATCAAATCTGGACTCTGAGTGTGAGATTCTTTTTCCTGTTTATTAAATTATAGTTAAATGCACTGCTTCATGCTCCAGATTTTATATCTCTTAAATTAAAGTTCTGTAAGATTGCAAGACGTCAGTTGGGTAATTTAACTGATTTGTTGCGTGTTTAGGTGTGAAATTTAGTAAAAAAACTCACCGTTTCACCTTGAAATCCACAGCTTACTTGAACGCTTGAGCTAGCTTAGCACAGCTCAGTTGATGGTTTAATTAGTATTAGGACACTGAAGCAAAGGATCTGCACAGATTTTTTTCTGTTGCTGAACTGGGGTTTTGCATCTTTTTTTTGTGGGCAGAGCCTATTGAGACCCCAGTGGAGAAAAGTAAAGACGGTTCTGGTAATCGAGGTAATTTTGATGTTCAAGTGTCGATGTGTTTTTAACTCTCCATTTCTCTTGTTCTTTATTCTCTTTTGTGTGTTTATGGTTCACCAAGACACTTCACTGATTCTATGCTTCTTGATCAGATGTTGAGCTTGCACGAGTTGAGACAGATAAGAAGTTGTCTTTGATTAGAGCATGGGAAGAAAATGAGAAATCAAAGGCAGAAAACAAGTAAGAGATGCTATTTAGTGAACTGTTTCTGTTGTTATGCCATGAACTAGCTGTAAATTATGGAATTTTGGATAAAATATGATTATTCCTCACCAGTAGTACGTTCGAAAGAGGTAGAAAATTGCATGCTAAAGTCCCGCGTCGATCACTAAACAGAGCTCAGAAGAAGTTCTCTACAATTGGAGCATGGGAGAACAGCAAGAAAGCTTCCATTGGATCTGACCTAAAAAATTTTGAGGTAATCCTCCATTTTAATTGTTATTTTTCTCAGTTAATTCGATCGTACTTCCTAAGTCTCAAAAGTGCAACATTCTTGTATTAGTCACGCTGCTCTGCACTCCCCACTCGCAATTCTGGTACATCTCGAATTCATCATTTAGAGGACCTCGTAGTAGTTCTGCCTTCTTAGTTCGTTCATGGCTGTATTAGAAGCGAATTTCCACCACCAAACCCACCCCCCCCAAAAAAAAAAAAGAAAAATCTCCAAGTCATACTTCTTTTGCACGTCCATTATCCTTTGATGTGCCACAGACTTGTTCTAGCCTATTATCTTCAAAGAAATTATATGTTATATTCATGAGGAACTGTGTGAGCAAAAAGCAGTCGTGCTTCTGATTGAGTCTAGATAATGGACGAGTTGCTAGCAGAAAGTACCTGGTATACTAGTAACAAAGGATGCAAGCGCTGCAGTTTCTGATGAAATCTCATTACTTGCTTGCTAGCAGGAAAAAATGGAAAAGAAGAAAGCAGAATATGCAGAGACAATGAAGAACAAGATTGCTTCGGTCCACAAGCTCGCTGAAGAAAAGAGGGCGATTGTGGAAGCCAAGAAAGGGAAGATCTCCTGAAGGCAGAGGAGATGGCTGCTAAGTATCGTGCAAGCGGACTTGTTCGAAGAAGCTGCTCCTCTGCTTTGGAGGCTGAAATATCCATTCTGGGGAAATGAAAGTCTTCCAAAATCTACATGTTCCAGCTCGGTTTGTGTCCATCTTCTTGCAGTGTGCTTAATAGTGGATAAATAGCCATTGTTCTTTGAACTTCTTGCTGTTCATATCTATAGTTCTCAAGTGAATCTGTTGTTTTCTTCTGGAACATGTAAAGAAATCTTGTATAGCAGTTATGTATAGCTCATCTGAAGATATTTGTGGTGGTATCAAGTTTGCATAGGTCGTGTGACATGTAAGAGTGTTTCCCAAAGGGTATGACTTTGAATGAATGGTTTAATTTATCCATAGCAGTGTATTCTGATGCATGCGAGAATCTGTTTTTCCTAGAATTTTTCAGGAACTATCTGCAGACTGATTCTGAATTGGGAACCTAACCAGCTCAAGGTCCTAATCGATCACACTCGAGCAAAATAATCAATTGCTGTTTTTTTCTGCCTCTCTATAAGTATCTTCTTCGTTCGACTTCCTCTTACCTTCTTTGGACTTTATCAAGAGATAGAAGGAAATCATGTTTTAGGAAATAAATATTCCGTAGTGCGGGAAACCTTTTTGTCTGAAAAGTGTTGTGGTCCGTTTTCAAAAGAAGGCTTTTCCTCTCCCACCGGTTAGCGTTTCTTTAGAATAACCAAAAGGCATAACTTATTGTCCAAGCTTATCTTTCTCATTCCCTTCTCTTTTTCGTCTTATAAAAGGAGCTTTTCTTTAAAATCTCCATACAATCAGAGCACAGAACCCGTGATCTGAGCTAAAAATTCTGTTGAGAGATGGTTAAGCTAACGATTGTGGGAAGGGTGAAGGATGGCTTGCCTCTTGCACAAGGTCATAGGTACATCACCGACGACAATGGCATCTTTGGGTTTTACAAGCAACAAGCCGAACTTGTACTCGAAGAAATTGCTAGAGGAGCCTTGGAGTCTCCCAAGATGACCATTCACGTCGATCACCATTCCTTCTAGTAATTCCTTTCCTTCTTTTATCAATAGCCACGCTATTATTCATAACTTCGATCAGATGCTTCTGAATTTTATCTACGAAGATAAAGTAGTTCTTTGTGATATTCTTAATTTTTTCAATGTCAATGTGCACCGTGAGAGTGTGGTCAATTACATGCATATGTTCTTGGTCTACCCAGGATAGAATAGGTTCAGCAGAGAATGTCAATGTCAAGCATGGGTTTGGCCCTGAATTTGTTGAGATAGATTGAAGCAATTAATTGCCGACTAGAAGAATCTGCAAAAACTAGTAGAGGCTAATGGGGTCGTTTGTTTTTTCAATGGAGAAGACAATTTTTTGATTAATTTTCATTGCATTTCTTATATGTTAGCTACTTGGTGGAGGATGGTGTTTGCTTTATTGTGTTGTGCGAATCTTCATATCCAAGAAAGCTTGCTTTCCATTATCTGCAAGATTTGCAGACGGAGTTTGACAAGTTTGACAAAAGAATCCTAGACAAAATTACCAGACCATACAGCTTTGTGAAATTCGGTAAATCTTTAGAAGTTTTACATGTTCATGTTAAGAGTAATCAGCTCACAAATGTCTTTCTATTTTCTGTTAATTCTTCCACCTTAAGAGAAGAGGTAGAAAAGAATGATTGATTAGCGCTACTATGAGTCCTTTTTAGCGCCGCATCTAGAGGGTAGTTCTATATGATGAAATGGGTCTTGATAACAAGGATATAGCCTTTCATAGAGCTCTATTTTTGGGTCACAGATAGTGTGATAGCGAACATTAGGAAGCAATACATCGACACAAGGACCCAAGCCAATCTGTCAAAGCTTAAAGCGAACCGTAAAAAGGACGACAGCATAGTTACAACGCATATTTCAGAGATTGCCAGAAGAAGAGCGAGAAATTTAGGTGAAAGTCCTCTCGTTGTCGAATCTGATTTTGCTTTATTGCCTGAACATACAATTACAAAATGGAAATAACCGGACATATTCCCTTATGTCCAGAAATTCCAGAAAGCACGACTGCGATGAATGCACCGGCTTCACCTATTTGGGGTTCCTCACGCATGGAGGTAAGAGATATACTGAACTGCAAAGTCCTTCAATCCATTTAGACAGGTTTGGATTGCAATTTATACGTAAATATTGTTCAAGTCTCAGATAGATTAAATAGCTATACGATCTAGTCACGAGTTCGCAAGGATTTGCGATTGTATAACTTGCGCAGATAATCTTTCCTTCCCCCCTTTGGTCTGGCATGGTCTTTAGTTAACAATGACAGTATGAACTTGTTTTGCCGTAGGTGATAGCGATGAAATGGACGCCTATCGCCCTCATCGTCTCGGTTGCTGCTTTTCTATTATGGGCAAGGGTGAACCTCGCAGAGAGTTACGTTGTTTGAAGCTTAGAATCTCAGTCGATGCAGTCAGAAAGTTCAGCTCGTGATGCCAGAAAAATCAGCTGTGATGCTGATTAGTAGTTAATATCCCCATGGAAAAGAATGAAAGATGATGGCCACTCCTCTTAATTGCTGATCTTTGAGTTTGCTTGCTTCTCACTCGACCCTGTATTATCACAATGAGTCTCAAATGTTAGGCCCACTAAATATTTAGACACATATGTACACGTTGTAAACAGATGTATTTATACATGCAAAATTTCTCATCAAAGGGGATAAAATGAAATGTTGGGGACATCTTGACTACTATTGAATACATGGAGCATTTTCATAGTATATAGGGCTAATTCCTTTTAAAAAAACCTAACTTTAGGTACAACCCAATTCCGCTCGAATTTTTTTGGTATAAAACAAATTTCCAACTTTCATTCGAGCCCCTAATCTATCCATGCATCAAAATTCATCATTATTTAAAATTAAAAATAAAAATCAGCATCAGGCCGGTTAGAGGTTTACTATCAAAACTTTTACCTTCGTGTGAAACAACAACCGCCTGCTCCCCCTGATGTCTCTGTAGAGAAACCTGGCCGAAGAAAAGAGGAGAGATGGGTTCGAGTTAAGGGCCGATCTTGGCAAGTTCAATGGGCTTTGGAATAGCCCTACCTTTTGGTCAAAGTAAACAAGTTACGATGGTTTTAGGGCCTGGATCATCTACTTTCAGCTTTCTGGCCTTCGGCCATGAATCTCCAACGCTAAATATTTTAATCACGGCAATCTTGTGATCTCAGAAAAATCGTGCTCCGTGCTCTTCTTCATTTCACATGGACACAAGACTTTTCTCAGCCCTTTGTTTTTCCCTTTGTGACATAAAGGTTTCACATGGACGCGGGAGTTTATGTCACAAAGATCATCCAAAGATAGCAATAAATAATGGGAGTAGACGACCATTAAGAGAGTCAAAGACTCAACGTAAGCACTTTTACCATCTACAAAATAATTACAAAAGCCCTTGATTTGTTAGGTGACGACGTCAGGTCTTATTACATAGATAATCAGTGGATTCAACGGAATTAGGTGGTGGGCTATGGTGCGTCTGAATCTACGTTTTAATTACAGTTTTCTAAAACTAGCGAAGTTGGTGCATAGCTCATCCCTTTCATTGTGTGTACATAAAAAGTCATGGCAGAAAGTCCTTGATTAGCCGTAGAAAAAAACTTCGGTCAAATGTAAAAGCTATTGACCGAGAGAGTCTGCACGGAGAGACACACTCGACGTAACATGATATTTTGGTAAGCAAATAAAAATTACATTCACAATCAAATTAGTATGAATCTCAAATTATAGAAAAACAAATGCACTAATAAGAGTAGTATAACAAATTTATCGGGTAAGAGGAAGAAGCGATCAACATAATCCAATTAGCAAACTCGATGGAGTTGACAAGTTAAAAGCGTGTCGTGTTCACATTGGTTAACTTATATCTTTAGAGTGAAACGAGATACCATCGTCACTAAGAATATTCAAGTATGTTTTGAATTTTGGACTTGAGTGATCGAGCTCACAAGGATACATGTATGTGGATAGCGCTTAAAGGGATCAGAGTGTGTGTGACGGGAGAAGCGGGCTATGGTTAGACCGGTGCGTCGGAGCGGTCATCGTCCACGGAAGAGCAAGAAGTCGGTGCCCGTCTGGGGGAGGCGAGAACAGCAAGGCAGTCAAACCCGGGCAGTCGTGCAAAGGACGGGAGGCTGGGAAAACACAAGCACTTCTAGAACAATTACCTTGGACTTTCGCGTAAAGGTTCTTTCTCTCTCTCATGCCTTTCCAGCCATTAAAAAACCTGCGTCTGACGCGTTGTCCACGAGACTTTCCAAGAGAGACTAATAACAAGCTAGCAGTTGCTGTCGAAGGCCTAGAGAGAGAGAGAGAGTGTGACTTTCCAAGAGAGACTAATAACAAGCTAGCAGTTGCTGGCGAAGGCCTAGAGAGAGAGAGAGAGAGAGAGAGAGCAGAAAAAGCACTCCCGACTGATTGGTTGTCTGCTCCCGAAATCTATGTTGGATTTAATTTCTGACATTCACTAACGTATCTTGAATTAATGAAATTTCCAATATTTCCGACCAAAAAAAACAAAGAAAAACTCTCTTTAGAGCTGATTTTGCAATCATATGTGTTATTAAAAATCTAATTTCAGGAATAGGAAAGATTCTTATGTTTCATTTAGAAAAAAAAAAGGATCTTTCCCATGTGGTCAATTTTTAAAAGAGATGGCATATCTAAAAGAAAAACTTATGAATATGAAAAAATTAGGATCACCTTGGTTTTATTGATATTTTTCCCTTTTTTTTTTTTTACAGTTTGCAAGTACTTAACTTTTCTTATCTTGTTACCAAATGCTTTAAACTTACCAACTCCAATGTGAATTCACTGATCTTTATTTCAGTAACTTTTTAAATTTTTTCCAATAAAGTCATCCATCTCTTTAGATTATCGATCTCATTTGAGTTAATTACTAATGTCTATTAATCATTTTTCAACTTATCAACTTTCGAAATCGAGTTAGTAATCCCAATCTAATTGCTGACTCAAGCAAAGATATTTTTATGAGTCACTCTAATTCAAGTTGGTAATTTAAAAATAAAAAATAAAAAGCAAACAAAAAGAAATTGTGAACAATAAGAAAAGTTGGCAAATTAATTAAAAAATATAAATGAACATCAGTAAGTAACTCAAATATAATAGTTGGTAACCCAATACTAAATAGTAATTTAAGTTAAGAAAAGTTGGTGAATCAAGCTAATTAAAGTTGTAATATATATCTAAAAAAGAGTTACAAAAGTTAAAGGGGTTATAACCAAGACAAATAAAAATTAGTAACCCTATAGAAAAATTGGTAGATTATAAAAACAAGAAAAAAACATCGGTAAGTAACTCAAATTAAACTTTGGTAGACCAAAGCTGGTTCTAACTTGATCTGAATAAAAGTTGGTAATAACATTCTTATTTAGGTTGGTCATTTCAGGTAACAATTAGTAAATTCAAACCGTTAGTGAATTATGTAGATAGTAAATAAATAAGTTAGCATAAAAATTGGTGGTTTGCAAACAATCAAAAGAATTGACACTTTCATTAAAATATAAGTTACCAACAAGTTATTGAACAAAAAAGGTTAGCACCAACACGTTATTGAACTTTACTTGCACAGAGAGAAAATCCGTAGTTTTTACACTGACCTATAGAATCCTGCTGAGGACGACCATGCGAATAACATTTTATTGTAGTTTAATTGTCCAACTACTACCAAGGCTCGTAAGAAAGGTCAAAAGCTTGAATAGGTGTAAAAAAGAAATCAAAATGCATGCGTGAGCGAAAAAATTGTAAAAATTCTTTAATTTGTTCTTGAGGTTCACATTCCTGGTGTTACTTAGGGGAACAAGAAGTCCCCCGTCAGATAATATATATGACGGAGAATTACTAAAAAAGTCGAAACATATTGCAATTGTCTTATTCGGTCCTAAACTTTTTTTTTTTTTTGCCAATTTAGTCCTAAACCTTTTACAATTGTGCCAATTCAGTCCATCCGACCAAAATTGGTCGCCGGCGACGTGGACGCCGGCCCGGCGAACGATTTTTTAATAATTTTTTTTTTTTCGATTTTTAAATTTTTTTCTTCCTATCTTCTTCTTCCTCCGGTCGACGGTGTCGGCCGGCCAAAGGCGAGGGCGACGAGGTCGCCTCGCCTTGGCCCAGGCGACGGCCTCGCCGTCCGTCGGTGGCAAGGCTTCGCCTTCGCCCGGTGGCAAGCAAGAAGATAGGAAGAAAAAAAAAGAAGAAAAAAATTAAAAAATCGAAAAAAAAAATTATTAAAAAATCGTTCCCCGGCCGGCCGGCATCCACGCGTCGGCACGGCCAATTTTGGCGGATGGACTAAATTGACACAATTATAAAAGGTTTAGGACTAAGTTGGCCAAAAAAAAAAGTTTAGGACTAAATTGGCACAATTGCAATAGGTTTATGACTTTTTTGGTAATTCTCCCTGTATTATTTAACTAAACATAGATTAATGCTACATATGTCCAGGATTTTTATAAGACCGGGTCTCAATATGTCCAGGAGAGTTCCAACTTGACCTCTCTCTTTGAATTTTGGGAATGAGCAAGTGAAAAAGGAGTTTGTTAACCGACATCTGACTTTTCAATATTGTCTACAGTATTAGATGCTTCATTTTTTTTAACTGCCCTGGTTTATTAAAACGATTTCAGATAAAAGTCTTCTCTTCTAAGTCTTCTCTTCTAACTTTGAGGTACTTTTTACTCACCGACGCCAATTTCACGAGAAACTCCCCATCGTTTTGGCACTTTTTAGGGTTTTTGCTTACTTTTTGGGTATGCCATGCGCTTGCATTGACGAAAACACACACAAAAAAAAAAACGAAGGTACGACTACGCACGTACAATTTATTCTTCGTCCATAATTTGCACGCTCCATGTAAATACAAATACCGACCCCCCGCCCTCATGTGTACATCATATTTACATCACTGCCCATGTCGAACTGACTACAGATATCATCCCCAGAGAAATAATCCAAGTAAAACCCACCTCCCGAAACCTGATCCATCTCCGACTTCAACCGCGAACTGTACATGTCGCTCACGCTGGCACTAGCGGACCCCTTACTTAGCTCATTCCCAACATACTCACCGCCATAAGAATTCCCAAAATCGCTTGTGCACCAATCATGCACAAGAGAGTCCTGAATATTTGAGCGATAATCGAAAGCATCGCCATAGGTCGGAACGTTGTACCCTTGATCAGCTTGATTCAGCCACTCCGCGAAGAAAATCTTGGGCAAGCAGCTGCGTGGACCCCCATTCGGAAAGTCCAATGACATCTTTTCCTTTTGTTCCTGTGACGGTGCATGAACTGATGCGTTTTGGTTAGTGGGGATTTGATCTGGAGAAGGCGAAGATTCCACATTGTCCGAATTGGTACATTGACTCTGGGCATTGTGGCGGGCTTCTGATGATGACGATGATTCAGTCTTATTTGCCACCTTCTTCTTAAGATAAGAATGCCAGTGATTCTTTATCTCATTATCGGTCCTTCCTGGCAAATGCTTTGCTATTTGAGACCACCTAACCCACAAAAAAAAAACAAACATATCCCTTCATCACTGTTCACTCACTCCTCCAAATAAAAATTAGGCACTTGCTGAAAGCTTGATTAATATCTTGGTGATTGTTATACACAGGTTAAATTTTCAAGCTCTCATAAACTATTTAGGGCATTAAGCTGTTGCGCTTACTTGTTGCCTATCAAGCGATGAAGGGACAAAATAATCTCCTCTTCTTCCAGGGTGAACATGCCTCTCTTTAGGCCAGGCCTCAAGTAATTGATCCACCTTAATCTGCAGCTCTTGCCATTCCTCTGTAAGCCTGCACATTCAAGTATATAATCAGAACCATATATATACAGCTTGCATGCATAGGTCAACCCTAAAAGGAGTGATTAAAATGAAAATTCTAGTTGATCTAGTCGTTTTTTTTGGGGAAAAAAAAAAACACTCTTTTCCTTGAACAAAGCATACTCCATATAGCTAACTAGAAATGGCTAGTGAAGGACTTTCCAAATTATTTATAAGGCAATGCAATGACATTACAAGTTTTGTCGAACTTGCCTATTCATACATTGGACACTAGAATTTCATGTTTATACATTATATGATAAAGAAGTATATCACAAAAACTTACCGGTGTTAATGGGGACAGAGCTCCAGCAACCATGGCCATGGTTCAGGATATAGTTCCTGAGCGTCTGGTCTTCTTCAGGTGACCACAAGCCCTTCCTGTGCTTGGGCTTTGGCCTTTCTGATGACTTCAATGCCATAGCGTTATGCTCTCACGAAGATAGTTTTGAGAGTGAATGGGACTCTCAGAGATTGACAAAAACTTTGAGAGAGAGAGAGAGGAGGAGAGATGAGTTTCCGCAGTGTTCCTTTAGAATCGGACGGGCAGTGCGTGCAGAGACCGAACATAAGGGCGAGTGATATTTAAAGCAAAGGGGTAGTTGAAAGTCCCCTCTTAATAAAACGAAAAAGCCCATACAATAATGGGCTTCCCTTCTGTGTTTGGAAATTAAAATACATTGCCTTTCAACATCTATCGTCCAACAAAATGTCAATGTCAGCTCTATACTCTTCTGACCTTGGTGATCGTGATTGCGACCTTAAGGCTTTACTTTCACTACTATCTTTCGTGTACTTTAAGCTCACGTTTTCACTGTTCAATACTACATGGATTTACACTTAAAAGATTTAGTGAACAATTACTCGAAATACTGTATGAATAAATCAAGTAAGATTAGTTTGCAACTAAATATGTCAAAATGGGTCGTAAACCCATTTTTAACGCATATTTGATGGGCTAAATCATTATATGATTTAACTAAATTCAATAAATATATTATAAATTTGTTTATAATGACAAAGCCCATATATATATATATATATATATATAGGTGTTAAATGAGTTGACACTTTATTCAACCCGTTTTTGTGCCTCTCTTTCCCAAGGAAAAGTGTAAGAAAAGTTCTAAGTTTATTACATTGATTCCAATTTAATCATAAATAATTTATTGATGTCAATTTAGTCTTAAACCTTTTGAACTAGTGTCAATTCAATCATTTCGACTAATTTTCGCTATTTATTCTTTGAAGTGGACGTCCGCCAACCCACATGGCATGACTAGCGTTGATATTAACAACTTTTAATAATATATTTTATTTTATTTTATTTTATTTTTTTCTCTTCCTTTTTTCCTTGCCTTACTTTTTTTTTTTCAGGCTAGACCTCAATGAGTGGGCAAAGGCAAGGGCTAGCAAGGTTGAGACCTCGCCAAAGGCCGTGAGGGTGGCCTTGCGTTGGGTTGGCAAGGCTTGCTTTGGCAAGGGTCGAGCCTCATCGGCCATGTTCAAGGCACGACCCTTGCTAGCCTAGTGCGCGACCTAACACTAGGGCTCGAGCCTTGGCAATTGCCACCAAGGTCCAAGTTGACCTCCTTAGCCTCACACCTTTGGTTGATCATTGAAAGCAATTAGCTAAAGGAAGGAAAAAGGAATAATAATAATAATAATAATAATAATAATAATAATAATAATAATAATAATAATAATAATAATAATAATAATAATAATAAGAGAAAGAGAAGGAAAAGAATAAAAAATTAAAAATTAAAAAAACATTAAAATATTATGAAAGTTTTCACATCAATGCTAACCATGCCATATACGTCGCCCGGCGTTCATATCAACAATATCCAACCAAAATTAGCGTAAATGACTAAATTGACATTAAGTTAAAAGGTTTGGGATTAAGGCTCGTTTGGCAACCACTTTGCCAAGTATCTTTGAGCCCCTAAAGATCTTTAGGCTAAAGTGGGGGTGTTTGGCAAAAACATTTGAAGCCCCCTTTGGAGAAGGCCAGCCTTGTGAAGGCTGAAAGCCCAAGGCAGGGGTACGGCATTTCAGCTTTCTCGGTAAGCTAAGGGTACTGTTCAATTTTTTTTTTCCGAAATTATCCTTAAAAACTTTTTGTTTTTCTGTTTTTTGCCCTTGTGAGGAGTACTATTCATCTTCTTCGTCGAGGGTGGCCCCGCGCGGTTGCTCGGGTCGCGCGACCGCCCGGTCGAGGTCGCGCTAGCACCGGCGAGGTCGCGCGGCCCGGCGCTGCCCTCGTCGAGGTTGTGTGACCTCGGGCGAGGGTTGCGTAGCCTCGGCGACGGCCGGCCGATCGGGGTAGCGCGACCCCGTGCGCGGCCCTCGCCGAGGTCCCCCGACCTCAGGTGCGGCCCTCGCCGAGGTCCCCCAACCTCAGGCGAGGGTTGCGTAGTCTCGCGACGGCCAATCGGGGTTCTCGAAGGTTGAGGCAGCGTCGCGCGACCTCGCCGGCCTAGATCCGGGGTTGCCGGAGGTCGCAACGGCGTCGCGCGATGCCGCGACCTCGCCGGCCCGATCCGGGTCGCCGGAGGTCGCCGGATGCCATCTCGCCCTTCTTTGGTTTTCATTTTTTTTATTTTTTTTAATAATTTCTTTTTTTCACAAAAGTCTTTTGTCCCCCAAACACCATTTTGCTCAAAGGTACTTCACAAAGGGTTTTTAAATTACAATTTACCAAACACGGTTTACATTTTGGAAAACACATTTAACTCAAAGGTCTTTGCATTCTCCTAAAGACTTTCCCCAAAAGTCTTCCCAAACGCACCCTAAATCAGCACCATATCAAAAATATTTAAGACTAAATTGGCCTAAATTGGTACTAATACAATCAATTTAAAACTTTTCTGACACTTTTCCTCATTTTTTGTTCCCCTCTATGAGAAAATAATGGACTATTCAGACTATCTCAAGTTCAGAGAAATCCTAATAGGCCTGCAAGATGAGTTCAACTTCTCCCTTATTAAAAAAATCAAAATGGCTTCTTTTTTCCCATTATTTTTTTTTATTAACCTTATAAGTTTCATCCATCAATTATTGGAGTATATCTTTCTTGGTTACCTTTGTCATTATTATATTTATGTAATATTCTAATCATAGTTCTTTTCATTACGACCCATGGTCAATAAAAATTATCATCTTTGATATCACATTCCATTTAATTATAATTTCAATTCCTTTGTATTATTTGTTGCTGTAATTTTATAAATTCACTATTAAGTACTAATTTTCTATTATTCTTCATTGTGAATCAATACAAAAATTAAAAATTCTATATAATGTCAAAAGCAAGTTTTTAGTATCTTATAGTCGAAATAACAAATTTATCCAAATAACATAACCTAAATTGGGTTAAATAGGTGGATATGTTTTTTTTTTTCATAAGTTGGATTAAATGGTCCAATTAGGGTCGGGCCATTTTCAACCCATCTCATTCTGAATTTACCTGCATATTTGACGGCCCTATTTGCAACTACCTTAAAGAATATTTAAGATTTACTAAGAAAAAGGTTCCTAAAATTGGGAAAAAGTGTTAAAAAAAGTCCTAAACCTTTTGTATTTATGCCAATTTAGTCCTAAACCTTTTTCTTGTATCAATTTAGTCTTAAACATTTTTACTTAGTGTCAATTTAGTCCTTTCTAGCCAATTACGGCCGGATTTTGTTACTGGATGCCCATTGGCGACGTGGCCAAATTGGTGCTAACGTGGACAACTTTTAATTATTTTATTTTCTTTTTCTTTTTTCCTTCCCCTCCTCCAACAAGTCACTGGACCTCGGCAACCGGCTAGGGCGACAGCCGCGAGGTCGACCTCACCGGACCCGCCGGCCACCTCGCTAGTGGTCGCAAGGGCGGCCTCACGCTAGGTGGCAAGGCTCACCCTCGCCAACGTCGCCTAGGTCGCGATTCGGCAAGGTTGAGCCTCACCTATGGCCAACAAGGCTCGACCTCGCCAGCTCGGCACTAAGTCACCCTCACGGCTTGGGCGGCACTAGCGAGGCTTGCCCTCACCACCCAACGCAAGGCCACCCTCACGGCCCGCGGCAAGGTGGCCGGCGAGGGCGAGCCTCACCGCCAAGCGCGAGGTCGCCCTCACGACCACTAGCGAGGTGGCCAGCGAGGTGCGGGTGAGGTCAACCTCGCGGCCATCTCCTGCGGCGGTCGCCGAGGTGCGGTGACCAACCGGAGGAGGGGAAGGAAAAAAAATCTAAAATATTAAAATATTATTGAAAGTTGTCCACGTCGCTTACTAATCCCGGGTCATGTCGGCCGGTGCGTCAATCAGCAAAATCCTGCTAAAATTAGCTGGAAAGGATTAAATCGACACTAAATAAAAAGATTTAGGACTAAATTGGCACAAAAAAGGTGTCACCAACCGACGTCCAATCAACAAAATCCTGCTAAAATTGACCAAAAATGACTGAATCGACACTAAGTAAAAAGATTTAAGACTAAATTGGCACAAAAAAAAGGTTTAGGACTAAATTGGCACAAATACAAAATGTTTAAAATTTTTTTTATACTTTTCCCCTAAAATTGTGCGGGATTCTGTTTGTGTACTTGAATATGGAAGCTATGTCTAGGCGAGGTTGAGGCTACTAAAGAAAATAGAATAGCATACATACTTTGCCGCGGGAATAGTTCTTATTTCAATCGAAGCACACGATCAAATTTATAATTACTAATGACATTGTGACAATAACAGATTATTTCTTATGATTTCGAGAATGAACAAAGGCTCATTGTCCCCCATGGTGAAACAATGTGCAGAGATAGAATAATAAAATAAACTATGGAGTTGATTTCTACTTGATGATCTGTGTAACATGAAACACTTGAGCGCAGTTTAATTTAATATATTCATGTTGATTACAGCTCGAAATTAATCTTCATTGATGTAAAATCCGACGCACAATTTTAAATTGCAAGGAAACCCGGCCATATTAGGGAACCTCCTAATTGAGCTCTCGCTAATAGAACCATGGGCGATGCAAAAAAAGGGAAATCAGTTTCTCGCAAGACTTCTTTTCCTGATCGAAGTCGAAGTCTTATGTTGACGTCAAAGAAGGGCCAGTATGTTTTTGCATATAAATATGTTGTCGAGTTTGGTCGTAACAATTTAAAATAGTAAGCTTATGAGTTGGGAAAATATCAACTACAAAGTAAATGAAATAGCTCCTAGAAGATGAGCACGGCATGGGTACTAGCAGACAGGTCTACTCGTGGAGGATAACGTTAGAAGATATTTCCAAAATGACAATATTGTCCTTGTCATATAAAAGCTCTTGGAAACTTGTCACAAAAAATTGGATTTGAAGTTCACATCGTCATTGTAAGACTAACATCATCCGTCCTGCAGTATTCAACAGTACAAGGAAGGAAAAATGTGGTTATACTTAAACTTTTTCTCTATGATTCAATTTATGATGCCATATAAGTAAGAAAGTGGAAAAATTATCAAAAAAAAAAACATAAGCCTATTATACTCGTGCCTATATCAATCATAAACATTTCAATTTGGTCAATTTAGTCTTGAACCTTTTGGCAATTCACCAATTTAGTTTTAAACATTTCAATTATACTAATTTAGTCACAAACATTTTCACAATTTGTCAATTTAGTTCTTTATGTCAAAATATGCTCACATGGCAATCTAGTCAATGCCAGCAATCTTGCGTAGCACATTTAACATTGACATAGACAATTTTGAATTTTTTGAATTTTTATTATTTTTCTTCTTTTCTTTTTTTTTCTTTTCCTCTTTTTTTTTTTCCAACTCTTGACCCTCACTAGGCGACCTTAACTTGGTTGGGGCGAGGGCATCACAACCCTCACTAGCAAATAGGTAAAGGTCACAGCCCTCCTGAAGATTGAGTGTAGGGGCCCTCGTTGGCCAAAGGTTGAGAGGAAAAGAGGAAAAGAAAAGAAAAGAAGAGAATTAAAAAAAAAATCAGAAAATACTTTTAAAAATTGTAAAAATTATCCTTATCAACACTGGTCATACAGTGTAGGACAAACAACACTAATTAGATCACCATATCAGCATTTTTCGATTAAAATTGGCTAAAAGGATTAAATTGGTAAATCATCAAAAGATTTGGGACTAAATTGGCACAATCAAAGGGTTTATGACTAAATTAGAAAATCGTCAAAATATTTACACTGAAATTGGCCAAATTAAAAGGTTAATAATTGAATGAGCACAAGTGTAATAAATTTAAGATTTTTTTTATAACTTCCCAATAAAGCGTTAGTACACACCACATGTAAGAAAAGGGCATCTCTTGACCATATTTAAAATAAATTCTATTATGTTTTCACAGAATGAATATACGCAGTACGAGAATTCAAAGATGACCAGATTGAGAATATGATGTTGTTAGACCCTTAAGAAAGCTTGGTCTGAGTTATTATCGGTTGGTTTAACTTAATTATCAATTCAGTCCTAAATCTTATATGTGGATTTCAATTAAGTCCTAAACTTTCTAGTTTTATTAATATAGTTTTAAATCTTTGCATGAAATATCAACTTTACTAATGAGACTAGAAAGTGTCATAAGAAGTTTTTATATAGTTTTTCGATATAATTGTTTTTGTCCACTACATATGCCATCTGTAAAATGAGCGCTACATGATATGTCTTCACTCGTGCACCTAACAATCGGTAGTTTTTCTAGAAAGATTCCTCATCAGGGATTGTCAAATGATTTACTGTTTCAACTCCAATCGAAAGTCTCACGGCTTTGATTAAGTTGAATGTTCACCCAATGAGCGGCCCTATTGACACCCATATCTACTAATCGTAACAGCTGGAGAAGAAATTATTGACTCAGTTAGGAGAGTTGGCAAAATCCAACCTTCACCCAAAAGAGAAGCAACGACCTTTTATTGCCTAAAAATTCATCTCGTTTTCCACGAAGTGAATAGAGATGTAAAAGCGTAACCTAAATTTGTCCGATTCGGTTTTACAATTTGTCGATGACTTTCCTATATTATGTTGTTTTCTCTTCTCTATGATTGATTGCTTAGACACTGAAATATATGTTTTTCAGTTGGGTTTTCCTTTGCTCCCCTATAATTTATTCATGACAACAAACTGCAAGAGAACATCCCCAACATCTATGTAAAGTCATAAACAGCAGACCCAGTCAAACTAATTTTAAACAAGATGCAATCCATACTCACCAAATCGACATGTCGAGTTGGGTTCCAATGGGAATGAAAAGAAAAAGATGTGGGAATTCCAGAGATTTGCGGACAAAATATACCGTTGTGCATCATGTGTTCTTCTCGCGAATAGTAGAAAACTTTGCTTGGGATTCAAACAATATTTTTTAATAGCATATCATATGCTGAGCGTGATTAGAAAAAGGATCGACACGATTCTACAGTTAGTACTAACTATCGTCGATTTGTCAATCATTGAGAGAGTAAACCCTTTGGACACGCTAACCCAATAAAACCGAGCATGTTTTCCACACTACTTAGGATGAACTGTTTAAAATCCTCCTCGTTGTCAAATAAGAATTAGCTAAACCCTTGGATGGAAATCTATATTGTAATAATTAAAATAAAATAAAATAAAAAATCTGCAAGGTTAGCTAGTGAGTATTATTCAAATAAACAAAGTAGGGGAATCCTGCTACAAATGCCAGAAAGGATTACAGCAGAAACTCAAGAAATACGGCAATTCAAGTCTCGAGTCTCCAGTTGCTACAGATTTGCCTACTCTGGGTTTGAACTATAGAATGATTGGTTTGGATGCTACCAAGCCAATACGAAACATCAAATTTAACTTTGGACATAATATCAACACTGGCAACAGGAAAACTATCATCATGAAGCCTTCTATTCCTATCATATCATAAGTTAACAGCACACCATGCAATGTCGCAAGCAGCGTTAGGTATAGCTTTCACCTTCCAAGTAGCACAAATGTCACTGCAACTCATCACTCCAACTCTGCCTAATTCTTTGAACACCACAGCAACTATAAAGAGCTCCAGACTTCACAAGAAGAAGCACATTCAGAAAACAAATGATCCCTAGATTCAGGGAAAGAACCCCAGAAAGGAATTCATCATTCAACGAAGGATTCCAGTTGTTCAATCTATCTCTAGTAGGCAGCTTATTCAAAATAATTTGCCAGCTTTATAAAACTGTGTTTTGGTACGTTTGAAGGCAACAAAACTAGCTTTTGAAACTGCTCAACATTAGTATGAATTCCACAGAATGCCGATTGAATTAGAAGTAGGTTCTCAGACCTAGCAGTAGGGATAATCACATCGCAGACTTTCGCAGTATCGCAGACGACCCTTTGAGTAAACAGATCGAGTAAAAAGGAAGTTAGCTTTCCATCACAAATAACATGCTTAATCAAGGACTTGTATTCAGTTCTTGGCTTAAGGAACTCCCTCCACATATAGGAAGAAGTACTGAAGTAGCAAGCATAAATGAAAGCACTTTGTAAGAAGAATTTAAATGCACACGGCTAGATAAAAGTGCTGTTTTCAGAGACCATCCTCACAATGCAACGACCAGAATAGACCTCAAATTTTATGTACACAACATGATTTTCTCCATCTACTTTTGTACGTAATTTAACTCGATTCTCTCGCATCTAACATGAGTCGCTTTATTACACGGTTCGTAGAACTTACAAAGATATGCATAATAAGTATGACGCTTTATATACTATACAGCCTAAGTATCTTTTTGGTATCAAAAGGAAAAATCTCAGCTGACCGTCCTCCGTCAAGTGACGGAGGAACGGTCAGCTCGTGACCACACATTTCCAATCCTTCACTCTCTTTTTTTATTATTTTTATCTTCTCCAAAAAAATATTAATGAGAATCCTACTAATAAAAATTACAAGTAAAAAATAAGTGATCAAAGTTCCAAAAGAATTTCTTATGTTTGTGCACATAAGACTCAAGGCCATCCTCGAAAAACCCTCCCTAATTCCAACACAATCCAAACATTGTTAATTACAAGTAAAAAATATTATCACCTACTAAAAAGAAATAAAGAAAATATCATTCTATAGATCTATTTAATTTAAAAGATGAAAAAACACCGGAGATGTTGGCTTCCTCAACCGATTTCAATTTTAACCTATTTTTCTTTTTCTTTTTTCCGAGATTTGTATAATTCTTTATTGCATGTTCAAATTGAGAAACAAATCAAAGTAATAATATTCATACAATAAGAAACAAATCCTACAATACTATTCAAATAATAAGAAATATATGAAGAATATAGTTGCAACTTTTAAAATAGTGGATATTATTCTCTGCCCAAAAAAAAAAAAAAAAAAAGATTATGTAAATATTGTTCCCAAATAATAAAAAAAATCTTAATAACTCAACAAATGGGAATGTAATTATCTCTTTTTCTTTTCTTTTTGCAAAATGTATAATTACCTTGTATGTTTTGAACTTCAATTGTTGTACAATATTGTAGTTGAATAAGTCATAACTGGGGAGAAAGGTTCATTAATCTTTACTTTTCTTATTGCAATTAAGTAAGGGGTATTCATTATTGTTGAATTTTAGTTTGTATCTATATATTTTAGACATATAATTCTTAATTTTGTTTTCTTGACATCTTATTCAGATGGATGGAGTTCGTATTGAAAGCAACTTCACTAAAGAAAATAATAGTGGTGATAAAGACGAGATTAACAATGCAACCGAAGATGCTAACCATGAAAATGTCATGATACCATCGAACATGAAAATCAAACCTTGCAACCGAATATTTTTTACTTCTAATTAACGATGTTTGGGTTATGTTGGAATTTTGGACGGTTTTTCGAGGATGGTCTTGAGTCTTATGTGCACAAATATAAGAAATAATCACTTTAATCACTTATTTTTTGCTTGTAATTTTTTATTGGTAGGATTCTCATCAATATTTTTTTTTGGAAAAGATTAAAAAAAAAAAGTAAAGGAGGGAAACCGGTTGACCTTGGGAATGTGTGGCTATTAGCTGACCGTCCCTCCGTCACTTGACTGAGGGACAGTCAGCTAAGCCGCTCCTATATCAAAACCCATGCTCATCATCGTTAATTTGGACAGTTATAAAATTTCTAAAGCTGTACATAAATATTCATATCAATATTGGTGGAAATGACAACTGTAGCCAAAATGCTACAAAGCCTAGCCTATGTAGCAAAAATAATAAACCCATATAAAAATTTTCTAACAAATTAAAAATAAGTGTCCGCTTGGCAAACCTTGTGGAAGAAGTCTATCCATTTAGATAATAACCAAAGAATGATTTTAAGGTCAGCAAAAGATCTTAATTGTCTTTGAAGATTTAAATATATAAGAAAAGGCAATACTCAAGAAATATTGTAGTCAGCCAGCATACTTTAAGTTTATTAAGGCTACGAGGCATAGGTTATTGGGCGGTTCATATAATAAGGAGAATGTGGGGTTAATATAAAGCTCAATCTTTTCCTAGGTTATGAGCGTTTCCTGAAAAGCTGTCGTTCTCTGTCCTTTTCTTCCTACCTACTCATTCTCAAATTTATCTGCAATTTGTCATCTTACCTTAACAATATCATAACGATGGTGGTGGTGACGGTGTTTTCGATTTTTATAATTTGGCGATTACATCTTTTGAAGTACTTTAAAATGGTTGCTGTGCTGTCGGTATTTGGTGATGGCATTTTCAATCGAAATTTAATCATGGTCACCACAATTTGTAGACTAAAAAAGATGGCAGTTAACCTCCATATGACTTGTATGATTCATTCAATAGTGGCCTCAAAAAAGAGGGAAATTTTTGGGTGGTTGTTTTTCCATATGAATACGAGGACAAAAGGAAAAGACCGAATCACACTTTAGAGATGGATTTTTAAAAAATGGTGAATTTAACCAAAAGAGAAAAAACGCTGGTCTACAACTCAAATGGGAGTTGCTAACCAAAGTTAATTGATAACTTAATGGGGGAATATCTGATATATCACATAAATAAAAGTTGGTATTTTCATATAATTGTTGTTAAATTTAAGCCTCACTAATAAAGGTAAATGAAAGTTGGCAGTAGATAAGAGAAGGTTACTTTTGGTCAATAATAAGAAAAATTAGTACCGTATGAAAAACAATTAAACAGTGACAACTAACTCAAATAAGAGTTGCTAATGCGTATTGTTGGCATTTTGATGGAGAAAGTTATCACTCAAATTAAGGTTGAAAAGTGTTATAAAGTTTCGCAAGCAACGCCTATAAAAGTGGCAACTCAATAGAAAAGTCCGTGGATTAAGACCTAAGCGAGAATTGGCAATCCAAAAATAGTTAGTAACAAAATTGGAAAAAGTTGGTAACTTGCTCTAATAAAGGTTAGTAATTTGATATGATCATTAGTAAATTTAAGCCATTGTTTAAAAAAAGAAAAAGAGAAAATATTTTTGTCAAGGATAAGAGTTCTTTTTTCCCCTTTTTGTCAAAAATAATAGAAGTTAATAATTGGCACATCAGTATCTAACTCAAATAAGAGTTTGTACTGCAAAATCAATCGGTAGCTTAATCAGAGAAAAATTTGTAGCTATCCAAGTTGCAGGGAGTTGCCTCTTGAGTTAGGGCTATCCCGCCTACCTAGTAACTTAGGTGGGCTAACAAGATTGTGTTCCATACTTTAACGTGTCGATGTCTATATGCCTGAACCCCTCTCCCCCTAAAACCCAAAATTCCCTTTCAATATATTTTTTTCCAAGAGAGGGAATACAGGATGTGACATTACGGAGTTTCCCACCCCAAAGCAAATCTCTCATCTGTTTCTTCTTTCTTCAGCCTTTAAGGATCTGTTCAAGTCCAAACTTATTAACAAACGATGAAAATCAAAGTCAGTAAATCAACAGAAAAGCCGGTCAACTTATAAGAAATAAAAATATATGTTAAAAACTTGATAAATGAAAACTAATTGGTAACCAAATGGAAGAATTACTGGTAAATCACACAAATAAAGGTTGAAAGATTCATATACAAGTTTTAAAAAGGGACGCATAATTTAGGAAAAAAAAATTACTGACCCGGAAACAAATTCGCTCTTTTGAAACGAAACAGTAGAATCAACCATCAAACGAACATTATTGGTTAGTCATAACGCAGATAGTGATAGAGCAAGCAAAATGGATGGCATTCATCTTTCAGATGCCTGTACAGTATTATAATAGTTGTATCAAGACTTACCTTTGCATTGTAATACTCTCGTGCTGGACCACTCATAGGAGAAGATTGTCTAGAGTTCCCTCTGATCGCTCCTTTTTTTTTCTTCTTAATTTGTGGAAATTTTTCATTTGATTCGACATGCCATAGATTTAAGAAAATTGAGAGTAATGGACTGAGATTGAGACTGACCAAAAAAAAAAAAAAAAATTGAAATTTTTTTAGAAGTGTAAGATATGAGATGTGAACCGTCTGGCCATACAAGTAGGGCCATGTATTGGACACTCTTATCGGATAGATTTTACTCTAATTAAAAATCCATTCCTCAGTTTGATTATAGAACAAAAGTTTCAGCATACGTAAGAGTACTTTGAATAATTATAATTTGACTAAAGTTAAGAACAAGTTGTGACTAAGCGAATTTGCCGAAGCGCTTACGCAATGTGCCATGAGGGTCTTTGTCCTGTTACATAATGAGAACAGTTAATCACTGAGAAAATGATGACGTGTCTCTAATAGTTTCGATGAATGATGAAGGATTAGGCCATGTTTGCCTCTTAATTAAAGTAATTATCGAACTGGTCTGGCCTGAAGATGACCAACAGCTGGTAGTTGTGTTCCCAGGTCACAAAACCATGCCCAGAAGGGACTGGAAAAAACAAATGTCAATTCATTTTATCCAGTACTAAGATGAAATGGGCATCATTCCCTTGTAAGCCAACGTTGCTTTGGGGCTGATTAATTAAAGTACTGGATTAGAATCATTTCTTGGTCAATGCTTGATCAAGGGAAAAAAGCTTTAAAGGTTTAGCCAGAGCTATATGGATATGCTCTCTTATGTATAAATTGAGCGAAAACTGGAGGAACTGTAGATTACAACATTAAACTGAAAAATAAATACATAGAAAGATTAAAAAAGATTATAGGGTTATCTATTTCGAAAGTTCATACATAATTTATGAGATAATACCACGAACATAGGTCGTGTGATACATAGATTGTGTTTTCCTCCATTTATGTGAGCAGAAACTTTCTCAAACCACCGTTGATATAGACTTAATTAAAGACAAATATAAATGAATTCTCATATTTGTTGTGAGATTTTGGTAGGACCATTATTAACTATTCTAAAAGTATAAATTTAACACTCCCCCTCATATTTAATCTGGTCTTTTGCCTAATACTAAGTGAGAAAATTTAATTGAAGAAACAAATGAAATCTAGAAAGATTCAAACTTAAGACCGCAAACTCTGATACTATATAAGATTTTGGTGAAACCATTACCAATTTTTCCTAAAAAAACTTAAGTTGTTAAATGAATATGTGATTTAATATTCTAACATTTGTGACCACTAATAAAAAAGAAATCAATTAGGAATAAAAGAAAACATCGCGATCATTTATCTCAAAAGGTTAGGTTACTAAGAGTTAGTTAAATGCTTGACCGGTCAAAGACAATGCACAGGTGATTGGATGATATTTGTGCAGAACTTATTTCCGCCTCCTACAGTGTTAAAGCATATTTACGGATATTAGATAATTCTTTATTAGAGATTATTATTGGAGATATTATTATATATTAGGGACATTATTTTATATTTGGCTATTTCTTAAGATAGCTAATTTCTTATTAGATTAGATTATTTCATTTCCTACACATATTAATTGAGTAAAAGTGCCCTTGATTCTACCTTAAAAGTATTGATTGACCCTCTCTCCCTCTCTTCCGAAATCCCTATAATATTTCACATGTGGGAAGTGGAGACTTTAAAATTAGAATAAGCTAGAGAAGATAGCTTGAAACTAGGGGCGTGATTAGACTAAATTATGTAACAAAGACCACGGCTTATATTCTTGAGGTCACTTTTCTGTTCTTTAAATCTTCATACAATCAGCAAATCTTTAAACGATCCACCATCGTTTGATATTAAATTCGTAGGATTTATCGTAATCAGTGAATCCTCTGGGACTTACTTTCACTAGCCTAATCAATGACGACTCTAGCTAGCAAGAGAAGCTTCGAACTCAATTGTCAACTACCAGATTCTACACCAACTAACCATCATTATCAAATTGATAACGTCTAAGTCGTGTCCCAAAAATATTCTGCCAGACAAGACAACGTCCACAAATAAATTGACTTGAAGCGCTTCTGTCTATATTGTTTTATAATACGTGCATGTGCATTGTAGTTTGGTACTGCCGTGCGCGTCAGCTTTTCGTGGTACATACGTGAATTAAATGGAGAAATTATCAAAAAGAGTCTTAAATTTATTATAATTACCCCTTTCAGTCTAAATTTTTTTATTAATTCAATCATAAATCTTTCACATTTGTGTCAGTTCAATCTATTAAACCAATTTTGGTTAGGTGATGCTAACGTAATGATTTTACTAGCGCTGACATGGCATCTTTAAAACAATTTTGTTTTATTTTTTATTTTATTTTTTTCCCTTCCCCTACCCTTAGTGTCAATGAGAGAAGGGGAAAGGAGAAAAAAAAAATAAAAACAAGAAAAAATTATAAAAAAGTCAAAAATATTAAAATATTATTTTAAAGATGTCACATCAATGTTAGGGGCCATGTTAGTACCAGCTGAAAATTAGTCGGATGGACGAAAGTGAGAAAGTTTATAACTGAATTAACAAAAAAAACATTCATGGCTAAATAAGTACAATTATAATAAGTTTAAAAAAAATTGTAATTCTCCCGGTATTAAAACCCTCATGTGATGAATAGTTAGTATAGACAAGGGGCTCATCCGATGTGCCAGTCGTATCACATAATACCATCACATCATATCATAATATAGTAGTAAATCAACGGCGACTCCATAATTATTAACAAGACTCGCTTTTAACATGAGTACAGTCTTCGCTTTATTCATCCTCGGGAAGAACTAATACCCATATAAGAACAAACCAGATGCTCCCAAAAAGTTCCTTTTATGCAGAATTCTCAAAGAATAAATCATCCCAATGGATAGGGATAACAAAAAATTTCCGTCCATAATTACTTGCAGTCTCGGAAGTGCATAGACAATAAGGGGACGTTAAAAAAAATTGCAAAAGAAAAAAAAGGTGAAGCTCTCTTTCTTCTGCAGCAGAAAAATTCCAAGGTGCAATTTCGCGAAATTGATAAGTGCACAGTTGTTAACCGGTGGATCATGCTCAAATTTTATGAAAAGTACGGCAAGACATTGGTCTTGAGTTTTTATGGTGGGATTGAAAGTACGCTTTTGCTGAAGAAAATTGAACTGTTCATCCTGTCAAATCAGAACAGGAGGGCTCAACGTGAGGTTACGTGTTTGTTCTAGGTCCGCATGCGCGGTCTCATGATAACGGTACGTCTTTGTTCTAGGTCGGAATGCGCGGTCTCATGATGACGGTACGCGTTTGTTCTAGGTTGGAATGCGTTGAAATTTGGAGGAGATTTCTACGACACCTAATTCTTCAACCCCATCAAAGAACTTAAGCATTGAAGATATAGAGACCTACACATCCGACCAAGAGATATCAGCTGTCACCAAGCCTAATTTTTAGTCGTGATTCACACCAACTCCAGTAGCCAAACTCGCATTTAGCAACTGCAACGCCGTCCACAGAACCCACCGACGCCAGTCAAGCTTCCACCGCCTTCCCCTTGCTGCTCGTGGTAATCCTCCTTGCCGTCGGTCGTCGTTCAAGTCAAAAGCCCTATTAAGGTAATTTCTTAATTTACGCGCTCAATTAAATATGTAATTGCCTAAATTGAGATTATTTGGTTCTCTATTTGATTTAATTTATTGGGCATTATCGAATAAGTAGTTTCCTTATTTGGATCGTTCCATATATACGTTTGATAATTGGGGATCTGATTTTTGGACTAAAGGCCAGACCCTCAATTAAGCTTGCATCCTTATTTGAGCGTGATAATAGTAATTGAATATAATCAAGCATGAAAGGCTTAGATGTTACATGTCAATAGTTTAGAAATATACCTATAAAAGTGCATTGCATTTAAAGTTAGATTGTATTCATCTAAGTTACCCAATTTAGAATTGCATATTTTAGAAATCATATAGTACCTAGGAAATTATCTAATTTATATTATACATAATATAAATTATTTTCCAGTTTATATTAGGTCATTATATAGATTTAGGAAGTTTCCTATTTTAACTCACTAAGAAAATCTCAAAAATGTCACATGCATATCTTATATAGAATTAGTTTTATAATACCCACATCATATACCGCATCTCATATTACATCAGTTCATAATTCTTTTATCCGTCATTAAAATTAGCTTATATATAGAACGCATTTAAATAATTCATGTCACGTGTCATTAGTATAATTATTCATGCATGTTAAATTAGAATTCATGTAATCTTAGAATTTAGATTAAATTGCATTCATGTCTTAGGAAAATTTAATTAATATCATGTTTAGTCATAAAAGAAAAATACAATAAATTGTTTGCATGGGTTTCATGTTAATAGTCAGTTTATGCATCATGTTGCATTTACATTTTCATTAGTACTTTGTAGGAAACCGTTATGATGATACTTAAGGCAAGACCCATCAAACGGGTGGGTCAGTTTAGATTTTGATTGAGTGAAAAATGGTCTAATCCAAATTGACCTACTTTTTAATAACCCAATCCAACAAGAGCGGGAAGTGGTCCTCGAGGCCAGAAGACTTGAATAAGGAGTCACTCCTAATAGGTTTCTAGGATGGTGAAAGGGGATAGGAATGAACCTAATTGCACACCTAATAAGGGGAGAGTATAATTGGGATATATATACGAAAATTGAAATTAACTCACGAAGACACATTTTAATGTGATGACAAACTCCAAAGTTAAGTGTTCTAATATTAGAGCATTATTAGAATGGGTAGCTTCTTGGGAAAATGCCTATATGTATGCCAAAGGATATAACTAAACTTGATATGGGTTGGGCCAAAGTGGATAAAATATCTCGAATGAGTTAATCTAAAAATGTTACATCATGGTATCAAAGTGAGAACCCCTTTAGAAGGTGTGTGGTTCAAGATGAACAATGTGGTATCTAATGGGCCTATAATGACCCGGTCCGGCAAGAACGGGAAATGGTCGCTAGGGCCAGAGGGCTTAGACAAAGAACGGCTCCTGGCATGCTTCTAATATGGTGAGGGGGTCAATTGAACCGAATTGCACATCGAACAAAGAGAGAACGTGCTTGAGATATTTATGTGTAAATTGGAAATAACAAATGTGGATACCTTTTTGACATGATGTTAAATTTTGCTTTAAAATTCTATAATTAAGCGTGCTTAGGCTATAAAACTATTACAATTGGTGACCTATTAAAAAAAAAGTGCATGGTTGTATTGCCAAAGGACAAAACCATAAAGCACATTATAAGATGGACCAAAACTAACAATGGCTCGAGTGAGTTAATCTAGGGATATCATACACTTAATTTGTTTTAACCAATTTTCATGCAATACAAAACTAGTGACCCTAGTCGACTCAACACATATTGCTAAAGCACTTTCATTGTTAACCCAATTTAGAAAAACTCTTGCCCAAACTAAGTTGAGAGAGCAAAGTGAGCAAGTGCAAGATCACTTGAAGGTGAAAGAGAGTGAAGAGAGTCATAGAGATGGATTGGGTCTAGATAAATTATGAATTCATTTAACACCTATATTATTTTGGATTTTACCATTCTAAAGTCATTTATGACCAATTTCCTAAATATAATTAACTCATATAATAACTCAACTCGTCAAATATGAGTTTTTGACAAGTCAATTTAAGGTATTGAGGTTTGATATTTTGTTGCACCTTATTTCAATTTATTGAGTGTCGAATTTATGGTTGCACACCTACATAATCATTTCTCTCATGTCAATGATTTAGGAATTAAATTGGCCAAGACTGCTAGCAAATATTTTTGAAATTTAAAAAAATAAAATAAAGATATAGAAAGGGCGTTAAATTTAATTTTTATCTAGTCATGTTCCTAAAATCTCTAGTTCCTAGAAGTGATATGTTCTCTCACATTTTACTTAAGTTTCTAGTCGATCCGCAATGGATTAGTAGCGTCTCCAAAATGAATTGATTTGTACCACAAACCACAAAGCTGCGAATGTTATGTATTTGGGAGAGACCATGCTAAGTGTTTGCTTAATAATCCATTCACTTTGCCTGATGATTCACCTTTGGGAAACATGCAACAATCTATACGTGTGTGTGTGCGTATGGCATGGGAGTGCAAGCTCACAATTGATGCAGTCGAATTTCATGCTCGTCGAATTAATTGCACTCGCTCTTGTTTTTACCAGATTCTCAAGGAAGTCCGTCGTCCAGCTCGGAGGAGAAACCTGAGAATTCACTTGTCTCCACCTCTCGATCTATGTCTACCACCCCAGATTCTCGTTCGTTCGTTGCTAGTCGTTGCTTTCTAGTCGCATGAGTCGTGCCCAAGCTGATTTGCTTGATTTCGCTGTTCTGTGGCTATCTTCATGAAGTAATGCTACGTTTCTGCGTCTCTGAATGTTGCAAGTGTTGATCTATTAAAAAGGAACATTAGGAAGGGATACATCGATACAAGGAGCCAAGCCAATCTGTCAAAGCTTAATGCAAACCATAAAAAGGACGTCAACGTAGTTACAATGCATGTGTCAGACATTGCCAGAAGAAGAGCAAGAAGTTTAGGTGAACATCCTCTCTTATCTTTTATTCTGCTGTTGCTTCATTGCCTGAACGTACAATTTCAAAATGGAACGACCGCATCGACATATTTCCTTACGTCCTGAAATTCTCAAAAGTACAACGGCGATGAATGTGACCGTTTCACTTATTTGGTGTTCCTTACGCATGGAGGTACTTAAACTACTGAGCTGTAAAGCCCTTCAATTTATTAGACAAATTAGGACCGTAGTCTATACGTCGATATGATTACATAGCTATATGATCTGGTCATGACTTGACTTCACAAGTTTGTAATTATAGAACTCGTGCAGCGACATGGTCTTAGTTGACGGTGATATTTGCCACTTGTTTTGCCACAGGCGACAGCGATGAAATGGACGACCTATCACCCCCGTTGTCTCAGTTGCCACTGTCGCATCAGGGGCATCACAGAGAATGTCACAGAGAATGTCATTGTTTGAAGCTTATGAAGCTCAATTGATACAATTAAAAAATTCAGTTTGTGAGGCCAGAAAAAAAAGCTGTAAAGTGATGACTATTAGTGATTACTATTGATCTGTGTTGTGGACCTACATGACGTCATGGAAAAGAATGAAAGATTAGCGAAAGATGCTTGCTTCTCACTTGGCAGTACAACGAATCACAAATAGTAGGCCCATTATATAAATAGACACATGTATACATATATGTGAACAGATGTATTTATGCATACAAGATTTCTCATCAAAGGGGCCGGCATAAACGAAACTTAGCTAAAGAAAAGAGGACAGATTGCTGCAAGTCAAGGGCCGAGCTTGGCAAGATTGATAGGCTTTGATATGGCCCAAACCTTTGGTCAAGAACAAGTATTGATGATCTTAGGGCTAGATCATCTACTTTCAGTTTTCTAGCTTTTCTCATGTAAAAATTATTGTGTGGCCCTTATAATATTATTAATTGATGATTTAATAAATATTTAATGCTAAAATGTACTTGAGAAGTTATGACTTTAATGAAGCGGTACAATTCTTATTAAGAAGTTACCATTCTTTTCTGAATGTGTAACTTTCATGAAAATTAAAAGACGCTCTGATATAAAGCACTTCTTGATACCATGTATAAATAAAAATTTGGTCTTCTCTCCACTCACAACAACGTAAAAAATAATGTTGTATTCTATCCTCCATCAAATAGAATATGTTAAAGAAAAGTGGATTAAGGGAGAAAAATCGAATTTCTTCATCTTTTTTTTATTTTTCTATGATAAATATTTTCAAGATTTTGTTATAAAGTATAGTATGCTTTCATCATTCTTATCGTGAAATCATTAAGGTCAAAGGTCTTGTGTTTTGTATTTTTCGCGTTACAGAATTATGTTATCGCTTACATCTCATGCTAAATCTTTTAATGACATCTGTGATTCGAGAACAATCATGATTCATGCTCTTCTTCACTTCACATGCACGGGAAACAGGTGAGCCAAAGAAGAAAATTCCACTTTTTCTTAGTCTTCGTTTGGCCCTATGTGCCATAAAGGTCTCTCAACGAAATCAACAATGCGAGCACACGTGAATTAAGAGGGAGTCACAGGCTCAACGCAAGAAATTCTCCCATCTCCAACAATCACTCGGGCGACAACGTCAAGGTCTTATTTACATACATATAAAATCAGTGCATTCAATGGAAGTAGGTGAGCCGCTGGCGTGTTGCGCGTGATTCTGCTGTTTAATTACAGTTTCTACAAGTACCGAAGCTGGAAAAAGACTCCGTCCTTCCGCTGTGTACACACAAAGTCAAGGCATCCGTTTTATTTTCTTGGCTGTTGTACAAGCGAGCGGTCACCGTCCGTGGAATAGCTAGAAGCAGATAGAATACCTTTTTTGGACATTTACCGTAAAAATGTCCTTTCATTGTTCTGATGCCTTTTCTGCCAAAGTTGATTTTGCAAGCACATGGGTTATTAGTAAGTCAAATGTTAGGGAACGGGAATACTCTTCCACTTGGTTTCTTAGAAAAAGTTTAGGTTTTTGGTTCCGGTAGAAATCTGAAAGAGCTGATAAGTCTCCAAAAAAAAAAAAAAAAAAATTATTAGTAAGTAAGCTTATGATAACTTGGTTTTTATCAGTAATTATGAACACTTTTATGATATTACCAACTAATTTTTTTATAGTTTAATAATCAAATTTTCTTCTTTTTTTATAGTTATTATAAAATGCAACAAATTCATCAACTTTCGTGTGAATTTACTGATATTTATTTGAGCAACTTACTGAATTTTTTCAATTAAATTAATGACAAGTTTTAGTATATTGATTCTCATTGGAATTCATCGTCTACCCGATTCTTTTCTTCCACTTGTTCTTAGGGAACGCCTTAGATATGTCAATTCTTTTATGAACTTATCCACCTTTACTTGTAGGACTTACTATTAGTTGTCCCAATAAGTCACAAACCAATTTTTATTTGGAAAAATTGTTTAAAAAGTCCTAAACCAATTGTATAGTAGCCAATTCAGTTCTAAATCTTTCAATTTTTTCAATTCTGTCATTAACATGTTGACAACTTGCTAATTTAGTCCTAAATATTTTAATTGTGTCAATTTAGTCATAAATCTTTTAACGAATTGCCAATTAGTTCTTCCAACTAATTTTGACTAAACGTCATTGACGTGGCGACTCAGTTAGCACCCATAATCCTACATGGCAAGGTTGACACTAACGTAGACAATTTTAAAATTTTTAAAATCAGAATTTTTTATTATTTTTTCTTTTTTTCCCTTCTTTTTACAAAGGGCCGGCAGCCCCACCAACCCTTAGGTGAGGGTCGACAACCAGTAACGCCCGCCTTCGCTGTGGCAGTGAGGGCCATGACGACCACACCTCACCATACCTAGCAAGGGCATCGCTACCCTCACTAGGTCTAGTAAGCCATTATTGTGGCTAGTGAAGGCATCACAAGCCCTAGCCTAGGCCATTGGCACCACAACGAGGGCAGGCAAGGACCACAACGCCCCCACCGGCCATAGCAAGGGCTTCGCAGCCCTCACCTAGGGCTCAACGGGGGTCATCGGCCTTTGCTTAGTGGCCGAGAAGGCTATAAAAAGTGGGGGGAAAAAAGAAAAGAAAGAAAAATATATTATATAAAAAATTAATAAAAAATGGAAATTAAAAAAATATATCCACCTCGGTATTAGCACGCCACATTAGCAGCCGCATTAACTAAGCCGTCATGTCAGCGATGTCTGACCAAAATTAATTGAAATGACTAAATTAACAATTTGTTAAAATGCCAATTTAGTAAATCGTTAAAATGTTTAGCATTAAATTTGCCTGATTAAAATGTTAAGGACTGAATTGGCCACCATACAATAAGTTTAAGACTTTTTGGTCAACTTTTTCTTTTTATTTACCCACTCTTATTCAAGTTGTTTTTTGACATATATTTGGTTTTCTATAAAATTGCAAGTTTTTCAAAAATTGAGAGTCCATAATCCAAAACTAGTTTTAAGTTAACCAGAGAAAAAATTTAACAAGCTACTCTGATTAATGTTAGTAATTAGATGTTGTTAAGAAAGGGAAATAGAAGTTTGTAGATAAATAAGAAATGTTGGGAAATTAAAATACGAAAAGCTTTAGTCGGTAACTCACATAAGAGAATCGGCAACCCAGTATTATGCGGCAATTTAAGTGGAGAAAAAATCGTTACACTAATTTAAGTTGTTATGTATCTCTAAAAAGTGTTATAAGCTAAAGGGTTTGCTAATCAAAACAAATAACAAAAAGTTTGGCGGCTGGCAAAAGTTGGAAATAGTTGCTCTTATTTAGGTTGGTAATTTTATAGAATCGTTTGCATATTCAAAGCATTAGTAAGTCATACAAATAAATAATGGTAAGTTTATATTAAAAATTGAAGATTTGCAAACAATAGAAAAAAGTTGATTTTTTCATGAAAAGGTAAATAAGTTACCAACGAGTAACTGAAAAAAGAGTCATCTATTATCAATAATTTTTTGACACTTATCAATACATTACTGAACTTTGCCAGCACAGGAAATAATTCGCCTTGTTTTACATTCACCAATATAATTCTGCTAAGGATGACCATGCGAATGACATTGATATATTTGAAGAATCTAACTAATGCTATGTACAAGGCCAAAAGCTTGGATAGTTGTTAAAAAGAAAAAGTCAAAATGCATCCATGGGTGCAAAAAATTGTAAAAATTCATAATGCGTTCTTAATCTTCACAATTGATGCTAATTAGTGCAATAAGAAGTCCCGCCCCACATCATAAATACGTTATATGTAGCATTAATATTTATCTAGTTGGATCATAGATGCTTAAGATTTTAATAAGATCAGTGGTCCTCAATATATGCTGGAAAGTTTCAACTTGATCTCTCTCCTATGTTTGTTAACCGATACACCATGCGACTTTTCATAGCCTACTGTAACTTGCATTGACGAAAATACACCCAAAAAACAGAGTATGACTACGTACGCACAATTACAAATTATTTTCCCATCCAATTTTTGCATGCCCCATGTAAAAATAAAGATTGAACAACCACCCCCCCTCCCCCCCCCCGGGGTTTTTCTCATGTGTACATCACATTTACATCATTGCCCATGTCGAACTGACTACAGATATCAACCCCAGAGAAATAATCCAAGAAATAACCACCTCCCGAAACCTGATCCATCTCCAACTTCAACTGCGAACTGTACATGTCGCTCACGCTAGCACTAGCAGACCCGTTACTTAGCTCACTACCAACATATTCACCACCATAAGAATTTCCAAAATCACTCGTGCATAGATCATGCACAAGGGGGTCCTGAAGATTCAAGCAGTCATCGAAAGCGTCGCCGTAATTGGGGATGTTGTTCCCTTGATCAGCTTGATTCAGCCACTCGGCGAAGAAAATCTGGGGCAAGTAGCTGCGTAGCCCGTCCCTCTGAAAGTCAAATGATGTCTTTCCCTTTTGTTCCTGTGACGGTGCATGAACTGATGGGTTCTGGTTTGGGGGGATTTGATCTGGAGGAGGCGAAGATTCCACATTGTCCGAATTGGTACATTGACTCCGGGCATGATGATGAGCTTCTAATGATGACGATAAAGATTCGGTCTTGTTTGCCACCTTCTTCTTAAGATAAGAATGCCAGTGATTCTTTATCTCGTTATCTGTCCTTCCTGGCAAATGCTTTGCTATTTGAGACCACCTAACCCACAGAAAAAACAAACATATCCCTTCATCACTATTCAGTCAATCCTTCGAATAAAAATTAAGAACTTCCCAAAAGCTATAGCAATATCTTAGTGCATAAATGTATTATTATGCACTGGTTAAAAATTTAAGCTCTCAAAAACTATTGTGCTTACTTGTTGCCTATCAAGTGATGAAGGGAAAAAATAATCTCCTCCTCTTCCATGGTGAACATGCCTCTCTTTAGGCCAGGCCTCAAGTAATTGATCCACCTTAATCTGCAGCTCTTGCCATTCCTCTGCAAGCCTGCACGTTCAAATATATAATCACAAACCATGTACATACAGCTTGCAAGCATAGGTCAACCCTAAAAGGGGTGATAAAATGAAAAATCACCTAGTTGATCTAGTCATTGAAAGTGAAAAAACACTGTTTTCCTTGAACAATGCATAGCTAACTGGCTATGGCTAGCGAATGGCTTTCCAAATTATTTATAGGGCAATACAATGGCGTTACGATCTTGGTCGAATATGCCTAGTCATACATTGGACACTAGAATTTTATGTCCGTACAATATATAATAAATAAGTGTATCACAAAAACTTACCGGTGTTAATGGGGACAGAGCTCCAGCAACCATGGCCATGCTTGAGGACATAGTTCCTGAGCTTCTGATCTTCTTCAGGTGACCACAATCCCTTTCTGTGCTTGGGTTTTGGTCTTTCTGATGACTTCAGTGCCATAACGTGATGCTTTCAGGAAGATAATTTTGAGAGTCGATGAGACTCTCAGATGTTGACAAAAACTGAGAGAGAGAGAGAGAGACAGAGAGAGAGAGAGAGAGAGAGAGGGAAGGAGGGAGGGAGGGTGGGAGAGATGAGTTTTTGCAGTGTTCCTTTGGAATTGGAGGGGCAGTGCGTGCAGAGACCGAACAAAAGGGCAAGTGATATTTAAAGCCAAGGGAGTTGTTGCAAGTCTCCTCTTAATAAAATGAAAATCCCCATAGAATAATGGGCTTGTCTTCTTTGTGCTTGGAAATTAAAATACATTGCCTTTCCACATCTCTAGTCTATCAAAATGTCCACGTTACTTTTTAACTTTTTTGACCTTGCTGATCATGACTGTGACCGTAAGGTTTCACTTTCAGTTTTATCTTCTGTGCACTTTAAGCTCGTGTTTTCACTGTCTAATACTACATGGATTTTAAATTGCAAGGAAACCTAACCATATTAGGAAAGTTCTGATTGAGCTCTCGTGAACAAAATCCTGGGTGATGCAAAAATAGGGAAATCAGTTTCTCTTAAGAGTTATTTTCTCTACTGAAGTTGAAGTCTTATGTTGACATCAAAGAAGGATAGTACGTTTTTGCACGTGAATAGTTTTTGAGTTTGGTCTCTAAGTGCATAGTGAGTAAGCTTAACATGCTTGAAACTTATGAGAAACATGAGTAATCAAGAATCATTGTCTAAAAGAATTGAGTGCGCGAGAAAACTCCTTGTGATTGATTCTTGTGGTTAGGGTATTTAGGATTGAGATCCACTTGTGAGTGTGACTGAATGATTGTAATTTTATTTTTACTGATTATAGTGGACCAATCCCATTGATCTCTTTGCATGTAGTAGAAAATCATGTAAATTCCTCGTGTTTTAGTTTTATTGTGCAATTTTTACCTGTTAATTGCTTTGTTTTGATTTGTTCACGCTTCTAGGTTGGTCGTGACAATTTAAAAATGTAGGAAAATACCAACTCCGAAGTATATGAAATAGCTCTTAGAAAGTGAGCATGGCATGGGAGCTAGAAGATCGGTTTCATGGTTAACAATATACGTTAGAAGATATTTCCAAAATGACAATAATGTCCTTATAACAAAGCTCTTGGACACTTGTCAAATTGACCCAACATTTTCTCCATGAATGAATTTATGATGCCATATAAGCGAGAAAGCATCAGCACGCCTCGCACGTAAGAAAAGGGCATCTCTCAGCCATCTTTCAAAAAATTATTATATGTACAGCATGGCTATACATAATACGAGAATACAAAGCCGGCCAGGTTAAGAATGTGATGGTGAAAATTATCAAAAAAATCATAAACCTATTATAATTATACAAATTCAATTTTAAATTTTTTTTTAGCCAATTCAATCCTAGATCTTTTGTAATTGTGTCAATTCAACTCATCTGGCCAAATTTGACTAGTTGAAGTTGATGTGGACAGTTTTCTGATAATTTTTTAATTTTATGAATTCTTAATTATTTTTTTCTTTTTCGTTAGTTTTTTATCCACTTCTTTCTTCCTCTAGCCGACCACTGAACTAAGGCGACCGACATCAGGTGACCAATTGCCAACCAGCCAAAGGTGAGGGCTCTCGCCGGTCTCGCCTCGCCACTAATCAATGAGGGGAGCTTGCCCAACCACTGGCGAGGGCGAGGTTGAGAACAATGTTGCCTACCCCTAGATAGGCTCAACCTCACCGTCACTAGGCAAAGTCACACTCACCTAGTCACTAGCAAGGCAAGATTTTTCCAGATCTGGCAAGGGATTGCCTTGCTAATAACCAGGTGATCTAGCACTTGCCCCATCAACAACTGGGTGAGCACAACATCACCTGGTGATAGCGAGGTTGAGCCTCATCAGGAACAAGCAAGGTGGAGTGGTGGAGCCTTGCCGGGAGCAGGCGAGGTCACTCTCACCCTCATCCTCACTAGCGACTAGGCGAGCTCACCCGTGCCGGCTAGGGGCAAGGCGAGACCACCAACTAGCCAAAGGAAGAAAGAAGAGGAAAAATAATAAAGAGAAAGAAAAAAAAAGAAAAAAATTAATTAAAAAAATTATTAAAATAAATTGTTTACGTCTACATTCACCAATTGACGTGCACATCAACGCTGGCTTGCTAAATTTGGCTAGAAGAACTGAATTGGTACAAGTGCAAAATATTTAGGAATGAATTGACAAAAAAAAAAAATACAATTTGGGACTAAATTTGCACAAATACAATAGCTTTAGGACTTTTTTGGTAATTCTCCCAAATGTGATGTTGTCATATCCTTAAAGAAAGCCTAACACAAGTTATTATTGGTTTAACTAGTCTCATTAGGCAAAATTATCAATCAGTCATAAATATATTGCACAAACTTAAACTTTTCAGTTTTGCCAATGTAATTTTAAATCTTTACCAGAAATATCAACTTTGCCAATGAAATTAGAAAGTGCCATAAAAAAGTGTTTATACAGTTTCGAGTTAATTGTTTTTGTCCACCAAACACCCTACCTATGAAATGTGCCCTGCCCGATAAGTTTTCACTCGTGCACCTAATGTCGGTAGTTTCTCTAAAAAAGATTCCTTATCAGGGATTGACAAATGATATACAGCTCCAACTCCGATCGAAAGTCTCACAGCTTTGATTAAGTTGAGTGTTCACCCAATGAGCAGCCTTACCGACACCCTTATCTTCTAGTCTCAACAACTGGAGAAGAAATTATTGACTCAGTTAGGGAGTTGGCAAAACCCCATCATCACCCAAAATATAAGCAACAATTTTTTATTGCCTTAAAATTCATCTCATTTTCCACGAAGTGAATAGAGATGTAGAAGCGCACATAAGTTTGTCCAATTCGGCTACGCAATTTAGTCAAAGACTTTCCTATATAAGGTTGTTTTCTCTTCTCTATGATTGATTACTTTGACACTGAAATGTACGTTTTCCTTTTCTTTTCTTTTTTTTTCTTTTTTGGGCCCCTATAATGTATTCACTCCAACAAACGGCAAGAGAATATCCCCCAAAATCGATATTAAGTTATGAACAGCAGACCAAATCAAACCTAATATTTATACAAGATGCAATTCACACTCACCAAATCGAGATGTCGAGGTGGGTTCAAATGGGAATTAGAAGAAGAAGATGTGGGAATTCCAGAGATTTGTGGACGTAAAAAATTCCCTCGTTCATCATGTGTTCATCTCGCCAGTAGTAGAACAACACTTTGCTTGGGGTTCAGACAATATTATATAGTACCATATCATATGCCGAGCGTGATTAGAAAAAAAAAAAAAGACGCGATGCTACCATTGCACTAACTGTCATCGACTTGTCAATGGTTGGGAGTAAACCCATTGGACACGCTAGCCCGAACTAAACCAAGAATGTTATCCACACTCCAGGTCGAACTGTTTAATATCTTGTCAAATAATAATTAGCTAAACGCTTCGATGGAACTATATATTGTAAGACAATTAGCAAGTGACAGGAATTAACGAAGCAGGGGAATCTTGCTTCAAATGACCGAAAGGATTACAATGGAAACTCGAGAAATACAGTAATTCAAGCCAAGAGTCTCCGGTGACTACAGATTTGCCTACCTGAGATTGAACTAAAGAATTACTGGTTTGGCTGCTGGCAAGCAGCCCTATCCAAAAACATCACATTTGACTCTGGACATAATGCCAATACTAGAAACAAGGAAACTATCATCATGTTCCTCTCATATCAGATGTGGTACAACAGCAAACCATGCAATCTCGCATGCAACATTAGCTATAGCTTTCCCCTTCCAATTAGCACAAATCTGCCGCAACTCATCACTCCAACTCTACCTAGTTTTTTGAAAAACACATACACTATAAACCAAGGCACAGACTTCACAAGATATAGCATGTTCTAGAGGAAAAAATGATCCCTAAATTCCGGTAAATATCCACAGAGAAGGCAAACATCATTCAAAGAATGATTCCACTTCTTCAATCTATCGGGAAATGTACCAGAGAAATCATAAATCTATCGTATTGATACCAATTCAATCATAAACATTTTGATAAGACCAATTTAATCCTAAACCTTTTTACATTGATATTAATTCAATCCATCTAGCACATTTTTAGGCTAGAAATTGCTGACTTGGATGCCGATCATCCTATGTGGCACGGTTGATGCTAGCATGGAAAATATAAAAATAGATATATAGATATATATATATATATATATATATATATATATATATATTATTTGAAATGTCCACAAACCTAAATTGACTGGATAGACTTGGTACCAATGTGAAAATGATTAGGACTAAATTGATCCAATTACAAGGTTTTAAGACTTTTTTTTTACTTTCCCCTCAATCTATCTCTAGTGAGCAATGGGAAAAACCTACCAAATCCATTTCTACTTCAACAAATAAGCCCTAGCATGTGCAATTCGTAAAAGGGATAGCACTGATTATGATACCATGTTAGAAAGTCTTGAATACAAAGAGTATTTAGGACTCATTGTCAAGTGACGTGGGATAATATTTTGACATAATTTTAACTTGATTCTCTCCCATCTAATATTCTCATATATTGCTTTGTTTTGTGGTTTGTACAAATTCTAAGATATACAAAATAAGTATAACTTTATATATACTATACAGGCTGAGTAACTTTTTGGTCATAAAGCCATGCCATCATCTTTGATTTGGATAATTAGTTAATTTCTATAACTATTCTTCTCAATGTTGGTAGAAGTGACTAATGAAATACAAATGCTGTGCAGCCTAGCCTACGTAGCAAGAATAATAAATCCAATAAGTATTTAGTGTGACAAAGAAAGTATGGCTAACAATGTGGAAGAATTCTACTTATTAATATAACAACCAAGGTCAACAAAAGATCTGATTTGTCTTTGAAGAATTAATAAACGTACTTGCCCTCAGCACTAGATGTATATAATGAAAATGAAAAGGATACCCAAGAAATACTGTGTGCAATATTCCATGAGTCAGCCAGTATACCCTAAAGTTTATTAAGGCAAAAGACACAGGTGAATAATATATATATATGTAATATATATATATGTATGTGTATGTATAGGTGAATAATACACACATATATGTGTGTGTTTGTGCACGCGCGCGCCAGAAATGGAGTGGGTGGTTTATATAAGAAGGCGAATGTGGGTTAATATAAAGCGCATATTTTCCTAGGTTGTTAGGGTTTCATGAAAAGCTCTCACTCACAGTCCTTTTCTTCCTACCAACTCATTCTCCATTATCCCAGCAATATGTCATTTTCCCTTTAACAAACGTCATAACGGTGATGGTGGTGACGGTGTTTTTCGTTTTTGACAAATTCAGCGATTAATTTTTTTAATATCCCACAGCGGTTGCTGTGCTGTCGGCATTTGGTGATGGGATTTTCTTTCGTTCTTTAAAATATGGTCAACATCAATTTACAGACTAAAAAAGAAGGCAGTTCACCTTATGATTAACAATAAATTCCTTCATAAGTGGCCTCGAAGAAGAGGGAAAGCCTGGGTGGTTGTATTTCGATAGGAGTACAAGGAGAAGAGAAAAAAGACAGGATCATACCTACCCACGGCTACAACTATTGGCGCTTCAAAAGGCTTCGATTCTAAGGGCGCTGTTGAAAGGCTTTAGGTCGTGGTTTAAAAAAGATTTGAAACCGTTCCCCTATTTCAGCATTTCATTCTCTATTTGGCCAGCCTCAAGCAAAATGAGGAGAAACAGAAAATGAAAGGCCTATTGATTTGGAGTCACTACGGGCCGGTGGTGGCCACCGACTCTAGATGATTCTCAGCTATTAAATATTATGAATCGTGTGAGACTCACATTATATAATAAGATGAAATGAACTGACATACATCGGATGTATGTGAAACTTACTTTTCAAGCACTAGTCAGTGTTAAGGAGGATATGTACATGGAAAAAGATGCACAAAGAAAAGGCTCAACGGTTGTCTTTCTCTTGTCGTCAGGAATCAACAAATGTATTTAGAAAGTTTACGCTACTGGGGGAAATTCATTACAACGATATGAAGTTCATAAAGACTTCAGCGGATAAGATACGTGGAATGATGTAACGTCCCACTTCACATACAAGTTAAAAAAAAAAAAAAAAATACTCCTAGGACAAGAATTGAGAAGACCGAGGATCCATACATAAATGGAGCTGCATAAAGAAATTTTATCTATGATGTCATTGATATTCCATGTGCAGGTATCCAACTATAGATGTAACTCACAGTATATCATTAGGCGAAGGGAAAGATTAAGAATATTTGGAGGACAGAATTGCCTCATTTCTGTTTATTTGATATTGAATTGTACATGAGCTTATTTATAAAAATTATTTAAGGAAATATGATATTATATTATCAATTACGATCAATTAGGATCGATCAAGAACAAGCACAACCACAATCAAAGAAAGATAATATACAATTTTAAGAGATATGGAGAACTAAGAAAGATTTAGAAAATCTCCTGATTCTCTTCCGATTATTTGTAAAAGTGAAGATCATGCATATAATTTTTAGGGTTAATACCCTAAAAAACCCCAAACTGGTACACCTCTGACAAATTTATCCCAAACTATTTTTTTAATCATGAAAAACTCTAAACTAGTACACATGTGACAAATTTACCCCAATTGACCATAAAAAAAAACCATAAAATTGCATATTTATAACAAATTTACTCCAAACTAATTTATTCAACCGCAAAAAACTCAAAACTGATAAATTTGTGACAAATATACCCTCCGCTAAATTGGATTAATACCACATAAAAATCACAAAAATTGTAAACTATGACAAACGAAGTGTAAAATCCCAAATTGATATATCGATCAACCATCACGTGATAGTAAAATTTAACGAAAATTAACACAAGGTAAATTTATTACAAGTGTACCAGTTTGGGGTAAAATTTTCAAAAGCATACCAGTTTAGGGTTTTTGGTGGTCAAAAAAATATTTTGTGGTAAATTTGTCACAGGTATACCAGTTTGGGGTTTTTCAAAGTATTAATCCTAATTTTTATGTAAAACTTTCCAAGATAAGAGAGGTGAGTTACATTTTTATATGGCTATATGTTTTATGTGCCACAAATATTTTCAAAATTCTACTGTTTCATACTCAAAAATACTTTTTTTTTTTTTTTGTTGTCAGTGAACTAAAAAAAAATTAACATTTCTAGAAATTATTTTCTAAAAAGTCATTTTTTTCTGAAAATGATTATATTTTCTGATGTTTGGCTAAAACATGAAAATGAATTAGAAAATGTCAAAATATTTGAATTTTTTTCTTTATTTCTTTTTCCTTCTTCCTCAACCCAATCACCAGTGACCAATCATAAGTGAGCTCGCCTAAGACCGATGAGGTCGAGCCTCAAGGTCAGCAAGGCCTAAGGCCTCAACAAATTGACGAGATCAAGTCTTGCCATAGCCACAAGCTAACAAGATTCAACCTCGCCAAATATTGGCAAGCTCAAAACTTGCTAGTCTTAGTCAAGCTCATCCCTCACCTGTGGCCGGTCGCTGAATTTCCAACTTCTTTCCAAAAATTGTCAGCTACTACGACTCAAGAAGAAGGAAAAAGAAAAGGAAAGAAAAAATTAATTATAATTATAATTTAAAAAACTAAAAAAAAAATTAAAAGGAGTGCAATAGAACGAGTATGGTCTTGGTGGAAAAAAAAAAAAAAAAAAAAAAAAAGAGGAGGGAAAAATGATTTCCTCTTTGCAAAAAGAGGAATTGATTTTACTCACTATTAAATGTGTTTTTCTATTAATGGAAAATGTTTTCCTTAACTAATTTATTTTCTGTAAAACAAATGTCAAAAAATCTGAAAAGTTTTCTCTTGGAAATTTTTTTCCATGAAACAAATGGAAAATTTATCGAATGTAAGAGAAGGTATGTTTATTCTTAGAGATAATAGAAATTGGTAACTGGACAAAATTCAAATAAATGTAGCTAATTAACTCAAATATGAGTTCATAATGCAAAACTAATTGGAACTTAATTGGAGAAAGAGCTGGTAATTATTCCAACTACGGTTGGTAGTTTTTAAAAATAGTTCGTAAATTTTTTATAAAAGAAAATAAATGTTGGGAAGCAACACCAATGAGATTTAATAAATCAAAACTAGTCGGTAACCTAAGGGAAGAAAAACTAGTAAGTTACACAAACAAAGGTTAGGAAATTATATGCAAGTTGAGAAACTTGGGGCGTTTATAAGAAAGACAAGCAAAAATCAATAAATGGTAACAAAGTTGTTAAATTAGGATAAGAGAACCCCGAATGAGAACTTGTGATCCAAAATTAATTAATAATGTAATTGGAAAGAAGTTGGAAATTAACTCGAATGAATATCGGTGAATCAACTCAAGAGTTGATCATTTTTTTGGGTTGGTCTGAAAGAAAAGTAAAAGCTGGTAAAAGATTATAAAAAAAAAAATAAAAAAGTTCGTACTTTCCATATTGTCGAAAAGAGGCCATAGTTTCATAAAGAATGTTGCTAAGGTACCAATAAATTAGGTGACCGACATCTTCTTTTGCCAATTTTTTTTTTTTGGGGGGACATTTGTCAACTCCTCCAGAAATTTACCAGTAAGGAAAGAAATCCATTCTTTTGGAACAAAACGGAGGAATCCGCCCTTAAACAAATATTTGTCGGTCACAGCATTGATGTTGATAGAGCAAGCAAAATGGATCACATTCATCTTTGCAGATGCCAATACACATTTAAACTCTGGGTTGATTATAATACCAAGAAAAAAAAGATATCTAGGTTCCATATCTTCGCATTTTAAACTCTGGGTTGATTATAATATCAAGGGGAAAAAAAAAGATCTAGGTTAATCAATTCGTCCTGGACCGCTGATGGGAGAAGATTGTCCAGAAGCCCTTTTATTCATTCTACTTGCTTAATTCGTGGAAATTTATGTATTGGATTCTACAAACCGATGACTAAAGACATATGAGAGTTTATAAAAGTTGTCTAGAGGTGTAAGACGTGGGATGCGAGCCGTCAGGCCATTTTAGCAGGGCCATGTGCCTAAGCATCATTGGATACTCTATGAAAAAGATTTTACTCAAATTAAAATCCTTTCCTCAGTTTTATATAAGTAACAAAAGTATCAGCATACGTATGATTACTTCATATAATTATAATTAATGACAGATAAGAACAGATTGTGACTAAGCGCATGCGCCATAGTGCTTAGACAATGTGCCATTATAAAACCAGAACATCTAATGGCTGACCAAATAATGATCAGGCATGTGTCTCTAATAGTGTTAAAGGATGATGAAGGATTAGGCCGCACTTGCCCCTTAGTTAAAGTCATTAGACCATCAGCTATCCAGTCTCGTCCCCTGGTCCCAAAACCATGTCCAAAAGGGAAGAGAAAAAACAAACGTTAAATAACGTCATAGATCCAGATGAAATAAGAATCATTCTCAGGTAAGCGAAGTTGCTTTGGGCTGATTAACTAAACTAAGATTAGAATGAGAGTTCTTTAACATATCTTCTATCACTGTAGATCTTCTTTTTTTTTTTTTTTTGGTCAATGCTTGATAAGGGGAAAAATTTGAAGATTTATTTTGAGCTATATCGATATGCCCTTCCATGCAAATCGTTCGAAATGAACATAAGGAACTATTAATTATAATAATGGTATGGAGAGATTAATAGGTTAAAGGTTCTCTAATTCAGAAGCTAAAGAGGGTTTCTATGCATGAAAAATGATATAATACCACGAACATAGATCACGCAATACATTTTGTCATATTTTCCTCCATTTTGTTGATGGAAACTTTCTCTGACCTAGCTCATCATTATTAGCGCATTTCACCACGATATAAGTTTGACCAAAGAACTCACCAATTTAATCTATCTCAAAAGGTTAGTGTTACCGGTTAAAGACAAAGCGTAAGTGGTTGGTTGTAGGGTTCTCTTCAAGAAAATACTATTCATATTCATACATACAATCCCGTACATGTCTGTTCGGAACTTTTAATCTTAAACATCACCACCATGCAGAAAAGAATCATTCCATTAATCATTGGATCTTCTTTACTCAGAACTTAGTTCCATAGACTATAAGCAAGACTTTGATCTTATTAAGTTAGAGAAGATTGCTAGACACTAGGGGCATGATTAGGCTAAATTATGTAAGTTGACGGCGACCGAGACTTTTATACTTTCTGGCGCAGTTACTTTATGCGTCAACATCGCTCATCTGTCGTTTTCCTCTTCGTATGATCGGCAAGTCTTTAAAAATAACCCACTGTCGTTCTACATGATTTTTTTCTTGGGCCGTTTATCATAATTAGTGTATGATAACAGCACAGGAAGAAGCTTCGAATGTCAACTTCCATACCCTATACCAACCATCATTATCAAATTGATAACGGCAGAGTCGTGTTCCATAAGTATCCCATCAGACAAGAGAAACTTCAATTATTAAATTGACTTGAAGCCTTTCGTCTACGTTGTCTTGAAATACGTACATCGTAGTTTGATACCGCCATGCGCATCGGCTTCTGTAGTGGATACGTATCCAAGAATCCTCATGTGATGAATAGTTATTATACACAGAGAGCACATCATATCGAATTATGTTATCCCATAATATGGTGAAGGGGCAGCACCTCGAGAATTGTTTATAAGACTTGTAAGCCGCGTTTAACATGAGCAGAATCTTGGTTTTATTCATCTTTTGGTAGACCTAATACCCATATGATAACAGAAGAGCAGCAGGTGAAATGCTCACAAGTTTTATTTTTTATGACAAATTCAAAAAGTAGATTCGTCCCAATTGATAAGGGTGACCAAAATTTTCGGTCTTTAATTATTTGCAGTCTCACAAACGCATGCAAAATATAATATCGGATAAAATCGTATATTAGACGATCCGTTACTAACTTAGTAGTCAATTATTACTCAAGGGGAAATTTTGAAAAAAAAAATCCTAAATTTATTACACTCGTGTCAATTTAGTATTAAACATTTTTAATTTTGCCAATTTAATCCTAAATATTTTAAAAATTCTGGCAATGGACGACCTCGCCAGCCTCAAGGGAGGCTCGCCTTGTTGAAGCCCATAGTTTGGCAAAGGAAGGAGGGCAAAAAAAAACCAAGAAAAGAAGAGAAAAGGATAATAGAAAAATAATAATACTAATAACAATAATTACAAAAATTGTTTACTAAGCACTAATCGTGTCATATCCAACGAATGGCATTCATGTTAGCTTTCCAACCAAAATAGGTCGGATAGACTATATTAACAAATTATCAAAAGGTCAGGAACTCAATTAGCTATATTAAAATATTTATGACTAAAATAGCACAAGTGTAATAGGTTTATAACTTTTTTTTTGTTATTTCCCCGTTATTTAGCAAGTTTCTCGACAACCTATTTCGGATGGAGATTTGCTCCAAATCAGCTTATAAGTTTCAAACACGTAAGCTAAATAAAAATTGCACTACTCTTAGAATATGCAAGATGACAAATTTTAGATGATAATTAGGCGTTGGTCTAAAGGCAAATGGTCTGTATGGATCACTGAATGACGTAATGTTTAGTTTGTACCTAATCTCTCTCTCTCTCTCTCTCTCTCTCTCTCTCTCTCCCGTGGCCTGGGCTTCTTTCAATGGGTTTAAGTAGGCTCTCAAAATGCCCTGAGGCCCAACTAAGCAATTCCACATACTTCTTTTAAGCCCTTTGTCGCTGTGCGTGTGGAATGCCATAACCATTCTTTAGCCATTGTTATTGCATGCATAAGCAAAAGTGCATTAGCCAATGTTAGAGCATGTTGCTGACCGAAAAGAGGCGAAGTTTTTGCTTAAAAACATGTGAAATTTACGTTAATGAATCAATTTTTTTCTATGCGTAAAACATGTGAAACTTACAATTTATGAATCAAATTTTTGCTGTGTCAGATTAATGGCCCAGAGGTTCTTATTGGAATGACTTCGGGCAAATTCACATTACGTGGATATTCGAACACTTAACAATTCAATAACTTGAATTTCAAACTTCATCGACTTCAGTAGTATCAATTTGGCAACGAAAAAAGTTCTTGCAAGATGGATAGATTAGCTGAATTATGAAGGAACACTCGTTCGTACGTGGATTTTATGCGCAACGCTACAATTACAAACAAAAACTATCTCATATCGTTTATGCACGAAGGCAGCATTTAGTAGGAGAGCTTTGTGGAAATGCAAAGTTATTTTCCTGATGATCTTTGATTCGAAGTGTGTTTAAACTGTATACCGTTTGGCAAAGGATATGAAGTAAAAAAAAGAAAAATTGAAGGGAAAGAATAGGGGGCATGGCTATTGAAGTCCATGAGCCTTGTGCGAGGCAAAGGTACCAGCCGAGCCTGACGTGAGCGCTGAGCAAGTGACCAGAGCCAACCAGGCGAGGTTCAGTGACCCACAACCAGCATCATGCGATCATCAGCGACCCTCGACTGGTGCCCCTTGTCGAGCCTTGGCTGCCCTCGAACTGCCAGTTCTCACTCGACAGACTTATGGTCCTCCAAATCTCGCCTAACAGACCCGTAACTGTCATCGACTCTCTCGGCGGAGCGTCAAATGTAAGAGTTTTCCTAATGTGGACTAAATTAATTGATATTGTAATTTACTGTTTTTACGGTTACCGTAAAACAGGGTTGGTCTAAAGAGAGATAGAAGGTTTCTTAATTAGTCTAATATGGGCTGGCTAGTGTGGGCCGAGTTGAGCCTGGCCCATAATGAGGGGGACTGGCTGGAAACTCTATAAATAGTGCTCAAATCTCTCCTCTAACCCTAATTCTCACATGTATCCTCACCTAAGGGGCGTTTACCTAACGCTAAACGTGAGGGGGCCGCCTCATTGAGCCAGTGATACGGAGGGCAATAGAGGAGAAGGACTTGATGCGTGGATCCCCTTGATATATGTGGGTAATCCTTTTTTCTCGCTTCCGCTTTATGTTTGATGGATCCCAAAACAGGTGCGTTAATCTTTCTACTCAATTATGCATGTTCTTATTCTGGTTATGGAGATCTTGGGGTTGCGCAATTTGCGTCCAACATGTGGTATCAGAGCCTCCATAACCCTAGAAGATGAACGCAATTGATTTTGCCCTAATTTGTATGGATTAGCCCTAATTAGTTCGGATCTTGCCTTAATTTGTGATTTTCGAGACCTTTTGTTCAATAAAAATTAAATTAAAGTATATATTCGGATTGGGCTCGACGATACGAAGAAATCCATAGATGGTGCGTCGCCGGAGGAGGCTGCACGCGCCCCCACGCTCGACCACGCGCCGCCTGGGCGTCGCGCGTGATATCCACGCGCCGCGCACTCAGGCGGCACGTGTGGGCGCGTGGAGCGTAGGATCGGCGCATGGCCGGCGGCGTTGGACTTGTATGGTGATTTCCTATCTTGTGGTATATTTATTTTATATTTTTGGTGGTTTTATTGATGTGAAATTGCATATGAAACCCTAAATACGTGTTTTTTAAATGTATTTTTGCGTATTTTTCTTGTATTTTCTGTGATTTTGGAAATACAGATGACGGGTTACTAGTATGTCATCACATAATAAAAAGGTGTGATTCATCAATAAAAATCAAACTTTATTGTGAACTGAAGCTGGCTTAATGAGATACAATTTGTATGAGATTATATTTGAGCTATGTATTGAGTTGATGAGAAACAGTAAAGATTATGAAACTTTTGTTACTCAAGTATACTCCTTTACACACTGGTAATCTTTGAATGATAGACGATTTAAGGACTCGTAACCAAACTGATGTACTGATTAATACATCTGCTGAATGTGGGTAATGCATGTCAATTAAGTTACTGCATATTGTACATAAATTCATCTGGTCACTTGTTAATGTCTATCAAGTTGAATATTTTTTATGGTTAAGGAGTATGACAATATTTATGCAGAACAATAGTATCTACTGTTAAATTTTAGATATTTGGTTCTTCGGTTTGACTCAATTAATAGACCACCGGTTGAAGTAATGATATTTGTTACCTAAAATTGATTAATAAATCAGTAGTTGGCCTTGGAGTCATGTTTTGTCGTATGAAACTCATGAGCAATAGTTGATTAGTTATCAAGCTTATCAATCTGGAGTACCCTGTATTGCTATTGATGTTAACATGTGAGGAATCCTTTGGATCAGCATTCTTTTAATGTTGTTTTAGTAACCAGTAATCGAGGTGCACAAGATGCTTGCTTCTATGAGAATTATCTTGTGTTACAGTAATCAGTGATCTCATTGGAATCTGTCTTTCAGATTCACTATATATATATGATTAATTTTTTATTAATTAATAAAGCAATGTAATTAGCATGATATGTGATTTTGGTGTGCTACCCTTATCACTAAAGTTAAAATCACATGTATATGGTGTATGTGAGGAGTAAAATTTATATCCCTGGTATGAGAGAATTTCAATGATTCAATTGAGTAGTGACCGCCAAAGTGGCACACTTGATTGGGTTTAAGAAATTTATGTTTCATATGATTATTGGGATGTCTCATGGTCTAATGCGTAGTCATACTCCCAAAGGAGGTGGTTGTGTATTAGTTCATGGAGGGATACATGATAATGTGGTGTATGTGTACTTGTACATCAAGTTACACGGTACTCACATAATGCTAATTATATACATTGATTATTTTTCAGTCACCTTTTCTGTAATTAATAACTCCAATATTATTGAGGTTTTTTTTTACTGCTTCAAATTTTAAGTTATGGACATATAATTTGTTGCTTGAGAAAAGAGCAATTGAATTTTTGCTTACTGTCCATGAAGCGTTCCATTCTGGAACACTTGAAAAGAGGTTTGCGAACTGCACTACTATAAGATGAAGGAAGTCTTAGTTGCTTGAAATTATGTCTTGTCTAATATTGAAATTAGGATACATCTGCAAAGATTATGTTTAAGTCTTAATGACATATACATCTCGTATATGATTAAAAGGTTGTCAGGTTTAAAGTGGCTATGAGTATTTTGGCAAGTATGACAATGCGAAATAACTTAAAGGGTCATTTGTCAAATACTTGGTAGATTCTGGGGTGGTAACTTAATTACTATGTCTGAAAATCTTGACAAAAGATTCACTCGAAATTATTTTGTATCTTACCTAGATTGTTCAAAAGGGTATTGATTTTATGACTCTAAAGAAGGTACAAGAATTATGAAATCACATACTCTACAATTTCTAAATATTGACGTAATTGTAGAGGATAGCTGCTCTTAGACTATTAAAGATAATAGTATGATGGAGGTTACTATGTTTTTGTCTTTACCTATACAAATAATTATGGAATCTCATTTACCATAGACTAAACTTGTTGAGGTTCAAGGTACTATTCTTGATATAGTTTATAATGAAATTTCTTAAACCTCTCAAGTACAGAATGAAGTGGTTACAGCTTTATTAAGGAGATTTGTTAAGGAAAGACGATCAGTTATACCATCAGACTATATAGTCTACTTGTGAGAGCATGATTACAATATCCACTATATGGTTGATGTAATGACATATTTATAAATGTCGTTTCTTATTCTCAATCAAGTATGTGATTAGATGCCATAAAAGACGATATACAATCTATGAAACATCATAGTGTTTGGAAACTAACTTACTTGCCTAAAGATTACAAGTTCATTAGTTGCAAATTGGCGTACAAATTAAAAGAATTTCAAAGAAAGGTTGTGGAATTTAAAGCCAAATTGGTAACTAAAGTTTTCACTCTGAAAGAGGGGTGGATTGTTTATAGTGAAGAAATAAATATTTCTTTCTAGTATTTTTAAAAAAATTCTTTCAGAGTGAATGTGGCATTAATAATTTATTTTGATATGGAGTTACGTCAAATAGATACAAAATCTATATAGTGCAACTGGATGATTTTGCAGCAGATTTAAGTAAACTTGTATGTAGACTGAAAAGTTCTAATTCATGGTCTTAAGCAAGTTTCCAGACAATATTATTAAAGTTTCATAGTGTTATTATTTTGTTCAATTGAGAATAAAGTAATTCAATATACTGCAAGGTCAGTGGGAGGAAAATGGGCCGGTGTCTCTCGGGCCCATCATGACCCAAAGCGAACAATATTACACAGTGGGGCCCGGGATTTTACAAGAGGAAATTTATTTTTTCTCATACTTTATGTACATTATGTTTTGCTTACAAGTTGTGACCTTGAGACATCTTATATCATTTGTACTGAGGTCTGTAAGGATTGTTTTTGCCATATTACTTTAGATTTTCTCGGAGGACATTTGCTGATTGTATATTGGAAATATTCAATATACATCATTGCAAGCCAGGAATTGCTCCTGTTGTTAAGGGCGATGGACTAAATCTATCACATTGTCCTTATTTAGATATTGAGAAAATCTAATTAAATGGTGTACCTTATGTCAGTGCACTTAAAAGTATAATGTATGCTCGAATTTGCACTAGACTAAATGTTGTCTTTATGACGGGATTTCTAGGCAGATATCAATCAAATCCAAGACGCAATCACTGGGTTGATGCCAAGAAGATTTAAAGGTACTTAAAGAAGACAAGAGATTATATGCTAATTTATAAACATGTTCAATTCTTGCAGTTAGTAGGGTATTTAGATGTAAACTTTGCTGGTTGTTCTGATGACATGCAATAAATAATAGAATACATATTTATGTTAGCAGTAAGTGCAGTAAATAAAGTTTTATGTCATCTTCTACTATGTAAGCAATGTTAGTAACATTCTTTTAGGCTGTTACTTGGGCTTTTAAGTTCCAGAACCTCATGAAAGGAGTTGATTGTTTTAACTTTATGGATAGACCTATACGGTTGTATTGAGATAACAAATTTGTAGTATTATTATTTACTACAGAGGTCTCAAGGGGTCTAAATATATGGTGGTCAAATATTTTTTACCATAAAGAAACGGTACAGAAAGGTGACTTATAATATAACATATTTTCACAGATGATGTGGTTACAGATCCACTAACTAAAGGCCTACACCCATGTGTATTTGAGTGACATGTCATTAGCATGGGCCTAGGAGTATCTTCGAATATTGTTGTTTAGTGGGAGCTATTTTGGCTTTACTCTGATAAATGTTTCATCTGTGTTCGTTACACTTTGTAACGGTTTGATATGTATCAATTTTTGCATTCAATAAAATATTTTGAATGGATTGTTATTATGTTGATATATATTGTTAAAAGTCTCAGGGTATTGTTTAAACCTTGAGTGAAGGCTAGGGGCATCCGGACATCCGGTTATTAGCCTTGTGCATATGTCTTGTGATACATAAAGAAAGGTTAACCATAAGGACAAGACATATGTGGGTTCATTGGAACCATAAAGCATTCTCTAGTGGCACAAGTTTTTGTGACACTTAAGGTAGAGAATGGTGATCGATAAATGGGATCTCTCTATGAGAGATGTTATCCATTTGACACACTACCATATTGAATCCATATCAATAAAGTTGAGAACATTCGTGACCATGGAAGGCTCTGTGTGTATACATGCAGTTACCGCCATGATTTGGTGTTTAAGACTTTATGGGATAGGATTGACTATTAAGAATTATCTCTATACCAAATGTGCGCACATACGGTACGATTTCAATTAATATAGTCCAAGTGGGAGAATGTAAAAGTTTTCCTAATGTGGACTAAATTAATTGATATTGTAATTTACTGTTTTTACGGTTACCGTAAAACAAGGTTGGTCTAAAGAGAGATAGAAGGTTTCTTAATTAGTCTAATATGGGCTGGCTAGTGTGGGCCGAGTTAAGCCTGGCCCGTAATGAGGGGGACTGGCTGGAAACTCTATAAATAGTGCTCAAGTCTCTCCTCTAACCTTAATTCTCACATGTATCCTCACATAATGGGCGTTTACCTAACGCTAAACGTGAGGGGGCCGCCTCATTGAGCCAGTGATACGGAGGGCAATAGAGAAGAAGAACTTGATGCGTGGATCCCCTTGATATATGTGGGTAATCATTTTTCTGCTTCCGCTTTATGTTCGATGGATCCCAAAACAGGTGCGTTAATCTTTCTACTCAATTATGCATGTTCTTGTTCTGGTTATGGAGATCTTGGGGTTGCACAATTTGCGTCCAACATCAAACTCATGAGCCCAAATCTAAATTTGGAGCGTTAGTTTCGGAGAGCAAAGAGACGATCAGCAGCTAAGAGGGCAATATTGGAGTACGAAAATATTAATGAAGGCAAAATTGAAAGTAAAAAATGTATTGCCCCTAAAAGCAACATTCCAGAAAAACATATTGTCAGTGCTTGGTAGAAGTTACAATGGGGATGCTAAATTTTATCCCAAGGTCTTTGAGGTTATGTTATCAAAACACCTCAGATTAGCACAAAGGCCTTTGAAAGTCTATAATCCTTTGGGAATGCCAAGCCAAATCCCCTGAAGAGACTTATGCGATTAGTGAAGTATTTCACTTCCCCCGGACATATTTACCTAAAGAGCATAGGTAAAGGTAGGAATGTTGTTAATAATGATCAGAACTTCGTTTAGTCGAGACATTAAAGCACGAATAATCTGCGAAGGTACCGCTTTTGGCTGGCATGTCAGATCTCAATTGGGCCATGATGTTTTTCATGTTGTTTTGCTGGAATGAGCAGTATCGTTCTTTGTTTCGAAAAAAAAGATGCAAATCAACGCTTAGTTAACAGGTGAGGGGACGTGAAGGCAAGGTGGTCCGTTTGTTCGGGGAAAAAAAAAGCTATTTTCGAAATATTATATTTCGACCTTTCAGTATTTTGACAGCGGAAAACTAATTGATTTATAAAAAAAATATTTTCCATGAATTAAAAATAATAACATATGAAAACTAATTATTTTCCTTAAAAATGACGCACGGGTTGAAATTTCGCTTAAACCCAGAAATATATAAATTGAGGATGTCCTATTCTAATTTCATGTGAAATTTCGTGATAGCATTATCAACTATTTTTAGAAATTTGAATTGTTAGAAGAAAGTGTGGTTTAATATTTATATATTTCAACACTCAATAAAGTTTTCTCCAAAAGATTTAAGAGTTTGCATGTGCACTATATATATTTAAAATTAATTTCTTTGAGATAGAACTAAAATGCAAATTAACAGTCTTGAAGAAATAAAGATTTTCTTTGCATTTTTAAATAGTCAGTCTTTCTCTTAAATATTCTTTTTAAATATTTTTAGATAAAGAAAGTTATCCAAAAATTTTTAAATCTATTGTATGAATGCCAATTCAATCATAAATCTTTCAATTGTATAAATTTGTTCATAAACATTTTGACAATTTGTCAATTTAGTCCTAAATTTTTTGATGATTTGTCAATTTAGTCTTAATCTTTTAATGATTTGATAATGTAATCATTTTGGCTAAATATATAAATAATAATTTTATGATTAAATTGGTAAACCCTCTAAAGGTTTAAGACGAAAATTACACAAAAAAATGTTCATGATTAAATTGATAAATTCTCAGAAAGTTCAAAACTAAATTAGCATAATTAAAAGGTTTAGGACTTAACCAACTATCGTAAAATAGGTTTAGGAATTTTTGGACAAATTATCCCCTCTTATATATTATTACCAAAGGTAATTATAAATGAACAAATTTCGAAGAAAATGGCCATGATTTCCTTATATAAAATAGAAACCTTATTTCCCTTTATATACAAAAGACTATTTTTCGCATGACTTGGATACGGAAATCAAATACCACATGACGACTTCCATACCGAGAAGGTATTCAAAAAGGTGGAAACCACATGTCTAGAAATAAATGGAAGCTACAAGACTTTTTCCGAAGTGATTGACTTGATGGATGAGAATGACAAACTTTAAAAGCACCTAATTATTGTTTCTGATTGAGACATTCATAAATGCGCATGATGCTAGCATCACTTAGACATGGATATGCACAAAATCAGATACATGCAAAAAAAAAAAAAAAAAAAAAAAAAATCAGATACATGCGGAGATGGGCAATTCCTCATTTAGAGATCATTTTCTCCTTCTTTTTCAACCATTGACAATAGGAGCGTGCTTGCATGACCGCTACTATTGATAAGTAAAGATGTAACCCAAGCCATCCATTTTATGTTGTCTACCATCAGAAACCAAAGCAAAAAATTATGGTTTTGTATTTGTGTAAGAAACAAATTTAATGACATTATTCATGAAAAGGAAATCCAAGAGGTAATTGACTACAAATTTTAGATAGTGAAACATTGTCCCAAATAAAATAAATGATATTTAAAAATTCATAAATGAAGAATACTAAATACCCAATGTGCGCAGAACACATATAAAATGGACTTCCAATTTTTCTAAATTTATTTCTTTTACCAAACGGTTAGCTAGGGACTTGATTTTTCTCTAGCGCCACTTTATTACCCTGATATGGTTGTCATGGAATATTTATATCATTGAAAACTTGAAGAAATTAGTGATAAAAATACACCATACAATATATGTGGATAAGGAAAAATATTTTAAAAATCGAGCTTGTAGCCATGGCCACTTACTTTGAGCTTGCAACAACCATAGGTTTGAGCCACAAAGCTTGCAATGATCATGTCCTGTAGATCTTTTCGAGTCACGAATCTCGAGGCACAAAGCTTGCAATGATCATGTCCTGTAGATCTTTTCGAGTCACGAATCTCGAGGCAATGTTACTCGATTGGAGCTTTTAATCATGATCACTCAATTGGTGATCGTGTGAATAATTACAAATCATAAATCATAAATTTTATAGTTTTATAGGTATTTTATTGGTTTTATTCACTTTAATCACTTTCTTATTTTATTTTTATCATATAGGGAATCTCACTATCATCTCAATAAGGATATTTTCCTTCCTAATTTTCAAAGGAAACCGACAAAGCAATTTAACCGGTATCTTTGGGAAATCACTTGGCAGGGAAGGCACCAATTGCCCAGGCATGATGTTCTACACACTTGAATTACATTTTGAATGAGGATGTCATTAAGCTTTTCGGAAGATTACATATACATGAGGAATTTTCTCTACTGTTGTCAATCGATGCACTTCTCCCCTTGTAGAATTGTATTCTCTTACATCAACGACAGAAGTTTGATACAAAATTGATGGAAGTGAAACGATTCTTATTTATATTTACATACCATGTACAAGAACTAATTGAGTAAAATAGTCAGCCACTTGCAAGTGCAAAGTTACCTAAGAATAGTAGCCAACGAGTTGTTCTTACATATGCACGTGTAGAACTTCTAATTAGTGAAAACGTTTTCTAGCATTGAGTGAATAAACACTCCTATTGTTGAAATAAGGATTCTCACCAGTTCAGACCCAAAACGCCTTTTCTTCTAATTAAATTTCACTGATTTGGTTGCTTAGATCAAGAAAAGGGTTACATTACATAAAGATTAGAGAAACTACAACCTGCAGAAACTGGCCATAGGCTTGATTTTATTGAGTATCAATTCAAGACAGCAGAAACAATTTTAGAGAGACAGAACGGGAAATAGGTTTTATGAAGAATCATCAGCTCGTGACGCGGAAGCTGCCAAAAGAATTTTGATCAAAATCTTATCCATTCTCTCAAGGAAACACAATGCATGGCAATTCCTAGGCATACAAAAGATGGAAAAGAAAAACAAAATAAATGTTGTTCAGAAGAAGAACAAAACAAAAACAAAAAAAGGGACCTGACCGCATCGTTTCCGATGTATGTCCAACAGGATAAGATTCCAACCTCTAGATCGATTAAAGAACTGTCTATAAGATAATGCAATGAAGAAGAATACCATGAGCATTTCCATGAAAGAAATAGATGGTAATGCTAACATTAACCGATAAGCTGGAGAGAGAAGATTGAAAAATAAATAGCTTCTATTCTTTCCTCACTCACCAATTTTCTTTCATTTCCGAGCCTTTCAGTGGTGGAATCATACGTTCAGACGATCATCCTCGTGATGATGATGCCTTCCTCGTGCCCACAAAGAGCTGCAAAACACCGTCCGACCCGCCCGCTACGAGCGTGCACCTGTCCGAGCCAGCCTGCCTCCAGCACACGCTGCTCACGAACCCGCGCTCGAACCGGTGGGCCCAGATGGGCTCGCCCCAACTCGCGTCGTACACGAACACCTGGTCGCTCTCTGACCCACAAGCGATCAACCCGCCGTCTCGCCACACGGACAGCCCGACGAAGTTCCGTGCGTTCACGTGGCCCCGATATGTGCGGACCACGCACGCGTCCGCTACATTCCACAGCTTCAGGCAGCTGTCGATGCTAGCCGACACCAGCGCTTGCGCGCCAAGGAACTTGGCGTAGGTCACCGCCTTTGCATGCCCATCAAAGATCCGGACCGGGCCCGACATGTTGCGCAGGTCATAGGTGTAGGCTCTCCGGTCCGCGCACCCGACGGCCACAGTCGTGCTGTCGAACGGGCTGAACTCGACGCTGCATACGGCGGTGCTCCGACCCACTTCCCCGGGCCGCACCGTGGAAAGGCACCTCCCGCTGTCGCTGCAGCGTGGGTCCCAGAGCTGCATTGTCCCATCGTCGGACCCAGATGCCCCGACGACCGGACCTGAGCTCGAGTAGTCCACGCTCCAGACCCGTCGGCCGCCATGCTCATCACGCTCGAACACCGGCACCCGCCGCTCGAGGTCATACTCCGTGATAACCCCATCATAGTCGCCAGACCCAATGACGCGGCTGCCTGAGCCGGGCCGCCACCTGAGACTGCTCAGCTTCGCCGGAGTGCATATGTAGTAGCTGCAGGCACTGGAATGCTCCGAAAATGCAGTTGTTGTTTGATCACTTTCTTGGGACACGAGAGAGCTCAAGCTGTAAATCCTGATCTTCCGAGCAATCCCACCGGTGGCGATGAGCGCGCCAGGCGGGTCAAATTCGATGACGCCGAGAATGTCGGAAGAGGAGGCGGCGGCAGTGGAGACGACGGCGGAGAGATGGAAGTCCCACTCACATCTCGCTCTTTCTTCTTTTTCTTGGGGCGGGTCAAGCCGAGGGGCGACGTTGAGCCCTTGATCTTGACCTTCTCTTCTCTCTATGTTTTCTTGCTTCTCCTTCCTTTGATCTTCTTCTTCTTGGGGCAGCTCGAGCTGAGGGGCGATGGCGAGTTCTTGATCTTGACCTCCTCTTCTCTCTATGTTTTCTTGATTCTCCTTCCTTTGATCTTCTTCTTCTTCTTCTTCTTCTTCTTCTTCTTCTTTTTCTGCCGCCGCTGCTGCTGCCGCTGCTTCTTCTTCTTCGTTTCTTGTAATTTCTTGTGATTTCTGGGGCTGTAATAAACTGTTCATTGCCCATACATAGGAGGCGATGGAGGTACAGGCTCTGGCGGAGATGATATGGTCGGAGGGTTGTGGGGCTTTGGACCAATCAAAGGACTGCATAAGTATTGTCTGAGGATAGACTATGGAACCCCCAAGCTCTGAAAGTTTTCTTTTTGGCCCAACTCTACTTTGATAGCTTGACGATGTGGATATAAATACAGGGTATTAGTTATTCTATATTACTTTTTTTCTTTTGGGCCATCACGGACTTCCACCCTTCTCGGCATGGGTGAATATCGCTCTAGATTTCCCACTTAATCACGGCAATGCCACTAAGAATATAGTGGATCGCTTTGATGACCCACTAGCATTTTCTTTTAGAGATTCCCCCCAGAAAATATCCAATTAGAAAGGAAACCTCAAGGCATTGGATACCTACGGGACCTCACTTAAGAACTCCAAAAGGCGAGGGCCAACAAGTGAATAAGTGGAAAAGGCGAGGCCCGACATGGGATTTCGAACGCATCGATATTGGATAAATTTGAGGGAGACGAGGGATGTTTTTGGATGCGTAGGGGAAGGAGGGGGGCATTAAATGAAATAATAAGTGCAGAGGAGGGGGAGTGCGAGGAGGCAAAAAGAGAAGTGTTGGCAGCTTTTGTACCTCACCATGCTTGTGGATACCCTCTCTTGTCCACGTATCCGCTACGTGGTCTCCGCCAAGCCTCCCGTATTCTCCCCTCTCTCTCTCTCTCTCTATCTCATATGTTGAAAATAGTCTTTACATTTGAAAATTTCAAGAGAGATATCTTTAATATATATTTGCTGCGGGGTGTAACGTCTAGGCATGTTGATTCAGATCTTGCTGTGTTATATACGCATTCGCATCCGAGGAAGTTTAGATTCTTGATTGCGAACATAGCATGGTTCGAAAACCGAATTCTGTACGTCGAGAAATTCCTAGTTAATGCCAGAATTTCACGATAAAAGCCTACCCTTTTAAGGCCACTCGTGGGTAAGTGGTGGCCTGACAACTTGTGGCCATGCCAAGGTCGATTTTGGGCGACGTGGCCCGTTGCCAATTTGGCCACGTGTTTGATGGTCTAGGGTTAAATTATCACAGCTGCAGCTGGCCCGCCCCGAATCCCCTTGGTTAACCTAAATCGTACGGCCATAATTACGGGATGAAGCTAATGTCATGAAAGTCTGAAGAATCTCAGATTTGATTGGACCATATTGAGTTCTCGCTTTTTTCCTTAGTCACCCACACGTGAATTTATTGCGAACGGATGCATTCAAGTCCGGAAGAAACTTCTTCTCGTCCGGAGGCTCATCGTGTGTTTCAGATTCAAAGGGATTGCGTCGCCTACTTGGAACTCTCACGTTCTCATTTCACAAAGGATGTTTAAGCAAGTTCCAAGGTCATGCGACCTTCCATGTGTATCTCTTTGGTTATCTTCTCGGCTGGGTATCCGTTACTTGCGCTCACCATGCGCACATGACGTGTCTTATCTATCATCGCACGAGCCTTGCCCTGTGATATAGCTTTTGCAGATGTTTATTTAAATTGTTTCAGTCATCGACCGGGTGCATCTTGTCTTGAAAGCTTAAGAAGAAGTCTCGTACCTACTTAAGGTTTGCATCGTGAGTTATGAGAATGCCAAACCTGTGTGGGGACGTTAGAAATTTAGTATTGGCTCGAACAAACAATTCTTAACCTTGATGAGGAAGGATTGTATGCATGCCATGTTGCCATGCACAGACAATATATCCCTTTTGCATGATTTTTTCATGTTCGTGCCGTTGGAAAAGTGCAGTGAAGGTCCGATGCATTAATTATAGGAAGAACGAAGAAGAAGCTGAAAATATGAACCCATTTTACTACGACCATTCAATTGGAGCTAGTTACTTGAATGGCAAGAATTAGGTGCTGCTCGAACAATAGCTATTGGCCGTTGATCCCGAGATATCGCCCGTTTATTGGTGCATTCCATTAATGCGCATCTAATAACGCATGATAATTTTGTAAAAACTATCCTAAGCTTTACTTGTTCCACCAATCTCTCTCTTCCACTTGTAATCGCGGCACGGCTCCATCGCCAACCTCTCTCTCTCTCTCTTTTCTGGTAGGCCCCTAGTGGGCCCACCTCGGGAAATTTGCAAACCCCATATACCGCCCTATATGGAGGAGGGGAGTTTTGAATTTCCCACCTCCACATTCTTACGCAAAAATGGTGTTCAGATCATCTCGCATCGATTATAGAATGAGTTGATGGTCAATTTATGAGTATGAGAAAAAATCTCACCCTTTAAGCTAACTTTTAGAGTAAAAGAGATCTAAGATCACCTAACACTTGTAATAAAACCTAGATTGTAACAAATCTAGATTCAAAAAAGTCATATGGAAAAATTACGAGTTGTTGGCCTAGCTTGCCGGCAAGTCTATATCTTTAAAGCTTGCATTTGTATATTCTATTGTCCATGGCTATCGAGCTCAAGGACCCTAGGCTTAGTCAGCTAGGAAGACCGCGATAGGCTACAAGGGCTTACTTGTGGCATGCGTCATCCTAAGCAACCACAACATTGGTCCCGTCATGGACTAAAGGCTGAGCAAGTGTTCCCATGAGCTGGCCAACGCGGTGCAGCTCACTCAACTCTTATTGTGGGTCTATTCGTGCGTTAGAGAGAGAGAGAGAGAGAGAGGGAGGGAGAGAGAGAGAGAAGGGCTGGGTTAAGGCAAAAGGAGGAAACTAGTGAAAAAGAAGAAGTGGAAATAATGCATGCTAGAGTACAAAGATGCACAATAAGGACATCAACCGACCAACGAGTGCTAGCAGCAACCAATACTCCTCAACCAACAGTTAATTCTTGCCTATAATTAAAAGCTATTAAATGCTCAAAGAAAGCCAAATACCTTCATCAAAAAACTTAAGTCAACAAGTTATCAATCTATGGGAAAAATTGTTCAAAAAGTATTAAACCTACCGTATTAAGACCAATTCAGTCCTAAAATTTTTCAATTATGCCAATTTAGTTCTAATTTTTTTGACAATTCAACGATTAGCTAAAAATTACTGACATAGACGTCAAATAACTTACATGACATAATCAGCATTGATGCAGACAATTTTTGTAATTCTTTTAAATCTTCTATTTTTTTTCTTACTTTTGCTTTACTTTCCTTTTTCTTTTAAATTTTTCCTATATCTATTTGTCGACTAGGGTTGCAGTAATGACCGATGACATTGCCAGCCACAAGTGAGGGCAAGTGCTGCTTGCCTTCACCAACCGAGGGTATCGTAACCTTGCCTAATGGTTGAAGAGGGTCACAAAGCCCTTGCTTTGCCACGATGCCCTCGCCATGGCTAGTGGCCCCCCTTGCCCTTTATTGTGGGAAAAAAAAAAAGGAAAAGAAAGAAAAGAAAAGAATAAAAGATTAAAAAAAATATTGTCCATAAATTAAGAAAAAAAATGTTACAAAAATTGTCGATACCAATGCCAATAATGCCACGTAAGACATCAAGCATTCACTCCAGTGATTTCAATGAAAAATTGCCTAAAATAACTACATTGACAAATTGTCAAAATTTTTAAAATTAAATTGGCACATAAAAGGTTTATGATTAAATTGGCTATTGAATAATAAGTTTAGTAATTTAAAAAAAAAAAAATCTCCAACTATGATATGTATCAATTGCTCCACTCCAACTCACATCACATCTTTGAAATAGGACTTCTTACACATGACACCCCAACACATGCATCCCCAAAAATTCTTCATCTCACCTGTGAGCCTCTTGTGATAAACTCGCTAACTTTATGAGTCATCTTCAACGACCTTAGCTCAACTAAGCTCGGCACGAGCATGCCATTTGCCACCTCAATTGGGAGTTACCTCCAAGATTACTTCCGGGAAATATTCGCCAAACACGGATCCCCATTGAGAGCCTGCAACTATTCAACCTTAGGTACCAATATCACTTGATGGAACGCACAACAAAAATTCAATACCTTCATTTTGAGGGGATTGCCAAGGGAATCAAAATCTGAACCCATCAACTTATCCATTGGATCTATTATAATTTTAAAAACTTAAGCTAATAAATTATGAACCAATTAGGATATATTAATTAATTCACCTTACAGCATATCTTAGATGTGGAATTTCTTTCACCTGGCACACTCACAAGTTCATCTCAACAAAAACTAAGCACTGAGATTTGACCATGCTCAACCCTTTCCTTTTTACTCCAGCCAGCGGGGACGAGATTATACTTTATTTCACAACTTGTGTGCATGCTTAACATTATTTTCTTTACGTCCGAGTTTCTTGTACTCGGTAAGCTTTCCTTAAATCCATAGCTCGGTACTCTTCTGCACCAACAAAACTCAACCATAAGGGTCCGTTCATTTCGCAAAAAATAGGCTATTTCCAGAAAATATTTTTCCAGAAGTCATTTTCCAGAAAAATGACAATATTTTCTGGTGTTCGACTAAAACTTGAAAATGTTTCGGAAAATATTTTCCAATGTTCAATAAGGAAAATATTTTCCGCTCCCCAGATTGGCGAGCGCGAGCATTAAGCTTGAGGCTCGCTAGATCGATGAGCGCGAGCTTGAGATCAACGACCTTGAGGTTCACCTGGTGATGGCCGATGACTAGCCAAGAAAGAAAAAGATGGGAAACAAAGAAAAGAAAAAAAGAAAAAAATAAAAAAATAAAAAAAAAATAATTTGAATAAAAAATAAAATTACAAAAAAAATAATTCGAAAAAATAAGAAAATAAGAAAATAAAAAAAGTATAATTTGAATAAAAAAGAAAATAAGAGAATTTAGTGAGAAAATTTTTCCACTTTTGAAAAAAAACATTTTCCCCCAATTTAAAGACTTTTTTCATTTTTTCCCTAAGAATTTTTTCCGTAAACGAACGCCGAAAAATCCGGAAAACATTTTCCGTGAAACGAACGGAGTCTCCAACCATTGTTGACTTGTAAAAGCGTTCTTCACGTTGTCTTTTCCTCAACCGAAGTAAGGAACATGCATTTGACCAACCACATAAGAGATAACCTGCCTATATAAAATCTTCGAACTAGGAATTGCGTGCGCAACCATTTAATAAATAGAAAAAAACTTTAATTATTAAAGAAATACAAGAAAAATAAAGCTTTGTCAACGACTAATCTCGAAACATTTTATTAGACACACTTTAATAAGAGATGTTTTAGTGACCATGTATGTCGCATAAACATTCTTACTTTCATAAGCTTGGGTTCACTTTGCACCACCTAAGAAGAGGGGTTACTATGGGCTTCAAGTTTAAAAGCCGGCATTTTGTCACGTGATATTGTAAGTTCGTTCCGAGTCGCATCCAGCCAACCATGAAGAGACAAATATCCCTAATTCACACCAATATCATAATGGTCTATACACATTGACATGCTAGAGGATTTCTCTCGTTGCAAGCTGGGCCACGCATCACACCATCAATTATGTCTTGTAGTTTGAGAATGAAGGTGAATAGGGATTAGTGGATAGTACAGCAACCATAGCCATAAAAGCGGACCGACAAGTTCAGCTGGCATAGGAAGAAAAAAACGCGAGAACTTCATGCATGGGCCAGAAGCGTCTCTTCAAGCTATCGTTCATGCTTTTCCCAAGAATAGAGCGAAGACAATAGAAGTCGGATCCTAGCCCAAAGCCAGATCAATCTGATGGACCTCCCCATCTGGTCCATAAAGTTGATGTACCTCATCTTACCTATGGGTCACGACTCGAGTCTAATCGAAATCACTCGCTACCTCCCAATCTTACTAAGCAACCCCAATGACATTGATCTTGAATTTTCGTTAAACAAATCCAATGGAATTCACGTTTGTCATGGGTTTTGTTCTCAAAATACCTGTACTTTTACATAAAATGCATGCACATATGTAATTTTCAATAGAATTTCCATAGGAAAAATTACAAAAAAAAGTTTTAAACCTATTGCATTTGTGTGAATTCAATTTTCAACCTTCTTTTTTTTTTTGTCAATTTAATCATAAACATTTTGGATTTGTGTCAGTTCATCTCATCTAGCCAATTTTGGCTAGGCAGCTTTGACATGGCAAAATTAAAATAATATTTTGATTTTGAATTTTTTATATTTTTTCTTTTTCTTTTATTTTCTTTTTTCCCCCTTCCCCTTCCCCTTCGCCGACAATTGGCGGGCCACGGGCAAGGGCTGCAGGTGACCCTCATCGTGATAAGAGTAAGGGAAGTGGGAAGGGGAAAAAAATATAGAAAATTCAAAATATATTAAAATATTAAAATATTGTGTTAAAAATGTCACGCTAGCGTCAATAGCACCAAGTCAACGCCAGGCACCTAAAATTGACCAAATAGACTAAACTAGCACAAATGAAAAAGATTTAGAATTGAATTCATCGAAAAAAAAAATTAAGACTCAATTGGCACAATTGCAATAGGTTAATGACTTTTTTGGTAATTCTCCCAACTTCCATGTCATGTGCATTTGTTGAACTTGCTGGAAAATACTCAATTTGCTGGAGTAAATTGTAATTGTAATGTAGAAAATACCTAGCATGCTATACTAGGTGAAACCCGCTTCGATTTTTACTTATTTATACATTTTTATTAATCAATTGATGAAGTAACATATCTCGTATTATATATATAGTGAAATACAATAATAGCATGACAGTTTATAAAACAATTATATGATTCTTTTGATTCATCATTAGATAGCATGAAAGAATCACAAAATTTAACTATCAAAGACGATAAGTCCTTCCCCTCTCTCGCCTCCGAGAGCACCCCTCTGCCGACTGGTAGTGTCAAGCCTCACATCTTCAAAATCCCTACATCCCCTGTTTTTTTCATTATCCCCCTCTTTCTTTTCCTCCATCAGTACATCGGAAAACAACCAAAAAAAGAAAAAAACAAAAACAAAAACCCTCGCATCTTTATCCTTCAACCCAGATCCAATGGAACAGTAGGGGTTTCTCGAAACATCTTCCCCCTGGCTGTGTCGAGTAACCCAGGTCCAATGGAACAGTTGAATCAGGTATTGAGGCACAGATCTTCAAGGACAGAATGGTATGGTCTTCGATTCTCCATGGGTTGACGGTTTTCCAGAAGACACGGCTTCATTAGGTGGGTTCCCAGCTCGTACATCCCATCATCTTGCCCTAGATTATCTTGTTCTTTGCTCCTGGCGTGGACCCTTGTATTTGGCCGATTATCTTGGTGTCATTTTGCTCTGTGGCTGGCAAATTATGGATGTCGAGGGCCTGTGGTAGATGTATTTATTTGTCTTCAGAACCACCTATAGTTGAGCGGCAACCCTGTAATTAGTATCAATGGAAAGTAAAGAAGAAAATGAACTCAGAGTGGCTGCTTTATGTAAGAAACTCGGGCACCTGTGGTCGAAGGAGGATGTGGTAGCAGTAATTCCTGAAATTTCTACAAAAAAAAAAAGGAGGAATGCAGCCGCATTCTCTTCGGTAAGCTCTACTCAAGGCCGAGCGTCAATTATTCAGCCTTCTTAACAGCCATGAAAAAAGCCTGAAAAATAGACAACCTCATCTGCACCCAAAAAGACCCAGGGCATTTCACCTTTATATTCCCATCAGCAACCGAAAAAGAGAGGATATTAAAAGCATCACCTTCGAATTACTCCAACAACCTTCTGGTCCTGAAACAATGTAAACCTGAACTTCCAGAACACTGTTATGAATTTAATCATGCCGCTTTCTGGGTTCGAATTGGTGGTGTACCCCCTGGATGGAGAGTTGAACCAGTCCTTCAAGATATGGGAAGCAGAATAGGAGATGTAATGGAAGTGCAAACAGAATCAACAGGCAACTATCCACAAAAAGGAAGTAGAGTGCGAGTTATTAAAATCAGAGGCAATTCTGGATATTGGCTCAAACTGGCTATGGGTTGAATTTAAGTATGAACACCTCCCGCATTACTGCTATTCTTGTGGGAGGATCGGCCACTACACCCCTAATTGCCCAAAAATTCCATATGTGGATTATCCCTAGGCTGCCAATGAAATTGGACCATATGGGTCATGGTTAAAATCCGAAGCAATCGAACATAGCCCATATTGGAATACTTTTTATGGGAACCTTGAAGAGTTTAAAGTGGAAACAATAGTACTTGTCACTCCTTCCCAACCCAGTGGCATGGAGATAATAGTTCATGAGGAACCAAATCTCCTGATATCGAAAACCTGCCACAAAAGGAGTTTGGAGGTGGTTTATGATCAAGAGATACGGGAAGACGTCCAGGGGAACACCACAGCAATCCGAGACAAAGGCAAACAGGTTCAAAATCCAGAAACTCAAATCGAAGAAACTGTACCTATGCCATCCAACCAGCCTAGAGGAATGGAGATGATTGCCAAGGAACCCCTCCTGGATATACAGATAGTGGCCTATTGTAAAAAACGATCAGAAGGTGGCCAAGAGCAGGAGGTCAGGCCAGTTCATGTTCCTTGCACAGCAGTTACTCGAGAACATGGCAAACAGAGCGTCATCCCTGAAATTCAAAAACCAGTTTTATCCCAAGTTGGTAAGTGCAGCAAGAAAACTATGAAAGTGCAGAAATCGAAGAAACAGAAATGCATTCCCGAGACATCCCAGCTACTTCTAAATGAGACAGAATTTCTAGAAACTCCAGTGAAATTGATCAAAGATGGACACGACTAGGCTTTGGTGGCTAGCCATAATAAGCCACCAAAGACGCCATGAAAATAGTCAGTTGGAATTGTTAGGGGCTGGGCAACCCCCTGACAATCCGGGAACTGAGAGCACTTGTTGCCCTTGAAAGGCCTAGTTTACTATTTCTCATGGAAACAAAAAATAAAGCAGCCACGGTGGAAAAGGTTTGCAGGAATTTATAGTTTTAGGAGATTGCGGGGGGTTTGGCTATTATGTGGCAAGAGGAAATTGACTTAAGGGTGCAAACCAGTTCAAAATAATTTATCGATGTGATATGTACCGATCCTGAAAGCAGAAAAGCTATGCAGATTACCTTTGTTCATGCCTCAACAAATTTTGGAGCAACGTTGGATTTATGGAAGCAGTTGGAGACCTTTAAACCTCATCATTCTAATCCCTGGATGTGAATGGGAGACTTCAACGAGATTCTGTATGTCTGGGAGAAACAGGGGAAAAGAGAAGCAGATGTTAACAGAATGACAGCTTTTAGAGAGATGCTCAATGAACTTTCACTAATGGATGTGGATAGTCATGGATGTACCTACACTTGGTCTAACAATAGGGAAGGGGAGGAATTGGTCAAGAAGCGACTCAATCGTATGCTTTGTACCTTAGAGTGGAGGGTTACCTTCCCTGAAGCAGTAATCCAAGCTCTCCCGGCTATTGGATCGGACCACATCCCTCTCATTCTTCGCCTCTATCCTACAACCAAGCCGAGAAAGAAACAGTTTAAAATAGAAGCTTACTGGACAGAACATGCAGAGTATCAAGGAGTCATCCTGTGACATCCCGATTTTTCTCAATTTTATTTTCAGTCAATTGAGTCGGGCAATTCATCCGTGCATGTAGTTCGTCTCTTAGAGTTGGCCACTCACGAGGGAACTAGTTTATTGAGTGAAGTAATTAAGGAATTTTACCGCGTCAGACTTGGGGACTGATCACCCTCGGGTTGGATGCAAGAAAATTTCCCCAAAAGCTACTCAATGGATTAGGTGAGCTGAAATCGCACCGGATTGAATTCAACCGTAAAAATTGGGATTGAACTTAGAAGTTGGAAGCCGGTCATGTCACATACCTTATTAGGAACCTTGGATTAATTTATGGACTTTAATTTGAACTCAATTGGAAGAGAATTGATGGAAATTGAAGCAATTGGATGTGCAAGGATTTGGACCCCGGCGGAGAATGAAATTGAACCTATTGGACGAAGGTTGTGGAAGGTTTGGAGTTAGTGGATGATGACATCACCTATGATGTCATGGATGAGGCAAGATGGGCTAGGGTGGTGACAAGTGGAAGGTGGAGATGAGGCCTTGGAAAGGTGGGATGTCACTTCCCCCTTGTCCCCATCATCTTCAACCTTTGAATTTGGAGGAGAGAGAGAGAGAGAAGGGGTGCGTGAGAAGCCAGCGGAAGCCGAAGCCCCCGTCTGCTCCTTCGCCGCTCGACCGTCGCCGCCGCCGCCCGCCGTTCGCCGGAGCTCGCGTCGCCGTCGCCGCTCGCCCGAGCGCGATCGCACGCCCTCCCGCGCCGAGCCGCTCGCCTCCGTCTCCGCCGCAAGTCCCACACCGCCGTCGCCCAACCAGCTGCTGTTCGCCGCCGCCGAAGCCCTCCGTCACCGCCGTTCCTCCGCCCAAGCCACCGCCGGTTCTTGCTCGAGCTACCGCCGGTCTTTCTCCACCATTCCTCCGTCCGTTCGCCGCTGTCCGCCGCCCCTCGAAGCTCGATTAGTTGCTGGGAAAAACCAACAAGAACCAGCTCCTTCCGCGCTCATTTTGGCCCCCTATTAGTCCTCATTTGGTGTTGATCCGTGTAGGTTTGTCGTCGGCGTCATCGTGCTCTTCGCCGGAGACCCGTCGGAAAGCGATTCCGGTGAGTTTACCTCACTAATCCGCAATTAGCGAGTTAATGATGCCTTAAGTATGTTTAGCTTAAGTTGATTGAGATTAGGTGGTTATATTAGTTTAATTAGTTGTGGATTAGATTAAAAGGTTTGTTTAAATTAAGGTGTGTTTAATTAAGGGCTAAGAGAGTTTATTTTAAAAATAAGCCTTGATGTGACTTAAAGGAGTTTATTTATGATTTAAATAAATGCTTCGAAATTGTTGGATTATTTAACAATATATCTTATTCTGAAATTCATTAAAATATTATTTATAAAAAAAAAAACTCGAAAATTTTATTTGGACCCTAGTTGCTCGAATTTCGTGCCGATCGTGGTCAAGTGCTTGTAGAATTTGAAATTGATGATTGGTTGTGGCGAATTGAATGTGACTGCGATTTATGAGGATTCTTTATAAAATCCTAAATGTGGAAATAGAGGGGTGGTTGGTCGTGAAATACCACCGATTAGAGGTCGTGCCTGATGAGGCAGTGAAACACCACCCATTAGAGGTCGTGCCTGATGAGGCCGTGAATTACCACCTGATTACAGGTCGTGCCGAGTGGGGCCGTGATTGCCACTGGTTATTAAATCTTCCTACCAAGTCGAGATGGGTAGTAATAATTGAATTGCTAGAGTGACATGTAATCGGCGAGCCGATTGATCGCCGAGACGATCCAAGTGGTTGAATTGTTATGATGATGTGATTGTGCCTTCGTTGTTGAGTTACTAAAATTGCACGTGGTTGAATTATATAAACTGTGCTAACCTGCAGATGAAGGCTAAGGCAAGGTAAGTTTTCTGGATGTTGTGGCTAAGCTACTTTGGGGGCGTATTTACTTTCTAATAGGGGTTTAGGAGGGGTGAACTTGCTGAGACAAAGTCTCATCCCGGTTTGGGGAAAAATATTACAGGACCGTAGATGGCGGGACCCCCAGAGAAGAATGGCATCCCAGTGCAGATTATCGAGCAGGTGCACTCCTTCCCTGATCATGGGAGCCATTGGGTCTACGAGTTGATCAGGACTACTGTATGGATCCAGGAGACTGAAGATGTGAGGGTACCCCATAAGTATAGGGCTTGGTTCCGTTTTGGGGCCAATGGCTTTAGGATTGGTCCACTTGACAGTTTTGATATCCCACTGGCCGTGATGGATGCTATCCTGGGTGAGGGTGTAGCTGACCTTCCTGATGGTAGGGTGGATGACCCATTGTCTCCGGACCCAGCGTTGTCAGTGGCGGAGGAAGCGGGATCGTCGAGCGAGTCCGATTAGTAGTAGTAGGACTATTCCTCTTTTTGGTGGGCTGATCCATGTTGTGTAGGCTAACCCCTTTTTGATGCACATAAACTCTGACCCATTTTTGGTGCATAGTCTCTGGATCCTGTTGATGTACATAAACCTTGTACTGATGATGATGTATGAAAGTAAACCTCGTATTTTATTGTCAGAGGTTTTATAATTTATTCCGCTTGCGCAATAATAAATCAATAGGGTCGGCGACACTACCTGGGAATGTCGCATTTACATGACCATGGCGGGTTGTTCACGTGTCTCGGGGGGGCTCGGGGCGTGACACATCCAGCAAATTTGGTCGAAAAAGCACACCCAGCTAGCCTCTTTATCTGGAAAACTATGGGAAACTTCCCAAATGTTGGTCAAATGGAGCAAAGAAACTTTCACCAATGCAGCTGTGCAGATTAAGGATCTCAGTAAATCATTAACAGATATTAATCAAACGTCTCAGACTACTAGCAAGGAGCAAGTGCAGAAACTCAAGCATAAAATAGAAGTTTTACGACAGCACGAAGAACAATATTGGGGCATGTGATCACGTATTAAATGGTTGCAATGGGGTGATAAGAACACAAGTTTTTTTCATGCTACTACAATACAGAGAAGACAGAAAAATCGCATCACAATGCTGCAATTAGACGATCAAAGCTGGTGTCGGGATCTTGTGACTTTACAATACCATATCCTATCTTTCTATGAGCAGTTATATACGACTGAGGGTCCAAGAAACTACCAGTCAATTCTCAATCAATGCCCCTCACCTATAACTGATACTATAAATGCTAAATTGGTGGCTCTACCTTTATTAGAGGAGATACATGAAGCTGTCTTTCAGATGGGGGCTTCAAAAGCACCTAGGCCCGATGGCTTTAGTGGAATCTTTTATCAGCAATCATGGGACTCCATTAAAGCTGATCTACTGCAGCTAGTTCAGGATTTCTTTCAAAACTGTACTCTTGATCCTCGCCTTAACCAAACCCACTTAACCTTGATCCCAAAAGTCAAAATCCTGAAAACATAAGCCAATTTCGACCCATTAGCCTCTGCAATTTTAGTTATAAAATCATATCCAAAATTCTGGCCAACAGACTAAAAAAATGGCTGTCACTTATCATTGAACCTGAGCAGATTGCATTTGTCCAGGGAAGGCAGATTCAGGACAACATCCTTATTGTACAGGAGGTTCTGCACCAGCTGCGCATAAAAAAGACCAAAACAAAGCATCAGGCAATTTTAGAGCTTGATATGCATAAAGCATATGACAGGATCGAATGGGACTTTGTGAGGGACAGCATGTTACACATGGGCTTTTGTCCTAAATGGGTCTCAATGATTATGAAATGCATTTCTACAATCTCCTTTAGTGTGAAATTCAATGGTGAACCTACCTCTTTCTTCAATCCTTCACGAGGCCTAAGACAAGGTGATCCCCTCTCGCCCTATCTCTTTATTCAGACATCCAATGTTTTGACCCGGTTAATGAAAAAAGCATTAGTAGATGGCAGTATAAAAGGCATTCAACTCAATCAGCATTGTCCCCAGCTGTCACACCTTCTTTTTGCTAATGATGCAATCTTTTTTTATGGATGGCACTCTTGTGGAATGTCAGAATTTATCACTTATACTCAACCAATACTGCTATGCTACAGGGCAAGCCATTAATTTAAATAAATCAGGGATCTACTTTAGTGCACAGTGGCCAGATCATTTAAAAATGAATATGGCCACAGAGATGAGAGTAAATGTATTGAAGAAAACAGGCAGATATTTGGGTATTCCTACAGAGTGGGGCAACTCTAAGCGAGAATTGTTTATCTGGATTTTAGCCAGAGTGAACTCTAAATTAGAAGGCTGGAAAGAGAAATTGCTTACCAAGGCAGGAAAGGAGGTCTTGATAAAAAGCGTAGTGCAATTCATTCCTACCTATGCGATGTCTATATTCAAGATCCCTATTTCTATCTGCAAAGCCATAGAGAAACGAACAGCGTCATTTTGGTGGTAAAAATGAGATGCCAAAAGGGGATAGCATTGGAAACGATGGGAAATATTAAAAACTAGAAAAGATAATGGTGGACTGGGATTTAAGGATTTGCTTACCTTCAACAGAGCTATGCTTGGAAAGCAACTCTGGAGATTGGCCACCTCCCCAACAGCACTCTGGAGTCGCCTCCTTAAAGGATTTTATTTTCCTCATGGCGATGTATGGACAGCAGCTAAGGGCCGTAGATCATCTTAGGGATGGCAGGGACTCATGATTGGCAGAGAAACCATAGCAATTAACATAAAATGGTCAATGGGGAATGGAGAGTCCATACGCATTAGAGAAGATAGATGGTTAACACAAGGATTTATTGGTGGACAAGCATCCCAAACAGAACCAATTTGGGTATCAGAACTAATTAACACAGAAACACGTGAATGGAAGCAACAGGTAATTCAACAGCTTTATGAACCAAGCATAGCAAATGAAATCTTAGCGATTCCTCTGAGTCAACAACCCCAACCATATATGTTACTCTGAATAGGCACCAAAACAGAACAGTACTCTGTTAAAAATGGCTACAATATTGCGACTCAACAAGCTACTAAAACAGAGCTCCATAAACCCTCTAGTTCCTACCAACAGCCACGCACCTTGTGGAATAAAATCTGGAGCCTTGGGAATAAAATCTGGAGCCTTGATGTCTTTCCTAAAATCCGAACATTCCTCTGGAGCTTGTGTCAGAATGCTCTCCCAACCAAAGAAAATCTGCACCAAAGAAAGATCGTTCAAGACCCATTTTGTCCATTTTGTCACAACAACATCGAAACAACAGAGCATTTGTTCTTCTTGTGTCAATGGACAAGGAAAATATGGCAAGATTCGAGATATGCAGAGATCCGGCCAACTAAACACATTCAACGCTCAGATCTGTGGCTCACAAAAGCATTTCGAGGTAAAACCTCTTTACCTACTCGAGAAATGATGGCCCTGCTTCTTTGGAACATATGGAGGGCGAGAAACCACTGGATCTTCCGCGGAATAAACCCACAACCAGCAGATCTGATCACCACGGCAGAGGAACAATTTGTTTCGGTTAGTCGCAGCAAGGGGAAAAAAATTCAAAGCAACATCACTGGGATTCACCTATTATAGGGATTTCCCCGACGAAGCCAGTAGATCTGAACACCAAGGCATAGGAACAACTCGCTCCGGTTAGTCTCAGCAAGGGGAAAACAATTTCAGAGCCACATCACCGGGATTCACCTGCTCAATGGATTCCCCCGGCAGATCTGAGCACCACGGCACAGAAACAACTCGATTCGGTTAGTCATAGCAAGGGGAAAAAAATTTCAGAGCAATATCACCGGGACTCACCTGCTCGATGGGTTCCCCCGACGAAGCCGTACTTGAAACTAAATGTTGATGCGGCTTGGAACTCTGGTGAATGTCTTAGCTCGGTGGTAGGGATTGCACGAGATTCATCCGGCCATGTGCTTGAAGGGTTTGCTTCCATGGTTAGGGTTTCCTCCCCACAAGAAGCAGAAGCGGCGGCAATTCTTCACGGTATTCTGTATGTTCAAGAACTCGAACTCTCCCACGTGAGTGACTTCCGAAGCCGTGGACTTCATTGGCTTATTGATAGCGACTATTCACCAGTTGTTGATATGGTTCTAAGCCGAGCCAAAGCTTCATGGAATCTAACAATCCCTGTGTAGAAATGTAAAGAGCTATTGGCCCAACATACCAACATATTGATCCAACATTGGGCAGAAGAACAGCCCAAGTGCCATAACTTGACACCGAGAGACACTTAAGTGCCATAACTTTAAAATGGTACACTTGAGTGCCAGTTTTGAAGTTAAATGGGACACTTAAGTGCCACTCCGGCGAAGATCCGGCCAAATGGCTTACGTGGCGACTTTCCGGCGAGTTTGATCCAAAACGGCGTCGTTTTGCACTCGACGTAGCGGAGAAAATTAATTTTATTTAAAATATTCAAAAAAATTTAAAAAATTAAAATTTAAAAAAATTAAGAAAAACTTTAAAAAATTAAGAAAATTTTTAAAATTTTTAAAAATTAAGAAAAAAAAATGGGGGGGGGGGAGGTCGAACGGGGCGACTAAGGGCTAAGCCCGCGCCGCGCCGCCTCCCCCGTCGCCGGGAAGGACCCGACGACGGAGGGTGGAGGGTCACCGGGTCGCCTCCTCCGGCCCTCGGCCGTCGGTCGGCCGGGGGCCGGGCAACCTCGGCCGACCCTCCCCCTCCGTCGCCGGCCCTTCCGGCGACAACGGGAGGCGGCGACGCGCGAGGGCTCAACCCTCGGCCCGCCCCGTTCGACCTCCCCCCTTTTATTAATTTTTCTTAATTTTTTAAATTTTTTAAAATTTTCTTAATTTTTTTAAATTTTTAAATTTTTCTTCTTTTTTTAATTTTTTGAATAGTTTAAATAAAATTAATTGTAAATCTAATTTAATTAATTTTTATATTATTATTTACACGTAGACACGAAACAGCGTCGTTTTTGTATTTTCTCCGCCACGTCAGCATGCAAAACGACGTCGTTTTGGACCAAACTCGCCGGAAAATTGCCACGTCAGCCATTTGGCCGGATTTTCGCCGGAGTAGCACTTAAGTGTCTCATTTTACTCCGATATTGGCACTTAAGTGTACCATTTTAAAGTTATGGCACTTAAGTGTCCCTCCGTGCCAAATTATGACACTCTAGGTGTCCCAACCTCTCCAACATTGTCCACGGGAGACTAACGCTGCTGCAGACTAGATCGCGAGGCACCATTGACAACACAAGCTCCCTATTAACTGGAGGATTTACCCCCTGCCCCCTTTATGGCATATTTTAGTTTCCGACCTTCTTGACAGCTTTTCTTGTAAATACTCTATATAATCGTTAATATCAAGCATTGCCTTTTCGACCAAAAAAAAAAACTATCAAAGACGATAATTTATAAGAAATTGCATGAAAAAAGGTATATATATACAAATTTTATATAATTAAGCATATTCATGATAACTATATTTTTAGGTTTTCTTACGGTAGGGTCGAAATTTTCATATAATTTTAAGGATGATAGATACATGTCCGTAATCGTATCACATGCCATTTAATTTATCTCCTGTATTAGTAACATAGTCATAGGTTCTAATTAATCGAACATTGCTAAATAATGGAGAAAATGATAATTAATAGGGGACCGTATGAATAACATCTTCCCCCATGGATCATTTAAATTTACATTGGATTCTCATCATCTAGCAAAGTACAGATTTGTATTCTTAAGATATTTCGAACACACTTCTCTTCGTTTATCACGGACTTTTTTGAGAATAGTGGATTTTTATCAACTGGCATGCGCTCTCAAAAGTTAAAATCATGGTCTCGATCATAGACTTCCAATGTATTCCTTTTTATTTTGGAAGACTAATTGAACATCGTGAATCATTATTAAGGTTTGACGGATTAAACTTTGTTTAGCCATTAAGTGTTTTGCAAATATAACTAATTTCTCCATTGCGTTAAATAGACTAATGTTTCCTTTACATAGTTTACTTATAAAAGATTGATAAGATTTAGGCTCCATTTATTTTGCAAAAAAAAAAATTCACAAAAAAAAAATTTCCTCATTTTTCTCCGTTAAAATCACTTAAAAAGAAATGAGTCAATAGAAAATCAATGATTAAATTCTAGAAAATAATTTTCTCTTATAAAAGTCAAAAGTATTTTTTTTTCAAAATATAACTAAATATCAAGGCCTGGATAAAAAAAAGTTTATGCTTGAGCAAAGGAACCCCAATACTTGTTCTCAAACATTTGGCAGCGAAGCCAGATATAGAGGTCAGGGTTGAGTCTAGTAGGGTCCATCAAGGGCAAGCTCAAGTCCATTAAGGCATGACCCAAGACCCCAGTGCCCCTGCTTGGAACTTCAACACTTGTGCTTAGGACTCCAACGCCCTAGCATAGGTCCATCAAGGTTGATCTCAAGACCTTGGTGCCCCAGCCCAAGACCTTGGCTGCCAAGTTCAAGTCCATTGAGGCTAGGCCCAATAACATCAAGGCTAGGTCCTAGACCCCAACACCCGTGCCCAAGTCCTAGCTCCTAAGCCGAAGTACATCAAGGTCGTGCTCAAGACAACGACACCCACACTTAGGTCCCCAGCACATTGGCCCGAAACTAGCACCCGAACTCAAGACCTCGACCACCCACGCCCAAGTTTGTTAAAGCCAAGCCCCATACCCCCATGCCTGGGACCAAGTCCCCAACACTTGAATCAAGGTCTATCAAGGCTAGGCCCTGGTCCCCAGTTGCCACACCTACGTCATCGAGGCTAATCCCTAGACCTCGACGTAGGCATCACGGTCCCTAGTGCTCAAACTCAAGTCTATTAAGGCCATGCCTAGACCTTGGTCATTGTGCCTAAGTCTATCAAGGCTAGAATTGGCTCAATGATGCCCAACTTGGGTCCATTGAGGCCACCCCCGAGTCCTTGAATCGTGCTTGGGTCTATCAAGGTCAAGCTCAAGATCCCAATGCCAATGCCCGTGCCCAAGATGCTGGGACCCAACTGCTCAAGATTAGGACCCTAACACCCGAGTTCAGATTCATATATGTGAGGCTCCAAATCTTAAAGCCTATGCCCCTACCTAGACCTAGTTGTCAAGGACCTAGGCTTGCACGCCAACTACCTAGGCCTATCCTTGACGGACCCTAGTTTGGCCTCAATGAACTTGAGTACAAACACCAAGGACCTAGCGCACCGGCACAAAGGACCTTATCTTGAGCGCTAGAGTCTTGAGCACGACCTACATGGACCTAGGTGTAGGTGTCAAGGCCCAACCTCGATGAACTTGGATTAGGCATTGGGGTCACAAGCATAGGCTTGACCTTGATAAATATGGGCTTGGTCACCGAGGACCAAGGCTCGGCCTTAAAGCACCCAAGTGCAAGCACCAACACCAAGGTCACAAGCCCAACCTCAATGGACCCAAGTGTAGGTGCTAGGGACCAAGGCCTAGCCTTAACTAACCCAGGGGCCCAACCTCAATGGACCCTAGCGCCTAGCACCAAGGATCGAGCTCAACATCGATGGACCTGAGCCCAACCTCTGTAGACCTAGTCTATGGTGCTAGAGAGTCCAGCAAGGACACCAAGTTCTTGAGCTCAGCTTTGATGGACCCAAGACCTATTGTCGTGCTCATGCCTGGGAGCCTTGTATTCGAGACCTAGTGCCCATGCCAAGTTCCTTAGCTACTTATACACAAGTCACTAGTGTCTAAATAGTGTATGTTTATTTAAGAAAATTAAATAAGATTTTCTTTATCAAATGACATAATATTTTCTAATTCATCTTCAGATTTCAATCAAACATCGAACAATATTACTATCTCTCGAAAACAAATGGAGCCGCAGTGTCTTGCAGATTTCTTGTGCCTAAGAAGCCATTTAGATACGTCGGGACAAACGTACATTCACCTAAGTTGTTCGATATGAATTTTGACTTTTTACATTTGGGTACTTATATATTTTATTTGCGGTTACCTGCACTCCAATTTTCATTTTGTAGTTTATCAGAATATTTGCTTTGGTATTTTAGAGGGAATTCAAATAAGAACTTAATTCATATTATAAGCACATCCCATAGCCATGGGTAGGGCTATTTACAATTAGCTAAGGCCGTTTCATTTAAGGTTAATATCACAGAAAACACAAACTCGATGCGCTTATGATAAATTTATTTTCCATTAGTTTTCATTAAATTTTATTATTAAATTGCTAAGTTCGACAACATGTAACAAATGATAAGTGCGTCAGTTTGAGGTTTCACTCTTTATTTGTCAGAAATATATAAGTTCATAATTTTTCATAGTATCAATCTAATTTAATGGAAATTAAATAAGAGTAAATTTATCACAAATATACCTTTGAGTTTTTCAGTAGTCAAAATATTAATTTTGAATAAATTTATCACAAATATAGTTCATGATTTTTCATTGTATTAACTCTTTCATTTATTCATTTTTTTAATAGATACAAGTAATTATTTCGAGGAAAATGTTTTTAAAATTATTTATTCGTGCCCTTAAATGAATTACAAAATAGAAAAAGTTTTTAAAAAAAGTTTGGGAAAATTTCAATTAATGGCCTAAAGTGGAACCGTTTTCTCAAAAAATGACCCAAAATGGACATTGTCTCAAACAAGATCTTAAAGTGACCAACTTAGTTTCAAATAAGGGCCTCCACTTAAAAGCCAACCAAATCTTATTTGCATCTAGGGGTATTTTCGTCTAAAGACTTTTTTTCCTTCTTTTTTAAAAATTTATATTCTCCTTCTCTTTCTTTTCTTCATCATCATCATTGTGCCTTCACATTTTTCACTCTTTAGATTGCATTCTCCAAAGTCCATCTCTATCTTTCTTGCCAAATTAGCCATCAACGCCCTCAACCTCATTTGTCATTGCCCTCAACAACAATCCCAATACCTTTGTTGAAAGATGGAGGTCAATCCAAGCCCTAGATCAAGCATGAGTGAACCAAGATGTGACGCTTAGCTTGATTCAATGCCCACATCTTGTGTTCATGGTCAAGCACGAAGCATGATGAGGTGTAAGCCATTAGCTTGTTGCCCTCATTGTCGTCGATTTTTGAATTCAAATCGGTGCTCACGCAGGCTATGATCGATCTTAGCGAGGAGAAGCCAGATTGAAGTGTCTAAGCCAAATTTATTAGAATTTTTTGAGGAATCTCTCTTATACTCATGTGTATTAATTTGTTCAGTGAAATACGCGGTTTTGGGAATTTCTGAGCGATTTTGCACTTTTTTCATCTTAGTTATCCGCTCCACACTTGGCTACCCAGCGTTTACCGTGGGCATGATAACTGGTACACCAGAGGTGCGTCCTTCCCGATCCTCTCGTACTAGGGAAAACCTATGTTTACTATTTAGGCAGAATACCGTCACCCTGACTTTGTCCGTGTTAACAAACAATTCGAAATGCCTCGGGTCAATCTATTGGAGAACCAGGGACTCAACTAACATTAAGAACTTTTCATACCGGCGGAGTATTCACAGGTGGTACTGCCGAACATATTTTTCCACCACGGCGCACATTTCTTGTCATTGCTCGTCGCCATCGCTCAAGACCTTTGGTCTCTACCCGGACCCGATGAAAAAAATGAGATCACTTCTTATGGACTCGTTGAGAATGATTTATTCTCTCTCAAATCTGTGTAGATAATATTTCAGAGTTAGAGAGGTCAATTTGTTTGAACATGTGTAGACCAGAGTTATTCGTTTTTTAGATTGAGTGCTATCTGATTCGAATCGCCACCAAAGGCGAGTATCTTCAATCACGGGTTAAAATGATTCAGCAGCCTTTGAAAATAACCTGCATGCACAACACAATTGGACCCTCTCAAGAAGCCACGTATTCCACCCCAATGCAAGCTGTGTCTATGAATGTTATGAATAATCCAACTCGGACCCAATAAAACATTCCCAAGAAGCTACGAGTGAAAGTTATCGTGGTATAGGCAATTTCATTGGTGAGGAGAGCATGAAACTGTTACTTTAATTGTCATAATAAGTTTTTACAAGCAAATTGAATAATAACAAAACTCACTGATGGATATTTCTTGATTCTCAAGTTCATTATCGTTATCGGAGAAGGTGAGTGGTGGCGAATAACTTAAAATTCGGTTTATGCCGAAATCAATGAGTTCTTGGTGAGGATGCAAAATTGCATAATGTTTATCATGTGCTTTGAAGTTTGCTAATGGGGAGGCTACAGAACTGAAACACGCAATTTGTAGTTTTGCAAAACTGCATAACTTCTCGAATATCTTTTCATTTTCTTCTTTTCCTAAATTGTTCAAATTGTTTTGCACTTGTACAAGCTCATGCGTAAGGAGTCTGATGCATTTGTCAAGAAGGAGGTGAGCAAAATGAAAAAAAAATAAAAAATAAAAAGAAAAAGAAAAAAAATATATATATCTTTAGACGAAAATACCCTGAGTTACAAATAAAATTTGATTAACTTTCGAGTTGAAACCCTTATTCGAGACCAAATCGGTCACTTCGACTTCTTATTTATTTAATACAATGTTCACTTTAGGCCGGCTATTTTTTGCGAAAACAGTTAATTGAAATTTTCCCAAAAAGTTTTAACCATCGACACCCTTAAATTAGGGGCATGATTTGCCATTTTCCCCGATCATGTTCGCCTCATCAGCGGACACTTTTTTCCCTCGCGAGTGTCCAGCGATCACCGTCCCATCGCCTGCCCTCCCCGGAGAACCGCCACTTCGGCGGAGGAAAAAGCGCGCGAAACCGCCGTTCCTCCACCGAAGCGATGACGGGCAAGCCAAAGCAGCAGGTGATCTCGCGCTTCTTCGCGCCCAAACCCAAGACGCCGCAGCAGCCGCGCGCGGCGGAGGCGGAGGCGGAGGCGGCGGACCCTTCGCCGCCTTCCCCGTCCCCGTCCACCCCGCCTCCCAAGATCGCCGCCGTCGTCTCCTTCTCGCCCGCCAAGCGCCGCCTCTCCTCCCGGCTCGCCACCCCGCTCAAGAAACCGAAGCTCTCGCCGCACACTCAAAACCCCGTGCCCCCTCCTCCCCTCCAGAGACCGCACAAGAAGGAAACGGCGGAGCCCAGCTCCAAGAAGTACACGCCGCTCGAGGAGCAAGTGGTGGAGCTGAAGGAGAGGTACCCGGATGTTCTTTTGATGGTGGAAGTGGGTTACAAGTATAGGTTCTTCGGGGAAGACGCGGAAGTAGCTGCTAGAGTTCTGGGGATTTATGCACACATGGATCATAGCTTTATGACTGCTAGCATACCAACTTTTCGACTTAATGTCCATGTGAGGAGGCTTGTGAATGCTGGGTACAAGGTCGGTGTGGTTAAGCAGACTGAGACCGCGGCTATTAAGGCCCACGGTTCGAACCGCCTAGGCCCGTTCTGTCGCGGGTTGTCAGCCTTGTATACGAAGGCCACGCTTGAAGCGGCCGAGGATATGGGGGGCAAGGACGAGGGTTTTGGTGGGGAGAGTAATTATCTGGCTTGTGTTGTAGAGGAGAATTTGTTGGTGAAGAATCGGGAATGCGACGTGCAGAGCGGGTTTGATGTGAAGATTGGGGTTGTTGCTATTGAGATTTCGACAGGGGAAGTTGTTTTTGGAGAGTTTAGTGATAATTCGATGAGAAGCGGGCTTGAGGCTATGATTTTAAGTTTGTCACCAGCTGAGTTGCTTCTTGGAGATCCACTTTCGGATCAAACGAAGAAGGTAGCTTTCATTAGTTATAATCGATTATAAGTAATCCTTGAGATATCGTTTGCTTAATTACAATGAACAAGGTTGCATCTTGTCTCTCTTCTGCCTTACCGACTAGGAATTGATATATGTCCGGTTGATGGTATGTGAACATACATTATCTAGTTATGGAAGGGTTAATAGTTTACACCATGGGAGTAGTTAAACCCACTTTGAGGATCCTTTCCTGTTCCACAGGATCCATATCTTCTGTATGTTCTCTCTCCACTTTGCTGTGGTAGGTGTTTTTTTCCATGCAGCGGTTGACCAAGTATATTTTACAATACCCATTGGTGTAACGCAGTTTCATGGACCTCATTTTGCATGAAATATCTTTATGCTTTTGGTGCAAGATAGGGAAGACTGTATCTTACTTGCACATATGTTATGCAGAAGTCATAAATATACTAATCTGAATTTTCTTTTTCACCATACATTTCTCAGCTAGCTGCATGGTAGGAGAAACAGACAATTTATCCCTGTGATGTATTATTATCCATCAAAGGTTGCCATCCGTGTTTTTGAAGTTAATTTATAATCGCAAAGAAAGCAGAGGAAGTGGAGCAGGTGGTTACACATGGATGGCAAACTAAACGTAGTAGTCATACACCAGATTAATTGATGATGTGGTGTGTACTGCCCATGGAATATTTTCTCTTGAATTAGATTCCCCATACCAATCATGATGGAGGATCTTCTTCTAGTGTCATTTTCATTATTTTCACAAGAATTATATAGTTCATGTTCTACTTATCCAGAGTAAAGAGACGATTGAAGTTACTTTTTTCCTTGAAAGTTTATCTTTTGATAAGTCCCATGCTAATTTCTTGACCGTCTGGACTTCATATTTTCAGTTGTTACTCTCTTATGCTGGGCCGGCCTCAAATGTTCGTGTGGAGCATGCTTCTCAAGATAGCCTTACGAAGGGAGGTGCACTAGCTGAAGTCATGACTATTTATGAGAGTATGAATAGTGTCAACACATCAGTTACTGAAATGCAAAATGGAGAAGACAACGAGCAGGAGAGTAGAAGCTCAGCAGTGGAGGTACCATATGTGTAAAGCATTTTATGTTATTCATAGGATAAAATGGTCACAATTTATTGCCTGTCAATAAATTGATCTAAATTTGATGACAACAGATTGTTTAATGAGTCACCACAGCTGAAATTTTGTACCTTTTTCATCTGGGGATTGAACTTCTGTTTTATCTCTTTTCTTCCTGCTGTTGCTGTCCAACTCATGTGAAAATTATTGATTAGCTTACATTATTCTCAGTTTCTATCACCTATTTTAAGCTTGACATTTTTGGTTCCAAAGGTAATGATGAATATGCCAGATTTGGCTGTCAAAGCATTGGCCTTATCAATACGTCATCTAAAGCAATTTGGTTTTGAAAGGATTCTGAGTCTTGGTGCAGCTTTTCGGCCCTATTCATGCAATACGGAGATGAGCCTTTCTGGCAATGTGATTCAACATCTCGAGGTACTTAGATATTTTTTTTTAATCATCTCATCAGCCATAAACATTCTGACCACCAATCTGAAACTCCATGGCCCTCCTTTAATAGCAATTTCGGAAAAAAAGATAAGCCAAAGAGCTGCCATGGCACTTATATAGAAACCAAGGCCACTAATTTGACCAGCCAATCACTTGTTGCTGTTCCTAATGGTGTATGCACCTCCTCTGCCACTGTCTGTTTAATTTCATTTTCATTCTTAAGAAATCCATAGGTTGGTTCTCAAAGATGACAAAATGGAAAGAGCATATAAACATATATTTGGCAAATCAAATTTTGGATCTTATGTAGATGCATGGAGCCGTGGAGGACAAAGGTTGTGGATAACTTGGTCTGAACTTCAAGAGAATGTCCTGATGAAGTTTTGAATATATTTTCCTTTTGATCATAAACTGTTTCTCCTCCTGATGACCTTATATCTGTCATAAATTATATTTTTCTCGCAGCTACAGCACTTCCTTTCTTAGTTTCCTTGCCCTTGAATGCTGAAGATTGCTCTCTTGATGCCTATAGATCCTGAGGAATAACTCTGATGGCTCTGAAGCTGGCTCTTTGATGAAGATTATGAATAACACTCTCACCATATACGGTTCAAGGCTTCTAAGGCACTGGGTATATACCAAGTGTGATTTTGAACGGAGTGCTTTTGCTGGTTTTGTTTGCTAATCTGTATTTGACTGTTTAAGTTCTTCCGAGATGATTTAGGTGACTCATCCTTTGTGTGATAGAAGCATGATTTCTGCTCGCCTTGATGCTGTTGCTGAGCTTGCAGAATCAATGGGGTCTTACAGAGTAACAGAAGATACTACTGTGCTTGATAATGAGAATTGGGATGTGGAAGTAAAACGAGCAGAGCTCAATCATTTGCTTTCCTCAGTTTTGACATATTTGGGAAGATCACCAGATCTTCAACGTGGAATAACTAGAATCTTCTATCGCACTGCCACTGCATCAGAGGTAATAATTCGTCTACCTGTGAACCAGTTGGAGCTTCTGCCAGTAAATCTCCTTTTTTCTTTTTGGCCAGTTGTGCAGTAAAACGTTGAATTATTTTTTTCCCTCCTGGAAAATTTGTTTTTAAGGACATTCCTCATTCCTTTTGAGGAACTTCTTGACTTTATTTCCCGTTTTAGGTAAGAGAATTTTTTAGAATACTTCCGAGCAACCCTTGAGTTCTTTGGAACAATTTCCAAAGTTCTTTAAGCTTGATGTGGCAATTTAAGCATCAATTATCTCCTCAAAAATAATATAAAGGTTTATGATTGTCAAACCTATTTTGATTTAGCTTCCTGTGTGCTGATTGGTTCTAAATAATCTCTGTTATAGTTTATTGCAGTCATGCAAGCTATACTGCATTCTGGGAAACAACTTCAGCGACTTCACGTGGAGGAAGAGTTCAATAAGGATGTGCTACATTCAAAGTCTGTCCGTTCTGTTTTGTTGAGAAAGCTGATTTTGACTGCATCATCATCTAGCATGATTTCCAACGCAGCAAAACTACTTTCAGTTCTAAATAAAGAAGCTGCTGACAAGGGGGACTTGTCCAACTTAATTGTGATATCCAATGGCCAATTTCCTGAGGTCAGTCTACAAAGATTTATATTTTTCTTTTGTTTGCTCGTGTCCCTATTTCCTTATCAATTACCCTTTCGATATCTATTTATCTGGATGTTCATACATTTTAAGGTTACTGCTGCCCAGAAAGCTGTTCAAGAGGCGAAGGAAAGATTGGAGTCCTTGATTGTTATGTACCGGAAGCAACTTCGAATGCGAAATCTAGAGTTCATGAGTGTCTCTGGATCTACACATCTGATAGAGGTGACTGAGTTTGGAATTAATCTTGTATAAATGTTTGAATCTTGGTTTGCTGGCATGAAAAGGTAATCCATCTTGAATTGATGAAATTTCCTTTCGAAACCGGGAGTAAAGCATCCTTTAGCGCATTCCTGAATCGGGCATATTAGCCAGACATTTTAGATTTTTGCCTCTTGATTTTAGTGTCCGAATTCTGTTGCATGTTAGTTTGTTTTGCAGTGAAAGACATGACATTTGAGTGATTCCGTAGCTCTTGCTTGCATATCTAATATGTTATTTTACTGCAGCTTCCTGTAGATGTAAAGGTTCCTTTGAATTGGGTCAAAGTAAACAGCACTAAGAAGACAATACGCTATCATCCACCTGAAGTCATGACTGGTTTAGATCAATTGACATTGGCAAATGAAGAGTTGATAGTTGCATGCCGAACTGCTTGGGATGGTTTTCTGCAAGGATTTGGCAAATACTATTCTGAGTTTCAAGCTTCTGTTCAGGCTTTAGCTGCTTTGGATTGCCTACATTCACTGGCTCTCCTTTCAAGAAATAAGGTGAGTCGAACAACACAATTTCATTCCATATCCTATATCCTATAGCTTCTTTTGTTAGTTTCTGATCTTTGGAGGTTTCTGTTGCAGAATTATGTTCGTCCAATCTTTGTCTATGACGATGATCCCGTCCAGATAGAGATACGTTCCGGTCGTCATCCAGTATGTGTGAAATGATTGTTGATCCCTCATAACTTTTATTTCACCTAAGTAGATGAGTAATTATGTCTGTTTTAAAATAAGCATTGCTGCCTGGTTTGACATACTGAAAATTCATTAAGTTTGCGTGTTTTCTGATATTGCAGTATATGCCATGGATTAAAATTTATTTTCTTTCAAAGATTTTAAAAAGTTTGCCCAAATGTTTTGACTGAAAAAGGCTGTTATGATGTAGAGATTGTGAAGGTTAACAATCTTCTCGCCATAGTTTGTGCTTGTCGCAAGTTGATTAAGACCCACATGCTTAAGCTGGTCTAGCATTAGTTTGCATTACTCTTTCTGCGCTCCCTTATGCTGCATCAGTTATTACTGAATATGAGTCCATACTTCATTTGTGTTGATGCTAAAATCTTATGTATGCATGGCTTTTATTTGGTTTTGGGCCCTTCTCATCTGTTGCGGTTGGTTTGACAGGTTTTGGAAACTTCATTACTTGACAATTTTGTTCCAAATGATACCAACTTGCATGGGGATGGAGAATTTTGTCAGATTATAACGGGACCAAATATGGGAGGCAAGAGTTGCTATATCCGCCAAGTTGCCCTCATTGCTATTATGGCTCAGGTATCTCCCTTCTATAATGAGTTAGCGTTGTGCACTAATTCTATGCTCCTTTTTTAAAAGCTCTTGTTTCTCTGTCCTGTTAATTTGATGTAATGCAAGATGAAGTTCCGCCTTCATAATCTAAATAGATGAATGGAAATATTCCCTTATTTTGTATCCACTCCTTTGCATGCTTTGTCACCAGGAGTTCTTTTAGGGGTTTTTTTTTTTTTTTCTGGTAAAATTCTTTTAGGGGGTTGATGGGCGGTTGCCTCATAAAAGAATGCCTTCTGATGTCTCTAGGTTGGTTCCTTTGTGCCAGCATCTTCAGCGAAATTACATGTACTTGATGGCATTTACACCAGGATGGGTGCGTCTGATAGTATTCAGAAAGGGAGGAGCACCTTCCTCGAAGAATTGAGCGAGGCTTCTCTTATACTCCACAACTGCACTCCACGTTCACTAGTAATAATTGATGAGTTGGGCAGAGGAACTAGTACACACGATGGCGTTGCTATTGCTTATGCCACATTGCATCATCTTCTAGAGAAGAAAAGGTGCATGACCCTCTTTGTCACACACTATCCAAAAATAGCCGACATCCAAAATCAATTCCCGGGGTCCGTTGCAGCATATCACGTTTCATATCTGACATCAAGCAAAGATGCAAGATCAGGCTCAAGTTCTGATTATGAGGATGTTACCTACCTGTACAAACTTACGCATGGTATTTCAGAAAGAAGCTTCGGATTCAAGGTTGCTCAGCTTGCACAGGTTTAGTGAATTCTCCTGCATTTCTTCTCATCTTACGAATGCCAGTGCACATTCCCACGTGCATTTCTTTTGTTGGTCATGTCATCCATATTCAATACTAAAATTCACATCCATAATATGGTTCATTATTTTCTTGGGTAAATTGAACAAATGGTCACTAAACTAAGTGGACTTTGTTATTGGCCACTATGGTTCCAATCATCCCATGCACCAAATTTACAATTTTTTGAAATTGATGCACTGTGGCTGGAATCTGGCCAATTTGTCCACTGCAGATACCACCTTCTTGTATAAATCGAGCCACTGAAATGGCTTCAAAGCTCGAGGTTGTCATGAGTAATAGGACAGAGAATGGGTTGATGCAGACAGTGGCGGAACAAGACGCAGAAAGACAAAAGAAAAAGTCCAAGCCTTGCTTTCTCCAAAGTCCGGAGTATTGGGATACTGTTTACAAGGAATTCCTCTCAAATTTGAGATCTGCTTTGGAACAGAAGGATGCGGCAAAGATATTTCAGTTCTTAATTCGTGCTAGAACTCTAGCAGAGCAGTTGACACTGGATCCTCATAATTTGATCTCAGATACCCAAGTCCCACGAGATTGATTTGATTCGACTGTACATTTAGCATACTAAGCCCATGGCAGTGGAGAAATGCGAGAGACGCGAACGGGTTCAAATGTCCATGATTCTGGAAAATAGAATTAAAATGTGTAAAATTTTTGTCAAAGTTTCTCCCCTGCTCCTTGTTACCCTGTGTTTTCCAAGAAACACCCTCACAGATGACTTGGTCTATTCATATGATTTAGTACACAAAGTCTGAGGGGTACGTATTCTGGTGCAGACAAATGCAATTTTGTACATCTACATGCTGTTCTGTATTCGAATACAATGTTCTTTGTTTTATTGCATCTAGTGAAAGAACATCCCCAGCAAAAAGAGCAATCCAGGAACCAGATACTGTCATGGGTTTTGACTTGAAATGTTGAGCCATAGCCATTTTTCCAACCAAGCTGAAGCTTCTCATTACTTCTGCCTAATTGAGCTGACACTTTCAAGTATAATCACCTGCTGCTACTTTCTTGTAACGTGGGGGCTTCAAAGATCACCAAGCTTACAGGTTCCGTTCTTAATGCAAAGCAAAAAGGCTAAAGAATTTTCATTTCATGTCCTCATTATTTTGTAGTCAATTCACAAATCAGTTTTAGCATCCCTTGTATAATTCTACTCGCAACTAGGAATTCCATTCGCTAGTATTTTCATAGATCCCAATTAGAAGGGAAAAAGAAATTGAGAGGTGAAATTTGTGGAAGTTATCATTGATTCGCATTTGAGGGGGGAAAATATGTCGATAGATAAAATTCATGAAAGTTATTAGTTACATTTTTATTTTTGGCTAATTAAATAGGTGAGATAATTCAAGAAGTTAATAAGAAGGATTTTGTTAATACATTTATTAGCTTTGCTAAAAAAAAGTACATTTATTAGCCACCTATTTATTTAGAAAATAAAAATCCAAATAAGAAAAATTCGTAATTTTCAGTACACCGTCTAACGTATTGATAGTCAAAACATTTTTTTTTTTTTTTTCTTTTTTCTTTTCCTATATTTTTCACTATTCATCTTCTTCAATTCAAAACATTTCCTTCTTTTTTTTCTTTTTTCTTTTCCTCTCTTTTTCACTGTTCATCTTCTTCATCGGAGTGGAGTTGCAGGTCTCCATGGCGAAGACGATGGAAAGAAAAGTGGGCGAAGGAGCTCAACACGACCCGCACACAATCTTAGAAGACGAGAGGAATCGTGGGTTGTCTTCCTCCTTCTTCACCCAATAGACATGGCCATTGGGTCTTCAAGCACTTGAACGGCACCGAACGCCAAACCTGGATAGGAACAAGGGGTAGGTTCTTCGATCAATGCGATGAGGATATTTGATATTATGGGAAGCAAAATGAAGATCCTTTCTTGGAATTCTCCCTTCGTCGTTTTGTATTTGTTCATTTTCAGGCGTGATTTTGAAGTAAAGGCCAGCAAGGCGAAAATTCATAGCACAAATGCGTCGTTTCGAGCGAGGGAACTTCGCGATAACGCTCTGTGGCTTCATCTAATTGGCGGTCTCGACTAGGGATTCATGCCGGTCTCTGCGATTTTCAGATGGGTTGTGGCCAGAAGAGACGTCCGTGCCTCGGATTCTGCAGGAACTGTGAGTGCGCTTAGGGTGTAATGCTTGTAAAACTGTAGATTGATGATCATCTTGAGATCTTGGATAGATCTTTGATGCGGCAGGGCTAGTTCTTTGCATTTTGCATCTTCAAGTAATTGAATTCGATGCAAATTCTTTCATAATTTTGATGGGTTTTTCTTTTCTGGAAGTAACCTTGTTTTTTTGGCTGTGGAATGGATCAGTTTGAGTTTGTACACCGAGCATTATAGAATCTCCCAAATCTGGCGCAGTTCTGAGGATTTGGCATGAGAAACTTAATGGAAGACGAGGGCCTGGGAGATGATTCCCCTCCGGTTTCATCAGGGGAGAATTTGTTGAATGGAAAAAAGAGGTCTTTAGATGCGAAAGATGATTTGGGTGTTCAAGCACAGAAGAAGCACAGGTCTGGTGAAAATTCAAAATCAGAATTGGAATTAGGTTCAGCTGATTCAGATTGTTGTTGTGAGTCTGGTCTCTCCAAGGCATCAGATGGTGGATGCCATTCTGATAAACGAGATGGCAGTGGAAGTTCTGGAAAGCGGAGGCGGACTAGTGGGGAATTGCAAGTTGGGGATGATGACAATAGTGTAGAAGACGATAGGAACAAGAAACGAAGAAAAACTAGGTGGTCTAGCTTTGATACACGGATAAAATTGTTAGGACCCCTACAGCTTCCTGACTTCATCAAAGAGAGTGTACTAGAATCCGACTCCAACCCAGAAATAGTTAAGCTGAAGGCAGAGCTTGCAGAACTCAACAGTGAATTGCAAAAGCCGGTGCTTCATGAAGTCCAACCTGCGGAAAAGCAATCCCCTTCTCCTGAAACTGTGAAAAATGATCTTGGCATCACAGTCAACACACATGAAGTAAGGCTGCGGGAGGAACTCATCAGGAAACGCCAAGGAATTATATCAAAATTGATCCAGAAGCACCCAACTTTCAAGACTCCTCTGAGCCGCAAGCCCTCCAAGCTCTTCAAGAAGTTTTACGTGCCAGTGAACCAGTACCCAGGATACAATTTTGTTGGTCTTATTCTTGGTCCTCGTGGAAATACTCAAAAGAGGATGGAGAAAGAAACTGGAGCAAGGATTTCCTTGAGGGGCACGGGCTCCTTCACGCGGGGGAAACATGCCTCTGAAAACGATGATTTGCACGTCTACGTACAGGCAGATAATCAAGAATCTCTAGATGCAGCAGCTGGAATGGTTGAGAAACTTCTGATTCCAGTTGACGTGAGAATGAACGATCACAAAAAAGCCCAACTGGAGGAGTTTTCTACATTGAAAAAATTTTATCCCAAGGCAAAAGGTCCATGCTTTATGTGTGGCATGCAGAGGCATCCAAATCACGCCTGCCCTGACCAGCCATCTGCTTCTACTTACGTATCCTGCAACACATCCAGCAGCAATGGATATCTCCATGTCAGCCATTTGTCTTTAACAGTAGATGATGATCGGTTGAAAGAGTTGTTCTGTCCTTTTGGCAAGCTTGTTGAAGCTAAATTGATTAGGGACAATAACACTGGAGTCAGCAAAGGTTATGGGTTTGTACGATTTGAAAATCCCGCTGATGCAGCTGTAGCTTCATCACATTTACATGGGTTCAAGATGGGGAAGAAGAAATTGACTGTAAAAGTGGCAGGAAAAGCAAAAGTTGGTGAATCAGTCTCCCCTAGTGTTGCGAGCCGGACAACTTGGCCAGATCCACCAGGATTGTTGCTTTTGGAGCCTCAGGGCTCCCGCTCACCAAGCATCACAGACCACACAACTCAGCCTGTTCCACGAGAATCACCACTTGTAGAAGCTTCAATCTGCTCTGCTCCATGTGTTGCAACCCAGGTGGCTTGGCCTGGTCCACCTGGATCACAACTGGAGGAACCCCAGGCTCCCTTTCAGAAGAGTGAAGGGATGTCTGATCTCCCTTCTCAGAATCAGGACTTCATATTCACTCCATCTAGTGTTGGAAGCCTCTCAAATAGTAGTAATACAAGTTCTCTCTGTTCATCTAGCTGTTTTTCAGACTGGTTTCCATCTTCATCACCGTGTTCATCGGTGCAGTTCCCCGGTCATCCCAACTATCCTTACTCATCCGAAACTATCCATGAAAACCCAAAAGATTTCCAGACACCAGAGAGCCTTGTGAAACCAATAAACTGGCCAATGGCTCATCGTCCATCATAGGCTTAGTGTGCTGTATAGCTATATCAAAGAAATATAGAGTAAATAAGAGATGAGTACTTGTATACTTTTTTGTTCTATTTCGAACAACAGCCATTGTACTCTGCAAAACCTTCAGAGATTACAGCTAACCATTTAGCTCTGATGTTGAATTTTCTGTGTTCTTCTCAGATACGCATGGATTTGCTTCACTTCTCCTTATAAGCTTTTGGCAGAATGAGTTTGACATACTCATAATGGGGGTTCTTCAAGCAGAGCAATAATCTTTATCCCCTTTGATGGAATTTCTTTGCAAAATCCAATTAAAGTTCTTTGATCTAACAAACGTTTCTTACAATCCATGTTAGGATTCCCTCATTTATGCACTTTGTCTATTTTTGTCTTGTTAGTAAACTGGATTACGAGACGCTGTGATTGTTGCTTGTGAAAGCCCGACATTCCGATGACTAACATACGACAGGGTAGAAAAACCACCCTGATCTGCACTTTAGGACTTGTATCTTTGAGTAATTACTGTCACGCGTCCTGTGGATAGATATTGTTGCTCGTTCATTCATATTAGCTTGATTTGAGCCTTCCAGCTGTGACTAACTCAGTCCAACCAAAATTTTAAGACAAAACACCTGAAAGTTTTTCATTTATGCAACTCAAGGAGTGTCATCCCTTACATTGATTATGAACTGTCGTAGTTCTCTCGCTTTCCTCTCATGCTCAGGTGACACCTCAGCGTCTGACTCGCTTAAATCGATTACATCAATATGCTGATAATCAAAATGCTTGCATCTAGCAACAGCTGGATGCCGGATTGCTGGCGAGGGGCTTAAGAGATCGATGACCTCCTTTTCTACGACACTGGAATCAGCTGAAGAAGAGGGCATGGAAGCATTACAACCACGTTCAATGTCCAGCACTTGATCAACTAATGAGCCGTCATCCAATAGATCTACTTCAATTCTGACTCTTCCATTTTCTGGTGTTACGGCTCTTGAAGAAAGTGAATTAGTTTTAGGATTGCTGCCACTCTCAGAGTTGATTTCGAGCAACAGTTGCTGGAGCTTCAGATCAAGCTCTGCAAGTGATGACTCGCTCTTCAATTTTCTCTGCCTTGGCTTATGACACTTCTGTTTTTTCCGCAGAGCTATTCTCTCCTTGAACTCCAGTATCTTTTCAGGACAAGCACTATAGGACAAACGAAAAATTGAAAATAAAAGAAGAGGAGAATTAGAGTAAATGTGAGAGAGAGTTAGTTTAAAAGCATAAGTCAGCAATATGTGATCCAGCATTTCAATATGTCACCATGACCATAAGCATGACTAGTAGATGCACAAAGCAGCATGAAGTACCTCACCTTTCCAAAAGATCAGCAGGCACGATGCTAGTTTCAAGTCCGTCCAAGTGCTCCCATGATACCTCAAAACAATCTACACCGAGAACTTTTCTCTGCTTGATGATTTCAGACACAGGACACTTGACAGGAATCTGTAATTCGGAAGTACTTATTTCTTGAAGTGAAAATAAAGCATATGCTTGATGACTCAACAAATAAGGTCCTACCAAATTGATAAGTTTATTAACGTCCAAAAAGGGAAAATTAAGAAGCATGAGGCATTATTGTACAGGGAAAAATCGTACTTCATACAGCGGAAGCTCAACCCCAAGTTCTGAAGATGCCAACCGCAATTTGGCAAACCTCCTTAAATCTCTCTCTGCAATCTTTGGTAGGATATACTCGTCTGAGATGAACCATAACGACATGAGCATGCTCTATGGTATATAAGGTCTCTTGTGTGTGTGTGTGTGTGTGTGTGTGTGTGTGTGTGTGTGTCTGTGCACATGCTAGCAGGCGAGCACGAATATACATAGAAAACATCAGTATATCTACATGTGAGAGTGGATACGAAACCTGTTTTCTCAGGAGGCCACTCAAACATCTGGGCACATACTTCTTGAAATTTGAAACGTTGAAAAGGATGATTTGCAAGGACCCTACAAAGATTGAACCAGTTAATTGTAAGGATGATCATTGTTACACCAAAATTTGGAAGGAAAAAGAGAGGCAAATCAAGAGCTCAACGTTTCTCATCTTTGTTGCCTTCTGCTCCATTAATTTATAAAGAGTTGCTTTGGTTCATAATGTTTAACTTTCAGCTAAAAGGTTTCACTCGCCACAAGAGTCCCAAATCATGGTCATGCGCATGCCATGAAATGAATAATTAGGAGCAACTCAGACCATTCGGTAGCTAACTTATAAACCTCGTGATATGCATAGCCAGTTTTGAAGTTCCAGACAAAGCCTACACAGCAGTCCATGAAAAGAAGGCAAAAAAGTCCAACAGAAGCTAAAAACATGCTTCACCAGATCATGCAAACCTGTCAGTCTATGCAACATGGATCACCTATAGTCCTGCCATCTCTTTGCTTCCTTATTTGCTTAAGTCAAAATTAATGGCAATAGTTTGATAGAGAGAAGAAAGAATAACAATCTCAATCTACTTATGAGATTAAGTGTGCAGTACTGGGAAGGATATTCTCTTGCAACACCCATAGCAGACCTCTCTAACTACTGAAATCATAGGCCGTCTTTCTGTGATTCTTCATGGCGATAAAGCTAAACGAATTCATCATGCAACAGTAATCAAGTATTCATTTTCCAACGCACTCTAAGAAAAAGATGCAGAAGAACAAATCTGTGGAAGACGGAAACATGCCTTCTTACCTGTGGACAGCTTCAGAATCTGCAGAGTGACACTTTGGCCTAATATATGCATCAATAACTTGCAAAAATTGTTCATTTCCTTGAGAATTACCCTCACTACCTATCACAGCCATTAAAAAAAAATAAAATCAATTCTATGTTGAATTGCAAAAACTGAGAGTATATAACAACTGCTGCTTCAGAAACGCACATAGATATTTGAAAAATTACTGCAGAATTAGCCTTCAAAAGATCTCCTCATTCTTCAGATTATGGTAACTAGAAATAGGTAAGAACCTAGAATGTGAAAGAACAAATTACCACAATTCACTTAATCTTTTGAGCTATAAGATTTTAAGAAATATTGGCATGCCTGTATGTATTAAAGCACTTGAAAGATATACCAGAGGAAAAACTGAAAGTCCTGTTCCAATCACTCATGCATCTTTCCTATATTAAGTCAAGGAAAACTGCAAGTAAAGTTTTCTGACTCTTTCATGATCAATCTCAGTTCTTTTTCTGCTAGGACATAATCGATCTCAGTTGAATTTAGGAGCATGAGTTCTGATTTTAAGCAAATATATCGCACCATCCCTAGTGAGTCTGCTAGAACTACAAATGCTCAATAGCATAGTAATGAGTTCCAATGACACACCATTGACATCAAACTCATTAGGCAATGAGTTTTCCTTATTATTTGGCTCATGCAGCTTCTGCTGTTTCTTCGAGCCTTTTGTCTTCTTTAGAATGGGCAATCCCCCATATGCAATCTTTTGAAGGACCCCATCATCTCCAGCTGATTTTACTATCTGACATGCCGACTCCTATATCAAGCAAGAGTAAGCATGTCATGAATGAAGATCCATTGTGACTGTGGTCTCAAAGTTACCATAAAGAGAACCCACGGTAGCTAAGAAGAGCAAATATCTAAAACTCACTGGACCAAAACCACGAACTCCATGGGAGTAGTCACTCCCCAGAAGCAGGGCAAGAGCAATCTGAAAATCATAACTTGCCAAGTTAACCAAAGAGGTAACAAATAGTAACTGAGCGAAGATTGCAACATAATTTATGGCTGCAGGCACATGCAAAATGAAATCACCACATAGCCCTCACTGTCCATCAAGTGCAAGTTAACAAATGTCTAGGTAATTCAAGAAAAACGGAGAGAGTGACATATCTCATGAGCAGATGTGCAGGCCAATAAGAGAATTACCAATGAGTTTCTTCCAAATCCAAGCTGTCTCTCTATGTATGCCATTTCATAACAGATAACATAACCACCGTCACCTGATTCACACAGCAACTTTTATTGTTATTTGAACATAAAAATCCAGTAACGAGTCTATTTTTTCACAAGAGAAAAAAGACAAAGATGACTTAAAGATGTCCAATAAAGGCAAGTTAATTTATACACTTACCAAGGCAAATGTCTCTGTAAACTGTCTTTGCTCCAAAGAGGAAAACATCTGAATCAAAGGTGAAGCATCCATCCTAATAATTGCAGCAAAATCATTGCGATGACAAATATACTGGCAGGAATATTACTAAAGATTTCTAGTGCAAAATTAGTGATTCAAAGATAAAACAAGATTTGTGCTCACACATAGTGATTCTGAGTTTAACAGTGCACACTGGGCTTCAGCTTCCTCCATCCTGAATAAAAGGCGATGACAAATTAGCAAGTTCCATCGCTATGTTGGAAGTAGTTTCTAGACAACTCATCTATTTTTTCATAAATCTATGATTTCAAATGCTTAGAAGCTAAAACATACTTTCACAAGGAGGTAAGGTCATCAATAGTTGCTAAAAGCACTTTTCTGCCAAAGTGTTTGCATTGGGAAAATTGAAACGAAAAGTTTCCTTAATCATGTTCAAAAATGGTGGGGAAGGCATCAATTTTGCAAAACCAATGTACTGAACGCAAAATACATATGCAGGTGTATATGTTGCACTTGTTATATCTCATGGCAAAATAAAAGCCTTTGTTAGGTTTACTCTCCACTTCTCTTATGAATGAACACTTTGTGCCTTACTACTGCAGTGGTTCCTAGCTTCCTAAGAATAATGCTAAGTACTGTGAAAAACCTTACCCATCTAAGCAGGGGATTCCGAGTGCATTACCCAAAACCTTTGCCTCTTTGATCATGCGTGAGAACTCAGAGCCCATGTTTCTTTTCAGTGAAGCTAAGTTTTGTGGATTTGTTTCATCTCGATCAACCTGCCCTCACTGAGATTAGTATGAAAACACAATGCAGAGGATGTCCAAAGATCATACAGTTTGGATCGGTAGACAGTGAACAATACCTCAATTCCCGAATTTAGGCGACGCCTGTAAGTGGATAGTTTGATGGCAGGAATGGATCCATCTGAATAAAAGAAAGACCATGGCTCAAATACTCAGTACATGTCTTCTAGATGAGCTGGTGGAAAATGGCATAATATAACATGCTATAAGAAAGCCATCTTATCTAAACAAAAATCCAGTTTTGTGTGGTCATGAAACGCAGAGTGACGACAAAGGGAGGATCTTTCACAACAACTCTTATGCCCAAACATTCAATTACGCACATAAGAGAACCTTCTTCCCGACAAGGGCATCCAGCGGTAGTCTGGTAACCCGGCGGCCAGCCTGGATGCCTTGTTTATTTTAATATGCCAGTGCCCGCACACCTTGTCCTTCCCAATTGGAGAGAGAGTTTTTCTTCCCTCGCCCCTGGAACCCTCCCGAATTTTACATCCCAGAGTTCACACGAAGCAGTTGTAGGACATACTCAAGTCCATTTCACAACAAATTTTATGCCGAAAATTTCAATCACGCACGTAAGAGAACCTTCTTCCCAGCAGATGGAGTCACGGTCCACCATTTATAGCGCAGCACCGAAATCGACAAACGGTACAAACGTCCGAACCTGTGACGAAGATGAGGCTACAGTTGAGAGCAAGGAGAGCTCGGAGGCGGTGGAAGAGGCCCTTGAGATAGACCTTCTCCTTCATGCAATTGTGGGTCCTGCTCACGCTCTGCAGCTGAACCATCCAGCACGAGAGATCGATGCACACCCTCTTGTTCCTGCTCCAAGATTCAAGAAAACGCCCGGTGACCACCATCCTCTTTGTTTCTACATCAAAAGAACGGAGAAACGAGAAGCAGCCCCAGAGAAGAAGGGGAGGAGGAAGCTCACTGGAGGTGGTGGAGAGGGATGGTCTTCTTGCACGATTCCAGCATGTCCCACAGGTGCTTCACTCCCATGCTTGCTCTCTTGCCGAGACAAAGCCAGCGATTTCTTCCGAAAACCTCTCGAGCAGAACGCGAAGCCGGGAGTTTTTCAAATGAACAGAGATAACTGGGGAGCGGTTCATGGGCCCAATGGACATTTTGGGCCGAGCCGGTGGGGGCCGGGCCGAACTACTGAACCGGCCCGGTCGCTATAGGAGAAGCAAGTAATCGGGCCGGGGGATATGTTTGCAATGGGCATTAGCCTCAGCTTACTAAAGAAATGTGATTACTTTAGAGAGAAAAAAAGAAAAAGGAAATGAAAATCTCGTGTTGTTATTTATTTTTAATTTTTATGTGACTGATCATGAGTTTAGTAATGGTTCGAGTTTAGAATTTTGTTGGTTGTTCCACTCGTCCGTCCATAATTTATTGGAAATATTTTTTTTTTAAGAATGTTACATTCGCATCTTTAGTTAAAAAAAAATTGCATAGTATTTAAAATCTTTGGGCAAATTGATGAGAAAAAAGGCTTCTTGCAATTTCTAGATGCTCCTACGCACTAACAGAAAAGGCCTTTCCCCTTTCTCTAATATTAAGGTAAGCTTCATAGCTCCAACTAATACTAAGGACACTAGCATGCTTCGTTTTTTTATAGCACGATTTGTATTCTCCTCTCATTTGTTATTGAGTGGAAGATGGGAATTTCTTATGGTTCAACCGAAATAGATATGGAAAACCAGCTACATCCAATCCCGTGGGCTTGGTAAATCTATCCCCGAGATCTCTTATTTAGTTGATTGGTCTGTCTTAGTCCCTTGACTTTTCAATTAATAGGTCAATCAATATCAATTTGATAGTTGGCAAAGGAGTCAGTCACTCTACTATCGATTGCAAGCATTCTCATAGATGTGTGTCCTTTTTTTTCCTCTCAATGATCACGACTAAACAAAGCGTAATATGAAAAGAAAAAATCTCCATGAAGCGGAATCAACAAATATATCTTCTTCTTTTCCTTTTCTATTTTTTGTCGAAAAAATGGCACAAACGATCTCTATACTTTGAACTAATATGCAATATCATACAAAAACCTTTTAATTAGTTTGATATAACCCTCAAACTACTATCAAATGTTTAACATATCCCATAGACTATTTTATAATGTGCAGTGTTTTCTATTACGGATATTTCAAGTTTATAAAATCTACTATTGTGGATTCCAAGTCATTGAATTTTAAAGGGACGTTAGTATAGCGAATGCGGGTTGTCTTGCACTATCGCATAATCAATTTTAATTTGGAAAACATGATATATTAAACATGTAAATAAATGACACTAGTCTCTTTTGCAAAAGAAGGAAAAATAAAAGAAAGAAAAGTGGGGATTCAATTATTAGATGAGATCCGACTCCCATCTCCTTCTTCTCGAAGCACCTCCCATGGCTTTTCCCCCATCTATGCCGACGCCCTGCTCATCAAGCATGGCGGACGAGACCTTGATTTCTAAGCATTGGGTTTTTTATTTTTTTTCCTTCAAACCCTAATTTCACTTTCCGGGAGAATTCTAGAAGGCCGTCTGAAAGAAAAGCATAAACACGTACGATTACACGCCAACTAGGCATTTAAGACATCCGGCTCAACTTATGATGATTCAATTCGTCAATAATGTTTGTCATCCATGGCTTGAATACAACGAAGAATTACTTTACATTTTTTATAATAATTTAATAGTCCCATCGAATTAATTAAAAATTTGGAAATCGTACTTCGCATTGATAGAAAATTTATTAATTATTTATGTCATTTTCTCTAATTTTTTTTTCCTTCTGAAGAGAAAGTCAAGAATTATGTCGATTGAATGAAACTTGTGAAAGGGCCTATCAAGTCTGAGGAGCTTTGGTGGGTGGGAGTCGATCGTGCCCGACATCAAGAAATCTAACATTGACGTTGATATGGTGCCATTATTCCGCCTACTAAAGAGAGAAAAACACTCTGACCAAAAAAAAAAGAGAGAAAAATAATAATGTTATAAATTTAAGAGAGAGAGAGAGAAATAATCAAATAAAATAAAAAAATAAAAGAGAGAGAGAGAGAAATAATCTTTTTGACCAAAAAGAAAGAAAATTAAAATTCGGTGGCCGTTTCTTGCAGATGGAAAATAAATGATTTTCTGCTTTGGGGACCCACCGCCTACCTACCAATTTTAGGGCAGGCCTCAATTATCCGTCTCGATCGAAGCAAAAGTTGTGTTAAAATTGATGACTATTTATTGTTGAAGTAACTTGTTCGGCTGCATATGCATTCCAAAATTCATGAATCACGTGTCACGTGCTAAGAGAACATGGTGATTCACGTGACTTTAGAGAAGGTTACAAAATCGAACAAGCAATTTTGTTCTGTTTACAGTTTGGATACTGAAATTAAAAGGCGTTGCCATTTGGTCAGCATAGGAATCTTTTATGTAACAATGTAACATGTCCGAACCAAAGTTTATGAAATGAAGTTGCGAAAGACAAGAAATGTCGTGAATGCATTTTGGAAAGTAGTAGATCGAATGTTTTAATTGTCCAAAAGGGGAAATCCATATGTGGCCGTCGTGGATACCTCTATTCTAGTGGAAAAAGGTTAAGGACCGTTTGATTGATCGGATCTAATGAACAGACAATTGGTAAATAATAATTAAGTAGTGGTAAGTAACTATAGAGAGATTAAAAAAAAAATTGAAAGTGCTAAATACCGATCAGTTATCAAAACAAGCCATGTAATTAGGAAAATCACTTAGTAAAAGAAATGAGTAAATGACAGTTATTGATTTACATTGAGAATAACAATCTATGTGGGATTACAAAAAATCAAATAATAAATAATTATAAAGTATTGTGGGGTTCACTACTTCAAAAATTTGTGACTCACAAAAAACTGTTATGTAAGAGTTTGTCTAATTGTGGACTACATTAATTGATATTGTAATTTACCGTTTAACGTTTATCGTTTTACGGGGTTTTGTCTAAGGTGAGATAGTAGGTTTAATTAGTCTAATATGGGGTTAACATTTGAGTGTGGCGAAATGTTGAGCCTGGCCCGTAATGAGGACCACTAAAAACTCTATAAATAGTCTTCAAGTCTCTTCTAACCCTAATTCTCACATATATCCTCACCTAAGGGCGTTTATAACGCTACACGTGAAGGGCCGCTCGTTGGCCAAATGATACGGAGGGCATAGAGGGAGAAGGACTTGCGCGTGGAACATTGTGTATTTGCTTCCGCTTCAAAAACAATGGATCCCAAAACAGGTGCGTCAATTCTTTCTACTCAATCATGCGTGTGCTTGTTCTAGTTATGGAGATCTTGGGGTTTGCGCAATATGCGTCTAACATGTGGTATCAAAGCCTCCATAACCCTAGAACACGAACGCAATTGATTTTGCCCTAATTTGTACGGATTAACCCTAATCAGTGCTGATCTTGCCATAATTTGCAATTTTCGAGACTTTTCGTTCAATAAAAATTAAATTAAATTATATATTCGGATTGGGCTCGATGAGACGAAAAAAACCGTGGGCGGCGCGTTGCCGGAGGAGGCCGCACGCGCCCCCACGCACGGCCACGCGCCGCGCGTGTGCTCCAAGCGCCTCGCACTCAGGCGGCGTGTGCGAGCGCGTGGAGACTCCAATTCGCGCATGGCCGGCGGCGACGGTCTCGTATGGTTATTTCCTATGTCATTGTGTATTTATTTTATATTTTTAATGATTTTATGGATGTGAAAATACATGCAAAGCCCTAAATACGTGCTTTTTAGTATATTTTTTTGCATATTTTTCTTGTATTTTTCTGTGATTTAGAAAATACAGGTGCCGGGATACAGTTATGTTATCACATAAACATTATAAAAGTGTGATTCATTAATAAAAAATTAAACTTTATTGTATTTTATTAATGAATAAGGCAATGTAATTAGCATGGCATGTGATTTGAGTGATATAATGCCTATATCACTAAAATTAAATCACATGTATATGATGTATGTGAGATGTAAAGATTATATCCTTGGGATGAGAGAGTTTCAAGAATTCAATTGAGTTGTGACCGCCAAAGTGGCACACTTGGTTGAGTTTGAGAAATTTCGATCTCGTATTTTGATTGAGATGTCTCCTGGTCTAATGCATAGTCATACTCCCAAAGGAGGTGATTATGTATTAGTTCATGGAGGGATACATGATAGTGTGGTGGAGGAGTGACCGATTCTAATGATTCATATACCCAAAGGTGATGAATTCACGAATATTGGAATATATTCTCATAACCCTTATCATGTGGGGAGTGTACAATTGCTTGTCATATATTCTGCCCAAAGGTGATTATGTGATTTTGCATGTAACTCTATGGATGTGTACTTGTGCGTTAAGTTACACAATGCTCACATGATGCTAATTATATATATTGCTTGTCTTTCAGTCACATTTTCTGTAAGTGGTAACTCCGTTACCATTGAGGTTCTTGCTGGTTCGAATTTTAAGAGATGGAGAGAGGATTTTTTGTTTGCTATGGAGATGGCAGACGTTCATATGGCTCTTACTGCTAATCGACCGGCAGATTTAACTGTCGAGAGTACAGAGGCTCAAAAAGCAAATTTTGCTGCATGGGAAAAGAGCAATAGAATTTGCTTGCTGTCCATGAAGCGTTCCATTCAAGAACACTTGAAAAGTGGTTTGCCTCGCACCGACAAATGCTAGACAGAGATGATGGAAGCTTTGATGGCTAGAAATCGTGTGTCGCCTAATGCTAAGATAGGGACACATATGCAAACACTTTTTACTATGAAGTATGATGGTTCTGGTGGAGTTAGAGATTATGTTCTAAGGATGGTTGATTTGCAAACAAAGCTTCAGGTTTTCAATGTTGAAATTCCTACTGCTTGCATTGTCCATCAAGCTCTAAATACTCTCCCTCCTGATTTTGGGATTATTAAGACCAATTATAATTCCCAATATGAAACCTGGTCTATTAATGACTTGATTGCAAGGTTGGTGGCAGAGGAAGAGAAATTAAATAAAAAAATAAAGGACATATTGCTCTTTATGCTTCTAGTTCTGCTAGTGACAAGGATAAGAAGGTGAAAACTTATACCCATAAAAGTAATTCAGAAGTTGCTGGTCCTTCCAACTACAAAAGGAAATTCTGAAGGAGCAGGTCCTTCTAATACTCTGGGTCCTAAGAAGGCAATCACCAAGAATGATGGTGTTATTTGCTACTTTTGTAGGGAGAGAGGACGCGTGAAGAAACGTTGTAGCAAGTTTAAGGCTTGGTTGTTTAAGAGAAATAAGAGAGAGCCTAAAGGGGTTCATAAACCGAAGGACGCCAACTTAGGATGAATCAAAGCTCACTGTTGGAAACAGCGTTGGAGTTGACGTTGAGTTCGTGGGAGATGTTATTTTGATTTTAGATTCTGGTTTTCGGATGGTGTTAAGAAACACTTTTTACATACCTTCTTTTAGGCGGAATTTAGTTTCTGTGTCTTGTTTGGACATGTGTGGATACTCTTTTGAAATAAAGAGTAATACTATTTCCATGTTTTTTTATTCAAATAAGATTGGGTGTTGCAATTTATCCGATGGATTATATCGATTGAGCTTATCTCCCAACGACATATACGTTGCTTATTCCGCTGAAAATGTTGTTTCCAAAATACCTCTACCTAAGGAACAGTCTTATGCATTGTGGCATAAACGTCTTGATCACATCTCTAAAGACAGAGTAGAAAGGCTTATAAAGGCTGATATCTTGCCTACTCTTAAAGATGATCAAGAGACTTGCGTAGACTGTTGCAGAGGTAAGATGACTAAGATAAAGAAGAAATCTGCACGAAGTTCGGACTTGTTGGAGGTTATTTAAACGATATTAGTGGACCATACACGGCTACTTTGTGCAGAAATTTTTATTTCATCACATTTATTGACGACTATTCCCGATATGGATACTTATACTTGATTAAAGAAAAGTCCGAGTCTCTTGATAAATTTAAGATTTTTTGACCGAAGTGGAGAAACAGTTGGGAAAAGTTATTAAGATTGTCGATCGATCGTGGTGGTGAGTATTTTGGTAGGCACGGTGATGCTGGTCAACTTAAAGGGCGGTTTGCTAAATACTTAGAGGATTCTCGGGATAATAGGTCGGTTTACTATGCCCGGAAGTCCTGAACAAAATGGTGTAGCTGAAAGGCGGAATCGTACTCTTATGGACATGATGAGAAGTATGATTAGTAGGACCAATTTACCTAAGTTTTTGTGGGGAGAAACTTTGAAAACAGCTCTTTATATTCTAAATCGTGTTCCTACTAAAGCAGTTCCATTGACCCCTTTTGAGTTGTGGACTGGGCGTAAACCTAGCTTGAATCATCTTAGAGTTTGGGGATGTCCAGCAGAAGTGAAGTTATATAATCCAACATTGAGTAAACTGGATTCCAAAACTACTCGATGTTACTTCGTGTCTTACCCAAACCATTCAAAGGGGTATCGCTTTTATAACCCTAATGGAGGTACAAGAATTGTGGAATCTCGATCGCAAAATTTCTAGAATTTGATGTAGCTGAAAAGGGTAGTTGCTCACAAGCTATCGAAGATGATAGTATGGTGGGGATTACTAGATCTCTGTCTCATCTTATGCAGACAATTATGGAGCCTCTTACGCCACAAACTGAGCCTATTGTGGCACATGATCCTATTGTTGAGACAGTTCCTGATAAAATTCCTCAAGCCCCTCAAATTCAGAATGAGGTTGATGTAGCTCAACTCAGAAGATCAACTAGAGAAAAACGTTCAGCTATACCTCCAGACTATCTAGTCTACATGGGAGAGCATGATTATGACATAGGCTGTGTTGTTGATCCCATGACTTATACTGAAGCCATCTCATGTCCTCAATCAGATTTGTGGTTAGATGCGATGAAAGATGAGATGCAATCTATGAAACATAATGGTGTTTGGGAGCTTGTTGAATTGCCTAAAGATTGTAAACCTATTGGCTGCAAATGGATATTCAAGACTAAAAGGGATTCCAAGGGAAAGATTGAAAAGTTTAAAGCCAGACTGGTAGCTAAGGGTTTCACTCAAAGAGAATGAATAGATTATGAAGCAACATTTTCTCCAGTTTCTTCTAAAGATTTCTTTAGAGTGATCTTAGCATTGGTAGCTTATTACGATATGGAGTTACACCAGATGGATGTTAAGACTGCTTTTCTAAATGGAGACCTTGATGAGGAAGTTTATATGGTGCAGCTGAAGGTTTTGTAGCAAATGACTCAGTCGGCTTGTTTGTAGATTGAAAAAGTCTATTTATGGCCTTAAACAAGCTTCTAGACAAAGTGGTATTTCAAGTTTCATAGTGTTGTTACTTCATTTGGATTTATTGAGAACAAAGTAGATCGGTGCATATACACCAAGGTCGGTGGGAGGAAATATATTTTTCTCATATTTTATGTAGATGATATCTTGCTTGCTAGTAGTGACATTGGTTTACCGCATGAGACAAAGCGGATGTTATCGAAAAATTTTGACATGAAAGACCTTGGTGAGGCGTCTTTTGTTCTTGGCATTGAGATCCATAGGGATCGCTCATGCCGTTCATTGGGTTTATCTCAGAGGGCGTATATTGATCGCATTTTAGAAAGATTCAATATGCAGAACTACAAACCAGGAATTGCTCCTGTTGTTAAGGGTGATAAATTGAGTCTTTCACAATGCCCTAATTCAGATTTTGAGAAAGCTTAAATGAATGATGTACCTTATGCTAGTGTGCTTGGAAGCATCATGTATGCTCAAGTTTGCACTAGGCCAGATATTGCTTTTGCAACAGGGCTTCTAGGCAGATATCAGTCTAATCTAGGACACGATCACTGGGTTGCTGCCAAGAAGGTTTTAATGTACTTAAAGAGAACAAAAGATTAGATGCTGATTTATAGATATGTTCCAGACCTGTAACTAGTTGGATATTCAGATGCAGATTTTGCTGGTTGTCAAGATGATAAGAAATCAACGATTTGATACATATTTATGTTGGCAGGAGGTGCAGTATCATGGAAGAGTGAGAAACAGAAATCCATATCTTCTTCAACCATGCAAGCGGAGTTTGTAGCATGTTTTTCAGTTGCTACTCAAGCTATTTGGCTTCGGAACCTCATTAGAGAGTTATCGGTTTATGATTTTGTGGATAGACCCATACGGTTATATTGTGACAATAACTCTGCGGGTTGTTTATTAATAATAATAGAAGTTTAAAGGGGTCTAAACATATGGAGGTCAAGTTTTTTACTATAAAAGAATCAGTATGGAATGGTTATGTTGCAAGTAGATTATATTCATACGATGATATGGTTGCAGACCCACTAACTAAAGGCCTACGCCCGTGTGTTTTTGATCGACATGTCATTAGTATGGGCCTAGGAGCATCTTGAGATGCTGTTATTTAGTGGGAGCAGTGTTTTATTCTTCTTTGAATAAAGTTTATATCTGTTTTGTTACAATTTAATAACAGTTTGATACATATATGTCAACTTTTGCATTCAATAAAATGTTTTTGAATAGATTGTTATTATGTTGATATATATTGTTAAAAGTCTCAGGGTATTGTTTAAACCTTGAGTGAAGGCTAGGGGCATCCGGGCATCCGGTTATTAACCTTGTGCATATGTCTTGTGATACATAAATAAAGGTTAACCATAAGGACAAGACATATGTGGGTTCATTGGAACCATAAAGTATTCTCTTATGACACAAGTTTTTTGTGTCGCCTAAAGTAAGAGAATGGTGACTGACAAATGGGATCTCTCTATGAGAAATGTTAGCCATTTGCCACACTACCATATTGAATCTATATCAATAAAGTCGAGAGCACTTGTGACCATGGAAGGCTCTGTGTGTATACATGCAGTTACCACCATAATTCGGTGTTTGAGACTTTATGGGATAGGATTGACTATTAAGAATTATCTCTGGATCAATGTGCGCACATACAGTACGATTTCAATTAATATAGTCCAAGTGTGAGAATGTAAGAGTTTTTCTAATTGTGGACTACATTAATTGATATTGTAATTTACTGTTTAACGTTTATCGTTTTACGAGGTTTGGTCTAAGGTGAGATAGTAGGTTTCTTAATTAGTCTAATATGGGCTTTTAGTGTGGGCCGAGTTGAGCCTAGCCCGTAATGAGGGGGACCGGGCAAACTCTATAAATAGTGCTCAAGTCTCTCCTCTAACCCTAATTCTCACATATATCCTCACCTAAGGGGCGTTTATAACGCTACACGTGAGGGGGCCGCCTCATTGAGCCAGTGATACGGAGGGCAATAGAGGAGAAGGACTTGCGCGTGGAACATTGTGTTTCCGTTTTTGCTTCAAGAACAATGGATCCCAAAACAGGTGCGTCAATTCTTTCTACTCAATCATGCGTGTGCTTGTTCTAGTTATGGAGATCTTGGGGTTTGCACAATATGCATCTAACATGTTATTCTTATAGTAGCCTAAAAGACTACTATACTAACATAGTTATTATCAACAAAGAAATGATCTAGTGATGGTTTTTGATCATAACAATATGTTCGGGGCTATAAAAACCAAATAATGAATAATTATAAATTGTTGTAGGGTCTACTCTTCAAGAATTTGTGTCTCACGAAAAATCATTATTCTCACAATAACTTAATGACTGTTACGAAAAATCATTAATAGAGAAATGATTGAATGATAGTCTATTTTGACCATAAAAAACTAAGTAATAAAACCACCGCCTTGGTGGTCGCGACAGTTTGGGCTCTCTCCCCCTCGCAAAGGGGAGGAGTTCGAATCTCCCTCATGATCGCTTGGGGTCTTAAGTAGGACGCCGGGGTGGTGGGTCCTCCCGCTTACATGTCCCTCAGGGTAGCGCATGGTAACGCTCATGTTTCTCCCAAATTTCTGTTATTTTGTTCCTCAGAACAAAAAAAGAATATAAACCTGTTTGGTAAAACATTTGTTCCCATGAATAATTTATCTAATTTTTTGTTCCCGGGAATAGTTTTGAGAAAAAAGAAAAAGTTGCTTCTTGTTCTCATGAACAATTTATAGAAATAAGCTGATTTTCTTTTTTATTTTCCTTTTATTTCTTTTTCTTGCTGCGGTCACCGTCAACCGTCCAAAGCCACCGCCCACTACCGGCCACCGTTGCCGCCGGCCACCGCCGTCGCTGGCCGCTGCTAGTCGCCGACCGCCGACACCAACCGTCGCCGCTGCCGGTTGCCGCCATTGCATGATCAGCGGCCAACTACCGTCATCGCCGACCGCCGCCGGAAGCCCATCAGCCGTCGACGACCGCCGGTTGTCGGCCGCGGGAGGGGGTGGCTGATTGGCTTCCAGCGGTGGTCGGCGGTGACGGTAGTCGGTTGGCGGTCGTGCAGCAGTGGCGGCGGTGGCCGGTGAGTGGTGGTGATGATTCTTAAGCAAAAATAAAAAATGAATAAATACAAAAAAGAAATTGTTGCGTTACCAAACGCATTTCTATTCTTTTTCTATTCCGAGAGTAAAAATTTTGTGTAGTTAGCAAACAGGTTCTTTTACTTAGAAATTGTTCCCTCAAAAACAAAATAGAAAATAATTATTTCTAAAAAAAGCTCTTCCCATTTTCTGGATCACAAAAAAAAAAAAAAAAAGTAATAAATAATTATAAATTTTCGTGAGCTTTACTCCTTTAAAAAAAAATTGCTACAATAAATTGTTATTATAACAATAGCCCAAGAAATGCTATACTAGTAAATTCATTACAAACTTTTTTCATCAAACAACCACCGTTCTTTTTTCCTTGTACAGCATGCCATTGATTACCGACCTCACCTAAAAAAATAGGGTAAGTTACTTTTTATCCAAAAGAAAAAAGTTATTAATCATAGTTATTAATTGGTGATAACTTTTCTAGATACGAAAATTATACAAAATTTAATCCTCCCGTGGATAATCATGATGATTGGGCTTTACTACTTCATTACCGAAGGCACAGATTCAAATTTCTGGATGTTTGCAACTTAAGTAAGGGTCTAGAGTAGTTTACTGGGCCAATCCCAAAAGGTTTAGATAGCTTGTGGTTATGTGATTCTCGAATGGTGATATGCTGCCGTCTCTCGATCATAAAAAAAAAAAAAAAACAAATTATAGAAAATTTACTAATTTCGATGAGAAAATCAATTGATTATACAAGACATTAAAGCCAAACCACAACTATAGCATAGACGATATCGAACTTTGCCTCTCTGTAGTAGCGCTCACCGAATTTCGGACCAAAACCCCCTCTCGACTGCGAATCGTCGACGACGCTCGAGGATTCTCTCTCTCTCTCTCTCTCTCTTTTTTCTCTCTCTAGCTTTTCCGAAGCTAATTTCCGGCGATGGCTCTGCAGCTGTGGGAGACCCTCAAGGAATCCATCGTCGCCTACACCGGCCTCTCGCCGGCGACCTTCTTCACCGTCCTCGCCCTCGGCCTCGCCGTCTACTACGTCGCCTCCAGCCTCTTCGGCTCGCCGGCCGACCACCACCAGCGGCCGCGGGACTACCAGGAGCAGATGCAGCCCCTGCCCCCTCCCGTCCAGCTCGGCGAGATCTCCGAGGAGGAGCTCAAGCAGTACGACGGCGTCGACCCCAAGAAGCCCCTCCTGATGGCCATCAAGGGTCAGATCTACGACGTGTCCCAGAGCAGGTACGGCCGGATGCGAAGCGGTTTCGATCGATGTTTGCTGTGGCGGTCGTGGGTTTTTGGATCGGATTTTCGGTGTCTCGAGATGAGCTTGCTCGACCGGGTGAAACGATTGAGCAGTCTGATTATTTTGACTTCTGGACTGACGATTTTTTTTTGGCCGATTTCGATGCAATTTTCTTTCTAGGACGGATTGTTGTATTGAAGATCCCCTGCCTGGTGACTGGGAGTTGGTAGAGTTTTGATGGAGTTAGGGTTTATAATTTCGGATGTTGCAGTGGTTTTCGGGACTGTCAGTGTTAACATCGTGGTTTCTGAAGATTTGCAGCTTCGGTAGTTTTTTCTTTTTACCCCTTTTTCTCGTGGTCGGTGGTCGACACATGCGTCAAGGTTTGATCTTTCGCGCGTTTGATGCCATTGGGTCCCGGAAAGTCTTCCACTTTCATGCTCATGCTTGGAGATTTAGGGTGTGGGTTGTCCGTTTAATTCGATGTAGTATAGTATAAGACGTCCTTTGAGGCAGATTAATATGTTTCCTCTATTTAGCTTAGTCCGTATGGAAAATTGTAAGTCGCCTCCTAGACACGTGATGTTGAGGTTGGAAAGTATATCTCATGTGCAGTGATACCATGTTGAGTGGTATAGCCTTATTACCTTACGCGGAGAAGTCGCAATAAATGAACATACCTCATTAGTTGTTCATGTCATATCGGTTATGCGACAGTGTTCCTCGTTGTCAAGGATTAAGACATTTTATTGAATGTCTTGGTGATTTCCGCCCATGGGACTTCTTTGGAATTTTGTTTGGGGGAATTATGGATATGTCTCTTAAGAGAAGAGCAGGTGCTTTTCTCCTGGAAAACGAAGTCTATGATATCATATAGCCACATAGTTGAACATGTGGCGCCAGTGAGCTGCTGCTTGGTATAGTTATATATAACTACACTGCAAATTTGTGTTCCAACTATGGGATGGTGGATGATTGCTTTCAGTTGCTTAACATGAGATAGTGTTGCTTAGTGTCTAGAGCTCTTTGCTGTAAGCCACAAAAGCTTTGGGCATCATCATTTTGTATATAATCTGCTTCTTTGATCCCAGTACTTCTGCTGGCCTGTCCTCTCACTGAGTTCTAATTTGAGGAAGTTAAGTTCAATGGTTATTGAGTGTAGAATTGGGTGATTTCAATGGAATGGACAGCTGGTGGCATGATTTTAGTTCCGTTGACTGATTCAAATTCATCATGGTTCGTTAAAAGTTCTGATTTCAAAATATGATGTGTTGGTTACTTTCTTAAAACATGAGTTTGATCCAATGGTGGTCAAATATATATAGTCGTACTGATTGGCAAAATGATAACTGTGAAAATCTCCCTGGTGACATGATCACTTTTTCTTTTCTCTTGTTTATTTGTAAGTGTCTGATGGTGCATACAACGTAATTCTTATGCAGGATGTTTTATGGGCCAGGAGGTCCCTATGCTCTATTTGCTGGAAAGGATGCAAGCAGAGCTCTTGCAAAGATGTCATTTGAAGAGAAAGATCTGACTGGGGATATATCTGGTCTTGGCCCATTTGAAATTGATGCTTTGCAGGACTGGGAGTACAAGTTCATGAGCAAGTATGTTAAGGTTGGAACCATCAAGAAGACTGTCCCAGTGACAGAAGGAGAGTCCACTGCTGAAACTGCAGAAGTCGCTGATAAAGATGTGCCTAAGACGAGCGAAGACGGCCCATCAGAGAGCACTGAGGCCAAAACTAAAGAAACCCCCTCATCAGTCAAAACTGAGGATGCTGAGTGAGCGAGGTTTGGGGAGTACTGTTGTCCGTGTGCTTCTCCGTTATCATACCCATATTCCAAAAATAACTTACTGTTTCGAGGCCTAGGACACTGTATGTCGACTCTCATGGATATTTAGTTATTCAAATAATGTATTTGGCACTCCCATGAACTTACATATGTTGGATTTTGGAGCCGCGACTTGTATTTTGCCTTGTCGTAGTGTGATAATGTAACTGTAAATGAGGATCTGGAAAATATATCTTCTTCTTAAGAATGTTACGGGTGCATGACAGGAGTGGATACGGCCTATCAGCACGGGTTTCACCTGAATGGCAATGGACTCCATGAGCTCCCGCACCATAACAGTGTCCCGTGTCTGATGTTATCTGGTGCATTTTGTTTTGAGTATCTTAGGTTCAAGAACTTGTCATTTCATAGTTCGTTTTCCTCTCATATTCTCCCTTCTCTGACCGGTTCGGGAGGGTCCATTTTGTATTGCTTCGCAGTGAATCGGGAGGAAAGCCATGGAAGTATTTCTTAGCATTTTGCATCTTATTGGTGCACACGGCACATATGCTAATTATTTTTATATCCCTGATTCATACCATCTTCAACTACATTGACATGCAGTTGGTTCTTCATGTTCTTTGGATGGGAAAAGAAGGATGTACAAGGATATGGTAGGTGGTGCGTGCTCCGGCCAGAGGAGTTGGGTGAAAAAGAAAGAGAATCATAATACGTATACATCGCTTTTAGTATTCTGGATGAATATTCAGTTCTAAGATGGAGTGGGCAAGTTTCTCTTTTGCCATGGGTGTCATTTTAGATCGTATAAGTCCAGATTTTCTAAAGGAAAGAGTGGCCTTGTGTACTGTGAGTGTACTTTGCTAGAAACACCTGCAGCGTCTGGTGTGTTCAAGGCAACATAAGACACGTCCCCTACAATTCCACTCTTCTTCTTGCAAGTATTCGTGTATTCAGCGGAGGCCTACATTGAATTAAAGGGCCGGTTTGCCATTATCGTTTTTCAACATGTTCATCGCGTTTTGGAGACCGCTTGATTAGGAGTTAGATTCTCGGCTGTGGTCACTTGTCAACCAACTTGACAGATACTTAATGAGGGATTAAAATCGATCCCACTGGTAGGACGGCATATATGTCATTATTTTAGTCAAACCTCGCAATGAAGACGATTGTATATTTAAATTCTACCTATGATGAAGCCTGACATTGCGCCGGTTGAAAATGACCTCCTTAACTAAAGCTACAATTTGTAACTTAAAAGAATTTTTAAGGGTTTGGCTTAGTAAAGAGGCGTGCTTTCCAGCATCTCTGGTTGTAAGCATCGAAAGTGACTTGAAATTGGCATCTAAGACCACGTTCCGTGCAGTGCTTGGAGGATCTTATCCGGACGACACAACAAAACACTCCAACCACCGAATTAATCCATAGAGCACGCCTCGCTCTGCGCAGGGTACTGTCTTATGTCCCTCTTGGAGCCACTTCATACGCTAGTTTTTCATGAAGTATTTCGGTTCTCGTAAATCATATAATACTAGGAGGATGATCCTGCCGATGTCGTCGGTGTGGCTGGCGTGGGACAATAAGGCTATATCACTTTCGTAGGTTGGCAGTGAGTAAGCGAATGCGACATCATGTCAGTCTTTGATGAGTGCATAGATGGGCACAGTACTTGTCCAGTTCCCTTAAAAATTGATTCTTGAAAGTTGAAAGAAGCTGCCTCACCACTGACTTCCACTTAGTTAGTCTTTTAGTGTTTTTGTGAAGTTACACTGGTATTATCGCACTTCAGCGATATGATAATATAATGTGATCCAAACGGCATGTCTCAAATGGCATGTCTCGATAGGAACTCTTAGGTAAATTGCTGTGATGAACATTCGGAAGAAACTGAATTGACAAGGTTTTCTCAATGGAGACCCAAGAATGACACGGTACTAGCGTGAGCTACATCTTTTAGGGGCTAAATACTGACAAAGGCGATAGGGTACTATTACAGATCAACTTAGGCAAGGACATCTTTGACATCAGGACTCGAATGACGCAGCATCTTAACCAGGATGGTCAAGCCCACATCTTGTTATATGTCAATGGGATTGTTCTATGGCCCTTTGTGATCATGATTTTTTGAAAGAGAGAGCACACGTTGAATTTTTAGGTCCTTGTATGCAAAAGTCTTGTCTGTCCTGTTACTGATCCTCTATAAGTGTCCTCACCTGCCAGTCTGAAACCCAGCTTTTGCCCTTCTTCAGGTTCCTCTGCTAATACAGGATCCTCAACCATGAGGATTCATGCCGCTTCACTTCTGCTAGCAATCATTGTTATGGCAAACATTCACGTCTCTAGCTCCAGACAACCTCTTGGGTTTACATATGAAGAGTACATCTCTGTCTCTGATTTAGGCACCAAGTCCTCTTCTCCAGGATCAGAGCATTTTCATACCGCCAGTCCCCTCGTTTCGATGTCTGAGAGCTCCAAGGCGGATCAAATATATTTTTCCAATGAAGAAGTTCCGAGTGGACCAAACCCACTTCACAACTGATTGAATTTTCTGTCCTCTCTCTCTCTCTCTCTCTTACTGGGCGTTTGTTGATTTGGTATTGAAATGAGCGATACTTTTGGTTCTCTCACAGAACAAGGAAAAGAATCCTTTCTGAGATCTGTGCATCATGTCAGCTAATTTATTAGCCGCCTTGTTCTAAGAAGAACCAACTTGTTGCTGTAATTGAAGCTTCAAGCTTCAGGATATATCCCGGATAAATGATGTAATATTTCAATTGTGGATTGTAAGAAGGGAACCGTGTTATTAATCACAGTTCATGTTGCTGAGACGCTCATTCACTCAGCTCGGTATTGGCAAATCAATAGTATCAGTTTTCCTTCCCTTTTAAGATTATAACAAAGAGTCAATTTCAGTTTCTCTGAGACAACATAATATTGAATTAGATAGCAGATGTTTGTACATTGTGGAGGGTCGACACTCTTCATTAAGATCAGATGTGTCACTCCTATGTTGGGGAAAGACAGGAATCTCAGAACTGGAAATAGCCTTCTTGTTAGTGTAGCAATTGCTAGATTCCAAATTGCTGCTGAAAGATGGAAAAGAAGAGGAAGGTAGTTCTTTAAACCCCTGTATTAATTTTGTGAATGATTCAACGTAACCTTTCATCATCCTTGTATTGTCTGATGTTGATTGATTTTGGCATGTGCAATCGGTCTTTCAATGAGTATATGATGTATGATCTTCAAGAGGTGATAAATTTTCTATTTAAAAAACAGAGAATGAATCATGCATGAGCAAGAAGATATGAGGCATGCATCACAAGCTAGATCCAATTTGTTTATAATGCAACCTTGGACAATTAGAAGTTAGAAATTCTTTTAATCCAGGCATCAGAGAGATGGTCAAACAGAATAGTTTGTCATTAGTAGGTGCTATTGAAAGAATCCTGGGCTTTTAAGTCAAAACAAAATGAGGGGAAATGTGGACTCTGATCATGGTTGCAAGATGAACGAGGAAACGGAATCATAAAACAGAGAATTTAGCAGAAATGAAGAAGCTGGGATCTCCTGTATTGACATAAGAATGGAGAATTTGGTATTTCTCAGTATAGCATCTTCTCTTCAAAAGTCAACTTCCTTAATTTTTATTCAGCTGATGATGAAAGCATATTTTAGGACCACCAAATTTTAAGGATCCATTATCTTCTCATACATCATACAAACTCCCAAATATTATAGCAGAAGTCAGAATGGACGATCGAGGTTGGCACACTCTGATTTGCACGCATCAACAATCATGACTCATCCGGTTTTGCTTGGTCAACGGTTGAACATGCATCAGAGCAACAAATCTCGAGCAGTGCATTTCCGAGTATGACAATTGACAACAAGCAGTGATAAGAATCTGGTCATACACCAGGTTTCATCTCATTCATGTTCTTATATAATAAAGAAGCCACGCACGGTGACAGCATCCTTTCTGACTTTGTGGATTTAGTTATTGAGGAGATTTGTCAACTGTTCATTCATTACATCTAAATGTAATCATTCTCTTCGTGTAGCCCCCGCGTGTATCTTGGAAGCATGCGTCAAAAGTCATCACGTATTCAGAACAGGAAATGAACGAGAAATATCTAGGGTGAACTTTGCATTATATATGCAGAAATCAAGGCATGAGTTTCAAAGTGTTAGAAAATGCGCTCATCGAACCAAACAAGCAAGCGGGAAAAAGAGTCACTTTATGATACTTTCTCGCCAAATGTGACATCCCAGGAGAACAGAAGAGCCTGCTTTTCTTGACAATATGACATGCACTTTTGTTTTATTTATCTGGAAATTATGGTCGTTGCGTCCCATGAACTCTCTCTGTCTTAATGGTTTGAAAGCTCAGCTTTTGTTTAAGGACATGCTGATTTGAAAAGCATGCCCATTGTCTATAAACGAAGTTCATGTCTCACGCGTGTCATAAGCATGCGAACTAACAAATGTCTTGTGCGAAGTTCACACAGGACATGGCATCAGATCAAACAGCTCGAGAAGTTGGTGAAGATCCGGGAGTTAGATAGAGATGTACTGCCCGCTGTATATGAAGGGCTTGCGATTTTATTTTTTTGGGGGGGAAACCGACCATCAAAAAGTCAACTTTTATACTTTTCTAGAGGCATGCGATGTGCTAGCATGAAAGAAAGTCATAGCAACGTGTAGTTTAACTCGGAGAAAAAGAATTAGAATTAGTCTTTCAACAATATTAAACCTGATATCCTGTGGAGTGCTCATTCTTCCACGGCATATAGCTAGGCTGGTCCCTTCTTCTTCTTGGTGCTGAGCCATCTTTGATCACCATCTCTCAATTCTCACCAAATTCATTATTAATTGCAACTGAGATTTGCCTGCACTATATAACTCAACCGAGGCTGGTCCATTGTACATAGACTAGCCTCTTGAAGCTGCCAAAGCATTCAAAACTCTACCAACCTATCATTCAATCGGTATACTATTTCCGAGTCTTTCCCGACCTCGAGAACATGAAAGCTTACAATTCCCGTCTTCTGCTTGTCATGATCTTCCTGATATCAGCTCTGTTCCAAGTTACCAGCGCCCGTCAGATTAATGAAGCTGCCGATCGAGTGAGCCAACAAAGATTGTGGGCCAAGTATTCGTCTATCTTCCAGAGCTTCTCTTCGATTCACAACTCTGCCAAATCCGGGGGCGAGAAACATGGCTCGATGCATGTGGTATCGCGCAGACTTGTCCCGTGCGGACCCAATCCACTTCATAATTGATTAGATTGTGCAGAGTGTCATCCGATCCCTGTTCTTTCATTTTCTTTTGCAATAAGCGAGTCTGTACAAAGATCGTTCGGCTCTTGTCGTGTGAGATATTATGTCCAAAGAGGAAGGGAGGGGGATTATCAGCTATTGTTTGAGTGAGCCTTAAAGAGAGTATTACCGAAAGGTTTGTTTCAATCTATATCTCATCTGCATGTGTACTCAAATTTGAGAAAGTGAAACTGCCCTTCATGGGAACGTGAACACTTGATATATGGTATCAGAGTTGTCATTAGAATACTGCAGCTAATCCGATGGACGGATGATTCAAAAGCGATGCATCCTGCAGTTTGCTTCTGCGAAATGAAGGAAAGCAATTCCAGTAAAAGGATTCGCATGAGCAGTGATGACAGGCTTGCCTAGAGATCGAGATCGCATGTTCAAAAGAGCTTGTAAAAGGATAAGATTTTCGGGTTGAATCTAACGTCAAAAAGAAAAGATTGTTCAGCAGATATTGAGACTCAAGATGTCATGCGTTGCAATCAGCAACTTTCGAATCGGCTCTATCTGGACCAACTTAGGATGAGAACAACCTTATATCTCAAAACCATCTGTTTTCTTGTACAGATTAGTTGGAATTGATGGACTGATGAACGTGTAACAATCACTTACCGCAAAAACCTTGTAGATTTTCTTCGACCCTAACAAGAACAAGTCCGCAAGTTAATGGAATAGTAGCGAACATAGATGCCCTGACATTTTGTTTATGCCAAAGTCTATAGGTTACTGAAAGATAGCTCGTTCTAATTCCATTTCAAATGTAGGAGCATGTTTCCGGCCAGTAAAATTGTCGCCAGCTCAGCACAGATGAGGCCCATTGGGCTGGACCTAGCTCATCGTAAAATTATTTTAGGTGGGCAGGTTTGGATAAGCCACGATCCTCAACGCTCGACCTGCCTAAACTCGACTCTTTTGTTTCGATATTCTTTTGGATTAAATACAAATTAGTCCCGTAAGTCTCCGTGTATATGTGATTTGGTTCTCTAACTTTTGTTTTATGCAATCGAGTCTCTATCATTCTCTATTTGTGTGGTTTGGTCCTCATAATTTTATTTTGTTCATTCAAGACCTCGATGTTCTTGTTTTTACGCAATCAACTACTTCATTTACCTATAGTAATAACATTATTGGTTCTTTTCTTTTTTATCATATTTAGTTTTTTGCGAATTTGGCGCCACTTGAGCATTGTGATACATTTTATGTCATAACGACAATGCTATGTCATTGACTAATTTGATGTTTAGTGACAACGATTGATCGGAAGGATTTGATTGCACAAATGGTAAGAACTAAGGTATGTTCGATAACTATTTTGCTCCCAGAAAAAATTTCTGTTCATAAATAATTTTTTATTCTGTTTTTGAGAATAATTTATGAGCACTTAAAAGTGTTTAGTAACTGTTTAAAATTTTTGTTCTCGAAATGAAAATGTGTTTGGTAAAAACTCTTAATTTTTTTTATACTTTTATTATATTTTCCTTTTTCCTTTTTCCTTTTCTCTTCTTCTTCCTCCGGTGGTTGGCAATTGGTTGGGTGAGGTTCGTCAAGCTCACTTGGCCACTGTGAGCCTTTGCAGACCTCGCCCAGCCAGTTGCTAAAGACTAACGGTGGCAATGGCTCGTGATCAACTAGGAGGAAGAAGAATAGAGAGAAAAAGAAAAGAGAAAAAAGAAAAAAGAAAAATAAGTTGGGCTTGATTCTATAATTGTTTCCGAGAATAAATAAGTAACTTTTTTTTTTTACTTATTAATTTTGTTCCAAATCTATTCATGATAATAAAAGATTTACCAAATGTATTTCTATTCTTTTTTTTTTTTGAGAACAAAAAAAAAAAAAAAGAATCATTCACTATTGGGCAAGTTAACAAATAGACCCTCAGGTGGACTTGATTGTACAAAACAGAACTTAGGAGACGAAATCGCTATGAATCAAAGAAGTTAGAGAACTTGATTAGATAAAACAAAAGTGGACCGAATTGCACGAATGCAGAACGAGGTTTGCCCTCGACCGTATCCTTTTCAAGTCATGGATTGGTATGGGCCTAACCTCTTAGGCCTGGACTTCATCCGTTCCGTCCTATCTCCCAAAACCTCAAAAGGATTCACGAGGCCCGACCCGAGCTCGGATCTTGGGCCGGTGGTAACGGGAAGCTACAGAGAGGCCCATAGCAAGTAAAAATCCCAAGGCCCAAGCCCAAATCCCAAACCAAGTACGCCCGAACCATTATTATAAAGAGCAAGCACGCACGCGCGCACGCACGCGCACGGAACCTCCCCCAGGCCCCCCACTAGCAGCAGTGGTCAGTTGCTGCCCGTAACCGAGCCCCCCAGGGGCACTTCCGGAAAATCGCCCACCGAACAATACGGCCGTCCACCCTGAAATGCCCAATCTACCCCTCTTATCCAAAAGCGAAGATCTCCCCCCGCCCTCTCTCTCTCTCTCTCGCTCCTCTGCTCGCGGGGGAAAAAGCTCTTCACTTTCGTGGGATCGAGAAGTTCTGCTCAGTTCTGCTCCCCGCTTCGACTCCCGATGCTTCCCCTGAAACTTCGCCGGCGGCGATCGATGTCGCCGACGGGAGGTCGAGCTCGAGGCGGAGGCGGAGGCGGAGGCGGGGGGTGACGATGTGGAGATGGAGGGGGAGGGCAAAACCGTCCCGGGGGAGGGAGCGGCAGTGGAGGTGGGAGTAACGGGACCCCATCTCGACGTCAGAGCAAAAAGCAGTAGGCATGGGGGAGGGAGAATTGCTCTTTCGTTGCGCGATTCGCAGCAATTCCGAGTTCGGCAACACGTGGCCTTCGAAGTGACGCTTTTGTCCCTCCCCTGCGACCCCTGCCTAACGCTCGCAATCCCCCTCTCTCTCCTCTGTGGGGAGTGTCTTTGTGCGGTGTCTCCCTGTATTTTAAGTCTCTTTTTACTCTGGGTCTTAACGTGCGCTTATAGAGAGAGAGAGAGAGAGAGAGAGAGAGAGAGGGGTGGGGAGGGGAGGGACTAGGGGAGTGAGAGTGATTTCCAGAAGCGGGGTCGAGGTGGGCTGGTGATCGTCGGCGCCGGAGAGGCTCGGCGGGGCCCCGGGAGAAATGGCGGACGAGAGCTCCGATGAGTGGCTTCCCTCCGGCTGGACTGTAACTGTCAGAGTTAAGCGGAGCGGCCGGAAGGATAGGGTAACTTTGATTACTCCCGCTTTCTTCCAGGGAACGGCAGAAAGCTCCGGTTTTTTTCTTTTTTTGTTGCCCTGTTGGCTTTAATTCGTTCTGCTCTGGATTGATGCTCGGTTATCTTTTTGCCTTCTGCCCTCGGGTGTTCGTTAGCCGGGAGATTTTTTAGCTTGGGTTGCTTTCAATTTGCAATTTTGAGGCCGTTGTTACTGGTGATGTCGTCGGCTGGCCATTGAAATTGGCATTATTGACGTGGGTTTGGAGGTGCTTTGTTTATTAGAGATGCCTATGCTGCAGTTGGAGCGGCAAGAGTTGTATGCTTGTGTCTCGCATGATCGTGTAAATTGCTGGGTTGCATGTAGTGTTTAGGGCTTTGTGGTAAAAAAAGGAAAAGGCTTGATAGGTCGATAGCTTTTGATGTCTCCGTTTTGTTAGTTGAATTAGTTCCTGGTGTTTGGATGGAGCGAATCATGGGGAATAGAGGGGGAACTAGTAAGATACTTTTGGTGGGATGGCGGATTTACAGCGAGAAAGAGGGAAGTTGGGGTAAGTTAGAGGAAAGGAGTTCATCTTCCTCAAAACTAGTTCCATATTTCCTTCCATAACTGATGGAGATATGAATCGAATCGGAATTTAATCCCCTCAAAGCATAATTTGACTTCCAAAGATATCGGAGCAAACCCGGTCATTTCAAGAGCATGGCATGATACCGGTGGGTTCGTTTCCGTTTCTTTAGATGTCAGTTTATACATTAGATTTCCATTTCTGTTCATATTCCCATTACTTTTGGGAGGAAATATGGAACTTTTTATGTGGAAGATCAAATCCTTTCCTCTTACTCATCCCAACTTCCTGCTTTCTTGCCATAAAACCACTCTCCCACCAAAAGAATCATACTTCCCTTTCTCTTGAACTTGTTCTCTTCTTTCAAGGCCACCTTGTCGATACATAGTTGTGATCTAAGCACCGATCAAGATATGGGGGTTTTCACTTCAAGGCTCTTATATTAAAAGAACATCCATTTTCCTTTCCTCTGCCACTCGAACTCTTAAGGTTTTCCGGAACAAATGTGTATGTGCTGTGACTGTGCTAGTTCTATGACTGCTTATAACTTTCCTTTTTCCATTGGGTAAGGAAGGATAGAGTGGGTGATATTTGCTCCCTTCTCTTATCTAATTTAATGAATTTCAGCACAGAACCAAGATGAAAGCATTCTGTAATAAATTCGTGCGTGGTAATCTGGGAATGGTTTGGCTTCAACACGTTCCTGTGTTCACGAGATCTAATGTCTCAATTTATTTTGGAAATTTTTGGTAGTTGCGACTTTTACGAGGTTTCGTGTCTGTGCAGCTTTACACCTCTCCTGATGGAATCAGATACTCTACCAAGGTGGAGGTGTTGCGCTATCTGAAAACTGTACCATGCAATTCTCCTCAACCAAAAGAGGAGAAAAATGTCCTCCTTGAGCAATCTGTGGGCAGTGCTTGTGATGGCATTGTACACACCGACTCTTTTCCATCAAAAGAGGATAGAAAGATCAACCCTGATCAATATGACAAGAATCACTATGATCACACTGCACGAAACAGCCCTCCTCCATTCAAGGAGGAGCATAAGATTGGCCTTGAGCATTGTTCAAAAGATTTTTCGTGCAATGCTATAGAGAGTGGCTCTCCTACTTTCAAAGGGAAGAAAATCGTTTGTGGCGATGCTGTAGACAGCTGTACTCTTCTTCCCGTAGGACAGGAGGTTGATCTTGATCGACTTGTGAAAATGGTTTGTAGTGAAAGTGCAGAAAACCACTCTACTCTAACCAGAGAGGAGGACAAGAGCAGCCATCAGCAATCCCCAAAAGATGTTTGCAGTGACACTGCATGGATCTCCTCTTCTACTTTTAAAGAGGAGAAAATATTCAGCCTTGACGATTCTGCAAAAGAAGCTTATGAAAACAAGACAGAAAGTACCTCTCCTAGTTTGAAGCCGAACAACAAAGCACGGCGTCAGCAGCCTACTGTAAATGTTCGTCAAAAAGTTGTTTCCATTGTCTTGTTTTGATAATTGCGCTGTATTATCATCATTCTCTTCTAATTTAAGATTTTGCTGTTTTAAGCAATCTAGGTTGTAGTTGAAAAGGTTGTGGCAGAAGGGTTACCCGAGGGATGGACCAAAGAAATTAAAGTGAAAAGGAAGAATGGTACCATCATCAGGAGAGATCCGGTATTTGATCTCATCTCTTGTTGTGCTCATAATTAAGTGGTAGTAGTTTCCAATCTTTTGTATGTCTCTTCCATCACCTTTCATATTTTGAATTCAGTATTCTTCTATCATGGCCTTGCATCATAGCTTAATCTTCCTTTATGTCTAGCTCAGACTTGATGCAATCCAATCTGGCAATGCATGAACTATCCTTCATGCTTTTCTTTTAGACCTAAAAACCATCTCAGATATTTATTTCTGAAGCGGCATCCAATTTTTGCAGTACTACACTGACCCTGTGAGTGGATATGTCTTCCGCTCGATGAAAGATGTCCGTCGATATCTTGACACTGGAGACATTGGGAGGCTTGCATATAAGCCGCCAGACAAAGATGAGATTGATGCTGATTTAGAAGACAGCAAAATCACTGTGAGTGAGTATGAAGTTTTTGTTTTGCCATCAGTCAACTTTTAATTTCCCTTCGCTTTACATGAATACCTCAGTTCTCAGATGGCACATTGTTTGCATGTGATCTACTCTATTTAGAAATTGTAATGTTGTCGCCCTTTATAGCTAAGATTTTAGTAACTGCTGGTGAAACTATGGGAGCACTCATAAAAATGTCAAGTTCTACGTGATCTGATTTAGTATTTCCTACTCCATCCGGCTACCACTACTAAATACACATGTCTTTTTTTTTTTTAAATGTTTCGGCGGATGGAATAGATTGAGATTAGACTTAAACATAGAAATGTATCTTCATGGCATTGCTTCTTTTGGAATCCTGGCATTATGAGATATGGTGGTCATAAGGAGTAAAAAAATGTTACTACTTTACCTGCAGATGTGGATATTTATTGGAGATAGAGAGTTTTAAGGATATTGTACATGAGACCTATGTAACTGAAATCCTGATAAATTTATCAGACTAGATGGGAAGATTTGGTTTAGTCGGGCTTGGGTTGAGGACCAGTTCAGGTTCGTCAGACGTGTTTGGGTTTGGGTTGGTTTCTAGATATGTTGTTTGTCACTTGACCATACATTTTAAAGCAGATAATAAGAATGACGAAAAGAACTAGAGAGTTATAATTGAGTAACCACCTGAGACTGGCTGGATCAACCTGTTGTCCAGTCCAGGTTGGTTGGATTGGTTTCTTTCTTCCAAACAATTGTTGGTATTACGGTTGTCAATTTTGTTCAATTTGATATTTTACCAATTGAATCTCTTAGAGGAATAAAGAACGAATTCAAGTCTAACGTCAATTGATCAGAAGGATGTGAATCTTGCTATCAAGTTCAACATTCATATGTAAGATCCATGGAGCACCTGATTTGACCAAAAGATGGAAATGGAAAGAAATGTCTTGTAATGGTTTATTGCATAGACTGTCACTTATTCATCTATTTGCTTTCAAAACCCTACCTTAGTACCTTCGTCATATTTCAAACAAATTATTCTACTCACAGGTGCCAAAGTTATCCTGGGAACAAATTTAGACAGGTGGTGTTGAGTTGATGGCCATGACCTATGGTTCTTTGATTCATCTCGATTGGTGTAATGCATGCTTATGTTGATAGTGTGGATGTCAATTCTTAGCCTTGCATATCTTATTTACTCGACTTTACTGATATTAGTTCTTGTTGTCAGGTTGCAAGTTGAGATTTTTGTAAGATTTAGACTTATCTGTTGTATTGTCTTTTTGTTTCTGCCTTAGTCGCCCGTTGTTACCAAGAAGCAGAAATTATCGGTTGTTGAAACTGAAGGTACAGATGATCAGGGATTGCAACAGAGTGAATGTGTGACAGATAAACATATGCCTACATCTGACCAACCTGAAGAAGTCATACCTGTACTTGGAGGTAAGCCTAATCACCATTGTACTTGGAGCATCTTATTCCCTATCTTTATATGTTATAAACAAGATGACCATCTTGCAGTTTGTGGAAGTTCTGTAGATGTTGTGGGCAGGGAGGGAACTGATTTAAGCTGCTCGAGAGTTTCTGATGCTGAAGGTCTAGAGCAGAAGCAAGAGAAGAGCAACTGCAGTGAAAAGGATCTTCCAGTTCCTGAAGGCAGAACCCTCTCTGAGGAGCATTCGCAGAATTTGGTGGTGGCAGAAGGAAACAAAGAGATCGAAACTTCCATCCAAAAATCCCAGGAGAAGAAGAAGAAGAAGAAAGGGCTTGCCGTTCCTCAGCGAGCTTCAAAACGACTTGCTGGCATTGCCGTTGATCCCACAGTGGAAATAACAACAGTTCGAGCAAATAGAGGCCTGACAAAGCATGTTAATCAGGAGGAAGTTAGTCAGGCTAAAGATACCACAAGTGGTAGTGGTGTTGCTCCTGAACCCCAAAGTATGGAACAGCTTGGGCTGCAACAAGACACAAAATGCACTGGCGAAGCAGAGGAAGCTAAAGAAACTTCTGAGGTGGTGGCTGCGTGCAAAGAAGATTTTGAAGACTCAGAAGACGATAGAAAGAAACAAGGAGGCGCAAAACCATTGCAACAGGAGAGCTTATCTATTGCAAGTGAACATCCTGGAAATGTTGAATCTGTTCATAAATCTGAAGAGAAGCCAGTACTGCCTTTTGATCTGCCTTCTGAGGATATACTTTCTGATCCATGCATCGAATTTGCTATAAAAACCCTGACTGGTATAAGTTTTGATACTTCCACCGAGAATGCACTTGAATTCAGCAATAGCAGGAACTCTTTAGGGGACTTGGCTCATCTTAATGTGCATGGTGAAAACATGGAAACTGAGAAAGAGGAGAATGAAAAGCAGGGGTGTGGTGTTGTTTTGCCTCTTCAAAAACTAGCTCAGCAAGAAAAACATGTGGGGAAAGTTAGTGCTGAAGAAACTGCTGGTGATGTGCCGGGCTCCTCTCTGAACTTACCTTTTGGGGATTCATGGGCAGATCCGTGCATTGAATTTGCTATAAAAACTCTCACGGGTGCGATTCCTGTGGAGTATGGTTTGGACGTACATGACTTGATCCAGCAACAGATGCGTTCATCACAAATGCAAGAAGCTAGCGACTTGAATTTGTCCAATGCTGGTCTAGATAACTTTTGCCGAACTGATTTGTTGTGGCAGCATTCTGCCGACACGGCAGTTAAGCCTGTCTGTAGACCTCAAGCAGGATTAGTGCCCGCAGCACCACATACCGGCAATGTCGATTTCCAAAGATCAAGTGGAAGTGTTCGACGCCAACACCGTCAGGACAGAAGCAACAAATGCCAGAGATAGGGTGAAACAGCTATCTCATTTTAATCAAATGACTCTGTACAGGTAGGAGAAACATTCAGAGCATAAATTTTCAAGCTTTGATTCACTGTGCATTTCTGAGCCAGATTAGTGAGCTTTTAGTTTGGGTTCATCAACTCTCTCCATCTTTTCTGCTGCAGGTCCATCATAAGCTCTCTTCTGGATGCAAATGCTTCCTGAAAGGAAAGTCTTTTGTATTGATTTCTCTAGCTAGTCTGACATGTCACCTTTATTGTAATCTGTAATCTCTTGTTGCCATGGAACGGTGTATTGGGCGTTTCCCATTGTGGCTTTTTTTCTTCCGCAGTCGCTGCCCTCATAGATACACCTTTTGTTTGTTGGAACCAAAATCATTATTCATTTAGCTTAGCATTGACTAATAGATAAGGAGGGTAGTGGGGGTTCTCCAAGAAGTGCCTGTCGTTGCTCCTTTGAGGCATTTTGTTTGATAGGCTCATGAGGATGCTGGCTCTGTATTATGACAATAGATTCTGGATATTCGAAGAGGTCCCAAGCTAAGCTGTAACTTCTAGTTTCTTTATTCGGGCATTATGTCCTCTTGCTGCCGGGTAGGCTTACCCTTTTGGGAGATGAAGCTGTGGCTGAACTTGCAAGTGCCCGTTTGATTTGGTACCGAGGTTCACTTGATTTTACACCATGGATGTCTGATCAGCTGCATTGCACCAAGGTTATGCTGTCTTCTCTTTTTAAGGCCACCAAGGTTAGTCCATCTTTGTTCTTCTTTTTCCTTTTCGCGGGTCTAAAGGAAAACTTACCTTAGGGTGTCGAAGGGCAAGATTGGTTTGGGTCGCCCCGTGATGCCCTACCCATTATTTCTCGTAGAAAATGTAAAACCCGGCGAGTCGCGATCAGCATGCCGGCAGAGAAAATGTGGAAGACATCCATTGCCCTGTCATTTCAGGAAAGAGGAGTCGCGAACGTTTTTGTCATTTATTATTCTGAAAATGTTCCGTATGGCCGGCGAACGATTCCGGTGCAGAAAATGGTTCAATGCTAGCAACAAAGAGGTGAAGGGCCGACAAGTAGATCGGGCTACCGAAAGAATTAGGGTTTCCTTTTCTGTGTTTCGTGGATGATTTCGGGTCGTTTCTGGCTTATGACTCAAAATTAAACTAAAACCATTAAGAGGTCTTTTTACTTGGGGTGCGTTTAGTAACTTACCATATAGTGATCAATTCTATTTTTTTTTTTTTTATCTCCGAGAATAGATTTGAAATAGAAATTCGTTTAATAAACTTTTTGTTTTCGGAAATAAATTTGTTTCCAAGAATAGATTTCGAATGGAATTAAGGAGTAAAAAAAAGTTGTATTTTTGTTCTCGAAATAATTTTGGAATCAAATCAATCCAAATTTTCTTTTTGTCTTTTCTCTTCCTCTTTTATTTTTGTTTTTTTTCCTTCTCTCTTCTTTTTCTACCGTCGCCATCGCTATCCACCATTGCCAGTCTCAGCAACCGGTTGGGTGAGATTCGATGAGTTCATTGGAGGCTCGCTCGAATCTTCTTTGGGCACTAATTGTCAATGAGGCTCAATTGATGGGGCATTGCATCCGCAAGGCCTAACGACTCTCCAGCAAGATCAGCAAGATTGTCGACTCTTGTTTGACTGGTTGCCGGCGACCATCTAATGCTTGAGGAAGAAAACAAATAAAAGGAAAAAGAAAAAAAGAAAAAAAGTAATAAAAGTAATAAAATTATTAAAATATTAAAAGAAAAATTTTAAGGACAGTGTTAAACGTAATTCTATTATAGGAGTAGAAATTTTGGACGCTTATCAAACGCCTTTAAATATATAAAACTTGTTCTTGGAAACATAATGATTATCAAATATATCCTTATTGTCTGAATCAAAAGAAAACTCATGTCAGAAAGAATTAAATTTTTTTCAATTGAATTGGTTTGGTTTGAATTCAACAATTTTGCTTACACACATTAACTTGGATATCAAATATCCATGGCAGGTGCCCACTAGCTTATTCATAAGGTTACAAAAAAAATAGCATCACGTAAAAGTTTCGAATGGGTCAGGACAAATCCTTTTCTTTTCGTACTCTAATTCTGATTAAGATCTGAATAAAAAGTTATGGCAGTTTAGTATTTGTTTGAGAAATTAAAAGTTGAGGGGACAAAATAAATTCCTAAGTTGCAATTTTACTCGATTAGATTTATGTTGGAAAAATTTCTCAGTGCTCAAAATGAACAAGGAGGATCGAAATTTCCAGTTAATTTGGCGGGGACCCAGAAACGAAAAAGAAAGCCCCTTTCCACTCCCAGTTCCCGCGCTCTTCAGATTTCTCCATCACAATCGACCCGCGTCGACGGAGGAAACCTTGCCGCCGCATCTCCGGCTCCGGCGGCGCTCGCTGAGTCCCATCCTTTCTCAGGTCCTTTCTCAACCCTACTCGCGAGCAATAAAAATCGTTTCTTTCTTGCTTTCTTGCGCTTTTCTTCTCGTTTTTTCAATTCTTGTATGCTTATATGGCGGGAGATGTTCTACTGGTTGCTCCCCAAGCTCTCGATTTTCGTCGAAGAAACAAGAATCGAAACTGGGTTTTCTTCTATTTTGGCGGGTGGGTTGACTAGGAGTGTTCCGTTTTGGGATTGCAGAATTTTGAAGTAGTGTAATTGAAATGAGATTGCTGTATGCTTTATTGGACTCGAAAATCTCGAGGTGTCGAGTCATGGAGCAAGTGGGTTGATGTCTAACGAGTTTGGTCTTGGTCTATCTTGGTGGCTTATCGTTGCCTACCGATGTGATCTCTCTGGTACCGTTCAAAATGCTTGCTTGCTGTAGGGGGCAGGTTGTGCCGAATGAAATGGGTTCGCGAGCTGGCGTTGGATAATGCTCTTGGTCCATTGGTTTCTGAATGTTCTGCTTCATTATAGAGCTGATATAAGCATTTCTGGGGTTTGCAGGGAGGATATAGCGCAAATGCAGATTCAATTGAAGTGTAGCTGTGGGGATGGAAGCTGCCCTGAGTGGGCCATCGTCGAATTGCAAGGTGTGGTTGAGGTTCAACCGTCATTCCAAGGTCAGCTGCAAAACCTTGAAATTGGAAAGCTTTGCCGTCCTTCGTCACAGGTTTGTGTAAATGTCATCTCTATCCAAGTGTCTTAGAGATGGTCGCTTGTTGAAATAGGCTTTGCTTCTTTCTATCTGAGGATGTAGTACTCAACACCAACTTCCCCGTCCCCCAGGAAAAAAAGATACTGCATTTTTTCGGGTACATGCTGTTTTTATATGTATGTAGCTCTATTTCCTTCAGTACTTTCTAGCTCTGTCTGGTCTTGCTTTCGCTTCTGACTGTCGGAAGAGAGTAACTGGAAAACTATCTGTGGCTTTTCAGTGTTTTTCTTCTTCAAGATTTCAGTCCTCTCCTGATTCTTTTGTCTTCACATACCAAAATTTAAGTTTTTTCATGTTGGTGTTTTTCAGGAAGTCTACACTTTTACTGTTGGCTATCATGAATTAACGGGTTCAAAAGTGCTGCTAAAGAAACCATTTCTGGTTTTGAAGAAAGTAAAACTCATGGATGCAGAGCAAAGCTCCAATACTGATTCAGCCAATTCACCGAAGGTTGAGCTAGAAGTTGTTGGCATCATCAGGCATCGGATATTGTTCAAGACCAGGCCAAAGGCCCTCATTTCCCGTAAGCCCTCATATGCTGCTTCTTTGAGTGATGACATTGATTGCAAGGCTCTTTCTTTGGACTGAAGTGCCTGTTGAATTGGGGATGAGATTTCTTGTGACTTTGCTTTGTGGGATATATGATAGTCTTGGATTTCTCTTTTAACTTTGTACAACCTAAGAGAGATTCCTTTTAAGCTCTTAGCATTATGTGCTTCTTAGTTGGTTCTTCTTCTTTGACTCTGGAGCTGGCTGTGTTTCTGTGGTTGAAAACAATCAGCTCTTATGGATGGAAGGCTGTTTGGCATGATAAGCTCTTCCCATCCTTGAGTTCTGGAACACTACCTGCATGTTTGCTGACAGAATTTTGTGCGGTGCCATTTGTTTTTCCAGATTGCTTTTGGCTATTCTCTGAATCTGTAACCTTAGTTTAAGCTTGACGTGACTTTGACTTAGTGGGTACTCATACAAAAAACACTCATTCTCATGTGACTTCCCGAGATAATTTTGCAAAACTAATGAGTCTGGACGGAAGTACTACAACTCATATAGGCAGTTGACAAATTCCAGGTCTTCTTGCATTTGGTGTTTTGACCACCAGTGTCTACTCGTTGGTTATGTGGTCAAACAATATACGATATTGGCAGTTCTCCTGATATATGAACTGTTGAAGAACCCGCATTCATCTATCCCGTTATCTTAGGTCTCTGTCTCTACCTTGCAGTTTCTTTTTACCTCCTCTTTTCCTCTTTCCTTCTTTAAATTTTAGTTATTTAGGTGAAAACTGTTTGTTTCATCCTTTCCTGATGGGTCAGTTGTAGGTTGCACAGTTATGCTAGTTTTTCGTACTGATTGTTTGTCTGATGATGTTCTCCTGACTCTCATATTCCTCAGGACCAGAGCCGGTTGTCAAGGCAACAGCACATGCATCGGGTTCAATCGCGTCAAACTCATCTCAATGATCTCAATGATATGAGCAAGGGTGTTGGAGGACCTGGAGCTGGTACTTTATTAAAAAGAGGACTTTCCAGGCTTATTGTGGCAACAACTCTATGCTCCCATTGGTCCACCTCATCTGTTTTTGGCAAAAGTTGCCAAAGTCTTTTTGAATGTGGGAACTCTGAAACCTTTCAAATGATGAAAGAATGCCTTTCTACTTGTACTTGTGTTTATGCAAGCACTCTACTTAAGATATAATATGTGTAATTCTGGCTCTTCCATGTTTAAAATAACGAACTTCGGCACTTTTGGATTCGTTGAAAGTTCTACTGGCCACTAAATTCATTTTGCTGGCTGACATATTCTTTTTGTTTATTGGTGCTTGTGTTGATTCTGTGTTCATCCTCTCTTTTATTTCTCTTCCATGGTTTTCTTTCTCCTTGTCCTTCCAATCAATTAGATTTGTCAGTTACTCAAGAGCATAAGAACTATAGTCTTCCTTTCTGTGTTCATCCTCTCTTTTATTTCTCTTCCATGGTTTTCTGTCTCCTTGTCCTTCCAATCAATTAGATTCGTCAGATACTCAAGAGCATAAGAGCTATAGTCTTCCTCTCTATGTACCGTTAACAAATTGAAATTAGGCATATGATTTAGAATCATTTGATGACAAATGCAACATGTGAAATCTATCAATCCAACCTTTCCAAGTATAGGGGAGCAAAGATGCAGCAAGTAAATCTGATTCTAGAGACATATCAATGCCAAAAATATGATCAACTAAAAGGGGAATATGACCCTCGCAAGGTGTAGAAGCTTTCCATCGAAACTGAAGGAATGACAAGAAACCTTGAAAAAGGGCCTTCTAATCTTGAAGCTGGAAGAATCCGACATCATTATTTGGAAAACACTAGGAAGAAATAGCGAAAGTGAAGCAGTAGATTGCTGAACTTAAAGAGCACGGTCTTCCCACCCAACATTCGAGACAACTAGCTGATCCCTTTGATTTCTGAGCATGAAGAGCATAGTCTTCCCCAGCAACCGAGGCAACTGGCTGATCCTTTTGCCCCAACTACTACAACTCTGTAGCTTAATATTTCTCCTCTAAGCTTTACTAGAAATATTTTTGCAGAAATCTCAGCTAGGCAAGACTTGGTGCCTCGATGCCCTGCAGTCAAAACTCTACGAGAATTGTAATATGAAGGTGACCCATCACCATAATGACTAAATTAAACATGAACAAAAAGTTTAAGAACCACATCGCATATTAATCCAAACTTTAGGGACTATTTATAAAAAGCAATGACTTCCTTATTTCATGAGCAATCCCAAAAGCGATTTATGCAATTTGATTCCAAAGGAAACGTGACCCAGAAGACCAAAATGTGTTTTGATTACATTGGATGCATCGATTATGCTCATGTCTTGTCAAATAGGTATTTTTCTTAGCATTTCTTTAATTTTGCTTTGCATTTTTACCGTGATTAATCTTAAGATTGAATATCATAATATGTCCGAGAATTATGTGCTTGATTTGACAAAAAGAACTTTAAGCAAATGCTTTGATCCTCCATGAAACTATATAAAGAAAAATCGATGCTCGTAACATGATACATTACTTTTTTCATCTCATAATTATATTAGTAAATGAAATTTAGATAAGTAAATTCTAGACCAACAGTTTTTTTTTTTTTTTTCTCTTTTATCTTCCGCGATAAATGGAAAAGAACAAGGCGCACGTCCTGGTGAAAAACTCAAAAGGGGCCCCCGGCAATTTCCGATAAAACGAAGAAAGCCAATTTTTTCCTTTAAAAAGTCCGAAAAACGAAAGCGGCGCGAGGCTGTCTTCCTCGTCCTTTTCCTCCAGCTAGGGTTTCGATTCAATCTCCCCTGCCGGATCGCCGTTCGCCGGCCGGACGAGGGATTGCGGTAACCCTTTATTCCTTCATCATCGAATGCGATGCGATGTCCGATCGGGTCGAAATCGGGTGTATACCGTGGGGCCAATTGGCTGTTGTGTACGGATTGAGATAGGAGAAGCATTTCCGGCACCGCCTTCGATGCGTTCCCTGCTTTTAGAACCTTCAATGATTGAGCAATGAATGAGGAATAGTTTGGATCGTAGCGGCGTTTCATTTCTCTGTCGATTTTGAATTCGCGTAGTGATTTCGCTGCTTTTTTTTTTTAATCTAAAGATTCTGGCTTTGCAATATTATGGCTGTGTCGCGGCGTCGTGGGATCGGTAATCCGGTGATGAAATAGAGAATCAGTCATGATGGCGGATTATGATTGCCGAATTTTTTTTTTTTTTGTGGTTTTGTGTGTGTTTAATCCTGCTGTAGCATGTCAAAGTACCATCTCTCTGTTGAATTACTGAAACTGTTACATTTTCCGGGTGGTTGCAGCGGGAAGGCAAGTCAGTGAAGGGACTCCCGATACTTCTGCGATTGAGAGGACCGGCAGTTTGACGAGATGAAGTAATTATATCTCATGCTGGATCTCTCTCAGTACATAATTGCTTTTCCAACTTTGTTATCAATTTCAAAGGCTTTAGTTGGCGATATAGGGAATTGTCCCCGATGAAGGATCAATATCAGTGAGATGTAAATTGCGTCGTAAACACACGACACAATAATGTCTTGGCTTTAGTGTGTTCCACGTGATTTTTTAGCTTGCAAATCTAACAAAGATCTCTCTTTTTTATTTTCTGAATTATGGCGGATTCAATGGACTGAATTCTGAATCAGCTGTGTCATCCTAAGCACCTCTATTGCTATCCTTGCTAACTTCTAGTTAAAGAGACCATGGAATTAATATGCAATCCTGAGGCTGCTTTTCTCAGAGATCAGAGTTGTTTTTCCGATAGTCAGAGCATTAATGTACATCACATGCTACCGAGTATTGAGACGTTAATTGTCATCATGGTCATCACATAATCCTCTAGTTGTCCTGCAATGCTTCAATGGACTAACGTGTTTCACAGTCTCAAACTTCTACTCTGTAATTTGGAATAGTTTCTAAGCTGGAAGGATGGAAAAATATTATTCACTAATGTTGCTATTGAAGGATGGGGCTGCTTTTCTCATAGATTAGAGTTGATTTTCGGATATTCGGAACATTAATGTGCATTGCGTGCTACCGAGTAGTGAGACGTCAATTGTCATCAAATATTATTCACTAATGTTGCTATTGAAGGATGGGGCTGCTTTTCTCATAGATTAGAGTTGATTTTTGGATATTTGGAACATTAATGTGCATTACGTGCTACCGAGTAGTGAGACGTCACTTGTCATCATGATCATCACATAGTCCTTTAATTGTATTGTGACACTCTACTGAACTAACGTGTTTCAGTCCCAAACTTCTACTCTGTAGTTTGGAATAGTTTCTCAGCTGGAATGGTGTAAAATATTATTCGCTAAAGCTGCTATTGAAGGATGGCCTCTGTATTTGCTTGATAATTAGATTGGATTAAGTTTCCAGAAAAAAATTTTAAAAAAAAAGTTTGGGATTAAGAACCTGGTTGAAGGACCGCTGCGAATCTCCAGGAGGAGTTCAGGTTAGGGGGATACTAGACAAATAGTTTCATTAGGATTTCTTGGTCATTAATATGAACATGCATGGTATTGATGACAATTTTTTCAATTTTTATTTTTCTGTGCACTTAAAGTGATACAATTGGAAAGTGACGTATACATGTTTTCTGGACCTTCAATATGTTGGCACATTGTCATCTATGGTGTTGCCATCAAGGATGTACTTATCTCAGCTTTTTTTCAGGGGTAACAAGAGCCGTGTGCAGTGGGATGAGAATAATTTGGGTGAGATAGAAGCGAATAAACCCGTTAGGCAGAAAATTACAGAACCCAAGACGCCGTATCATCCCATGATTGATGATGATGGTAGGCTGTTATGTATCTCTGCTCCACTTGAAAGTGCCATGAATGGTTGGCTTCCTCTTCTTAGTTTGATAATAAGATGAGGGATGGCCCTTGATCTCCCTGACTGATGATAATATGCCCTCAGAAAAGAGTTAAACTTTAAAGAGTTAAACTTTCCTGACATATTTTTTAGGACTAGATCTCCATTGAGGTTACAATATTTCTGTTACAACCAGTGCAGCATTCAGACTTACTCCCGCTTAAAAGTTGTTTTCTGTAGGTTCGCTGTCTCCAATGCGGGGTCCTTTTGATGAGTGTGTCGATGATCACGCAGAAGCTATACTTACTGCTCTAAATGATGTGGCTTCTTCAAGTACAAAAGCTAATAGACGATCTGGCTGGACATCATCTGAGGATGAGGGAGATGCTATGGAACCAGATGATGAAGGTTTGCAAATTTAGCTATGGCTTCTAGATTTCCCACCTTGCCTTTTATAGAGCCGTCATGTCTTATAAGCTGAGAAATATCTAGTTACCTAAGAATTGCTGCGGGTATTTGGTATGCTAGCATGAGGAGAATACGTTTGGGAATAAGTTGATGCGTTGTTAAATTCCGTACCTTATTTGATTATCTCTGTTATCTTTTGTTAGATTTTTTTTCTTTTGTGCTCTTTTGTTTGGAGACAGCACGAGATATTTTCCTTGACGACTTTAGTGATTGTGAAGATAGATACGCATTATCTACGTGTGGTATTCTTTATTCTTTTGACTTTGCTTTGCTTGTGCTTTTCACGTTGCTACTTTTTCTCCTTTCCATTGGGCCTGAAACTGTTTTCCATCACATGTTGTCGGAAGTTGAATAGCTTTGTTTTTGGCTTTTGTATGTTCAGATTCAGAAACTGACAAGAGCGGGATGACCTTCAGGGAGCACAGACGAGCGCACTACGACGAGTTCTTGAAAGTGAGAGAACTCCGGAAGCAAGGGTCTTTGCTCGAGGAAGTGGAGGAGGACGCTGAAGAGATGGGGAAGGCCAACGGCGCGCATGATTCCTCGTCGTCTTTAAGCGCCGGCGTGAAGGACATTGAGATCGACGACAGCACGGTCTCTTCGGCAGGGCTGCCAGCTAACACAGCTTAAAAAGGCTGTACGAGATAGAGCCAAGATTCAAAGCTGACTGTTTTATTGTTCTCTTGTTGTATGCTGGTTATATATTTCGCGCAATTTTCCTTTGGTTGTGTACAGGCAAGTGACCCTTCGCCCACCTTGTGTGGTGCTCTTGCTCTGGCAATTTCCATCGAGTCGTCCTCTCGGCACGACCCGAAAACACTTCTCAAGGTTTTTTCCGACATCGAACTACAAATATCTGTGTAATCTCCTCGCACCCTATGCGGCAATTATCCATTCCGTTTGATTAGCTCCTCAAACCGATGGCGATGGAGTGCGATATTCGCGGCTTTCGCGACCGACCCCCGAACCAAGCCCTGCTGCTAAACTCCAAATTGCAATTCGGCAGTCGCGGAACACATCAGTACTTGCTTGCATCATGCGTTGGGCCATCTCCTCGAGCGTTCTTGGTGACTTTTTCGCGCGTGTCGAGCCTCTTGTCCATCTCTGCATGGCCAAAGTGCCCTCCCCTTTTGACTCTGACCACGTCGATGGGATACATCTGGAATTCGTGGACCACTTACATGGCCATTGGCCAGAACGGACCGAGATTAATATAAGCAAAAGACAGAAAAAGGGACAAAAGAAGGAGGGAAAAAGAGCGATAAAGTGGGCACTTTTATATGTGGGGATAACGATCGCAATCTGCGCAGAGCAACTGCAGCACCAGATTCTGACTCTGTGTCTTCTTGTGGGCCGCTGGCTGCTGCTGCTGCTGCTGCTGCTGCTGCGCTGTGCTGTGCCGAGATGAGATGATGGACACTTTGTCTTCGATTCTCCTTCCGAAAAATATCTCACCGAGTTTTCCCTTATTTATGTCTTCCAAGGGCCCTCGAAGATATTTCTGTCCTCTCGCCCTCGCCCTTTTTTCCGACGTGGTCCATACCCGCCTTCTAGAGTACGCCAATGCCTAGCCTACTCGCCCTCCCGTCCACTTTCAGCGTGTCTACAATCCATGCACTACGGAACCATACGGCCCTTTTGCACTTTTTAGGGACCTTTTGGTGGTGCCGAGGGTACGAGCCGGCAGTTTGTGGTTCGAATCCCGGCCACGGCATGTGGTCTCTAGTAATTGAATGTGTCGTGATTCTTCAGAGGGATAAGTAGATTAATCCCCTCTCGAGAAATTACAAAATTCTCTGGTTCCATCGAATGGAAGTAGCTTTGACCAAGACGATTTCTTATTATTACTAATGGTAATTTTGATGTAAGACGTGGTTATCTTAAAGAAATCTTCTAATTTTACTGGCACAATACTAGAGGAAGAACCTATCAAAAGACGACACGCGGGCAAGTTTCTTCTCCTCCACCCGTCGTGCCATTAAATGTGTATAGTCCCATCTGTAAAATTTATTGTCCGGGCGACTATTTTACATACGATAAGACATAGCGAAAGTCAATAGATATTTCAATAATAAAGTCCAACATTCTAGACATTTTATGATTTTGATTACTTTATTAAAAGCTGGAAGACTAATTTCACAAAACCTCTTAAGAATCTTTCCTAGTCCCAAAGTAGGGACTCCAAAAACAGCCCTCCCTACACTCATATAAAGCGCAAAGCTTATACAATCTGTCTGCAGAGAGCTCCTGGAACATACGACCCAGAAAAACCTTAACCCCGATCGAACCCCATCTCTCTCTCTTTTTTTTCTTCTGACTTCCTGCACGAAACTCGGCCGGCTGGCGATGGCGTCGCGGGCGCCGTCGGAGACGTGGACGGACGAGAAGCATTTCCGCTTCCTGAACTCGGTGGAGGCTTCCTTCGTGCGCACTGTCTTCGGAAACAAGAACGCCGACGGCAGCGGCGGCAGCGATGACGGCGGTCTCCGCCTTGATCGGTATCTTCCCGACAGCTCCGAGTCCACCCAGGATTTGCAGTCCCAAAGGAGGAAGAAGACCGCAACCTCGTCATCGTCATCGTCTTCAGGTGAAATTGAAAAAAAAAAAAAAAAAAAAAAGAAGGAAAAATCCCCCCTTTTCTTGCCAGTTTTAGTAGCATTTTTTTTAATTTTAATTTTTTTTTGGCTTGAATTCACTCTGAATAATTCATTCTTCCAATAAGAGGGTCGAAAATTCGGAATTTCCACCTTTCTTTGAAGCGTTAGATAACTTAGTTGAAGCTTCTTCATCTAATCAAATAAATCGATTAATTTCTATAATTAAAATATCCTCTCAAAGAGCGAGGTTTCCAATTACGCATTACCTTCAATTTGTGACTTTAATGCATGGTAATCTCTTGACTTTGTATTAAGGAGAAACTATTGTGATGAACCGTCGAATCAATTTCTTCAATTAAAATGCGATTTTCTGAATGCATTGCTCGATTACTCCAGGGAACAAAAAAAAAAAAATGCAATATAATTAGTCAACGCGACAATTTTTATTAATTCCTTTAAACTAGGTCTTTTTTAATTAACCCTTTGACGGGCTTGATTTTTCTCTTTCTCTTTTTTGTCCTATTTAATTTCCGACAAAATTACATGAATTTTTTTGTTGTCTCCTATACCGAGAATCGATCGCTGCCTCGGAAGAATCTACGGAAAATGTCGAATATGCCACGGGGGCAGGCAGATATTTGTGCCTTTTCCTGTTCCTCCGCTTTTACGTTCCTTTTTTCCCCGCCTTCTTTACTATTTATTTTGCTTTTTTTTTTTTTTACTGTTTTACTCATCTGGGTTTTTTGTTTTATTTTATTTTATTCGAGCATCAGACCGGATGGGGCCAGGGTCGAGGGCGAGATCGGACGGTAGGCAGGACAGGAGATCGAGGAAGGGTTCATCGCAATCGAAGAGAGATTCCTCTCACGATCAGGTCGGTGCTCATCAAAAGATCCGCCCTTATTTTAAGTGCTCACTATCAGATATTTTACAATGGGAGTACAAAATATCGCGAAATATCAGAAATGTCAAAAATATTCATTAAAAAAATAATTACAAGTATTTTTTTAATAAAAAATGAATAAATAAAAATATTATATAGTAATTATTTTAAATGATATAAATAATTATTTTTAAAATTATTTATTTTTTGGGAAAATAAATAAAATTTGAGAAGTCATGACTCCAAATATCTGATTAAGCTGGTAATGTCTTTGCTTTGTTATGATGAATTTCTGTAATTAGGATGATTGATGTAGCGTACCTGACCCGATGCAGGTGGTCCCACAGCTTGCTGATATCAAAGGTTGAGAGGGGACCCATCAAGTGCAATGCCCCGTTCTGGAGGCGACACGTGGCACCTTCCAACCAATGAGATTTGGGATGAAATTCTAATTTTCCGAATTTAAGGGTTTGTTTCTTAAATTTGGTTGAAGTGCATGTGAATAGTTTAGCAAGTAATTTGGAGGGAATAGTGAGTTTATAATTTAGCGGGTGGGCTTGACAACGCATGATATTTAAAAAATAATTTTTCTTTTCACCAAACCATGTAGTAATGGGCATTGTTGGAATGTTTTGATGACATATATATATGATCATAAGATTTGACTTTCTATTGTGCATAACATCACTTAACTTGTGATTTGTCGGAATTTGATTCGACCACGAAGTATCTCTCCTCAAAAGTGAATTTTCAATTTTTTTATAAGAGAAGACATTTTCTATGATGATTGCGTACAAGATATGGGCACTAGAGCACAAAGAAACCGATAGTTAAGTTTCGATGGAATTCAATCGATGTTAAAGTACATAGGACTTTGCCAAAATTTCATCGACGAAGTGAGATGATGGAAAGACATAATCCCGAAATTAATCAGTGACGAAGATACAAAAGATACAACTAAAATACACATCCGAATTTAATTATCAAATATAACGTGATTACCCATAAGTAATTTTTTAGCACTTTCAACCTTGTGTTCATATCTCCAAAGCTTTCGGCTTCACATCTTTATATTGCCACGATATCTTACTTTTCAGCAGTTACATTTTAAAAATTGCACTTTGATTCTCCATCCATATTTATTTGTCACCACCTTAATGGTCATTCAAGTCATTACTTCTTATCACGATCGGTTGTGCTCCATTGTCTTGTCCACAAGCAATTTTCACCTTGAATCCCATTATGCTTGAACTTTGCACCCACTTTATTAAAAAAAAACAGTTAGTTTTCATGTAATTTCTTTCATCCAAGTGGGAGTCGACATCTCAGCCCTTTTCTAACCTTTTAACAATTTTATCATGATAATTATCAATCAACAGTTGTATCATATATTAATAGTTAATAATGGTCATCAATAAGTATAACCATCAACAAAAATTCCATTCCAATGACTGTATCTCCATCGTAATCAGCATCTTGTTGATGGCCACCTCACTTGGTCTCAAGTCATATGCTTACTAGAATTGATACCACGCGACTACAGTGACTCAGTTGATTTTATCGGTGTAAACAACTTATCTACCACATTAAGAGATTTTTAACTTAAATTAGTCAATTAAGTCGTGTATAATTAGTGGTTACAAAGCTCACTGATTGGCTTTAGATTTTTCGGTACTTGATAATGGCTATCAAACAAATTCTCCGCATCAAATCAAAGCGGTTGGAACAAGTAATGTGATATCTACTGGTAAGTTTACTTTAGAGGATTTAGAAGGTTAATCCATCAATCAAGAAGAAAAGGATGCCTCACCTAACCCGGACATCATTAATTTGAACTCCATATTTGCTAAGATTGTCCTCCTTTCTTTTTTTTGGCTTTTCCAAAGTCATCAGCATCGACCGGTGCCCATCGCTCTTTTACACACGTCGCGAAAACTTTATGTCCGTTTCGATCTAGTGGTATTTTGGGCTAGCTTTGTCTCCTAAATGTCCACCTAAGTCACATTAAAAGGTGGAGCCAAGCTATCCATACTACACTATTTTTGATTCACTTCGATTTGCCAGGATTATAATTGGATTCGAGTTTCTATCTCCTTCACGAACCAATTATCCTGTCCTTTTCACCGTTTAGTTAAACAGCAATAATACTCCACAAATGCATTTTGTTCGCCCATGTGAAAATGTCTACTACAAGAATGGATGTGGCCGAGAAAGGGTAGTCTCGAGGAATATTGTTAACACCTAATCATATCTTTGGGATTGAGTAGGTTCGACTCCAAGCATTGCTTAATCTATTTCCACCTCTGAAAAAGTCATAAACTTATTTTATGGCAATAAATTCAATATTAAATTTTTTAATTTGACCAATTTAGTTTTAAACTTTTAGTTGATGTTTTGATGTAGTTCTTTTGGCCAATTTTAACTTGAAATTTCTAATTTGAATATTTGTGCAATTTTAAAAAAAAAATTCTAAAATTTTCCCCTTTTTCCCTTTTAATTTATTTCATTCTTCTATTTTTTACTATTTCCCTCTTCTAGCCATGTGTGAGGACCACAATGCCCTTGTTGGCCCTCACCTGGCCTAGATCAGGCAAGGGCATTGCAACTCTCATTAAGGCCTTGACAATCGGTGGAGAGGAATTAGAAAAAAAATGAAAAATAAGAAGCAAAGTGTACAAACTTCCTTTTTTAAAATTATAAAAATTATCCATATCAATACCAATTGCGCGATATAGGATAATTGGCATCCATCTTCTGATCATAATTGGTCTGAAAGATTACATTGGAAAATCGTTCAAAGATTTAAGGCTAATTAAATTGGGAAGTCAATGGTTGAATTAGTCACCACACAATAAGTTTATTACTTTTTTGGATAATTATCCCAGCCAAATAGTAGGACCAGGACCTCATTTGAACTATGTGTGAAAATAATAACCTTGTTTTCTAATGCAGTCACCGATGGTATAAGACAGTTGTCCATCTGTGCTACCATGTCTTTGCTCGCGAATGTTAGAGAAGAGGACACGGATGAAATCGATTCTCCACATTTGTATGCTTCTTCATCCCACAAATAATGCCATGTCCTCAAAATAACCATCCAATCCCATTCTTCCACACAATCGATTGCAATTTTTAAACCTTTTCGTTGACCTTATCCCATTTTGGGTTATGCTCACCATCATTGGAAATACCTTTTACACTCGCATTACGTTTAACGGCGACTTTTGCAATGAAAATCGTCAGAATTCGCTCAATTAGATTGTTGCATATCTTGAGTTCGATACTTCCGTAGGGAAACTATAGTCATTTTTGCCGGTGACATAAACAAACATGGAACTGCAACTTGTCCAAATTCGAAGAGTCAGAATAATGCTTTTGAAAGGTCAAATTTATATAAAACTGCCATAAGATAATTATATTAAGAGCTCAAATTTAACACAAAAAGTGTAGATTGTTAGAATTTTTCAATGAAAATTTCAAATCCATTCTATAGTTTAAATAAGTCATTTCATCAACTCCATAAAATATATCCATACACGTGATTTTTGTCGAAACATATTCATTTTTAAGACTATAAAATTTAAAAATTATGACCGGACATAGGTTTCGCCGGTCTCTACTCCATCAAGAGATTCTAGGAGTCAAATTTCACGAAGAAGCTGGATCCTCGTAGAACACCAGCATCCTAGACGACAGTTTTCTCCGGCAAGCAGGCAGACATCGGGATCTCCTTCCCAGGGTTTTTCCTCTTCCGCGAAATCATCGACGAGACAGCAACCTCGAAATTCCAGAAGAAGAAGACGACGACGACGATGCTGCAACCGCTCCTGGCGACGTACAAGAACGTCGCCCTCTACGCCTCCCTCGCCCTCTCCCTCTCCCTCCTCCTCTCCTTCCTCCGCCTCCCCGTCCTCCTCCTCCGCGGCCTCTTCACCTACATCCAGCCCGAGAACCTCGGCGGCGGCGGCGGCGGCGGCGGCGCCTCCCCCTCCCCCTCCGGCCTCCGCGCCGCCATCCGGAGGCCCGGCTCCGATCCCGCCCCCTCCGCCGGCGGCCTCAATGGGTTCCAGACCCTGTCCTCCTCCACCAGTGCCGAGCTCAGGAAGCGGGGCAGATCCAAGGAAAAGTTCGAGTTCGACGAGAACAACGCCCAGATCTTCCGGCTCAAGCTCGACGAGGCCCACCTCGAGTCCAGGATCTATTTCCGTGAGTACGGCGGCGTCTTCGCCTTGTCGCTCGTCGGCGCTTCCTGCGCCGCGCTTAATCTATACTTGGGCGGCGGAGCCGGGGGCGGCGGGGATGGGGTCTTGGCGGACGGGTCTCTGATTCCGGTCCTGTTCGGATTCGTTGCGGTGTCCAAGTGGTTCTTGGCGCTGGCCAAGGTTTCCTTCGAGCGGTCGGCCTCGAGGAGGTCGGAGAAGCAGCTCAGCTTGTGCTTCGGGGTCCTGGGGTTTATCGCGGGGCTCTTGATTTGTTCGTCGCTTGCTCGGTCAAGTCTGGATTTTGATCTCGGCGCAGTTGATGGGTTCTGCGCGATTCTAATCGCGGGCTCGATGGGTTGCCTTGCCGGTTATCTTTATATGCCCGCCGCGAAGAGTGCCCGGGCGTTTTGGCTCGGAACTGATCAGATTCGATCCAACTTGTCCATAATTTCTTGCGGATGGTTTGCGAGGATGGTGCTCTTTGCGACCTATCTGTTGAGTATTTTCACGGCATTGCTTTGGATCAATCCATTATCTAAAATGCTTATTAATGAAAGACTCGGCGATGGTAAGGTGGGGAGTTTGTCTGGTGATGGTGGAGATGCGGATAGATTACTTGGAAATGTGGGGATGTCGAGATCGGATTTTACCAAGTTTAGGCTTTGGTGCTTGTTGATATCGAGTGTCTTGCAAATCGCGGCTTTTCGTTCCGTCTTTCAAATGTATCTGAACGAAGCCGTACTGTCGTGGTACCAGAGGTTGCACTCTAGCAGAGTTCCAGATTTAGATTTTAGCAGGGCCAAGGTTTTTCTCCACAATCACTACCTATGCCTGACTATCTTGCAGTTCCTGGCCCCCCCGAGCTTGGCACTTCTCTTTCTTGGCTTATCTCAGATCGAAGGTAACCCCTTTGGAAAGTTAAATTTGCAATGTGGCCAGCTACCTTGCTCGGCTTTTCTCAAGCAGGTGGCTCTGCTCATGGCTTGGTGGGTGGTCTTTGTTTGGACCGTGTTCACTTCTGTAACCTTGGTGCTATACCGTCGCGGTTTTTTGTATGTTTCCTGAGGACTCTTTCCACTTTCCTGATGACTCATTCCTCAGTAGGAAGGGCTACGCACACCAGCCCCGGTTGAGGCCTTTATCTTTTGGCCTTAGGGTGACAATTTTGACTAATTTTGAGTGGAGTGCGGCGCTTGTGAGACCCTTTGAAATGTTGATTTGATAGCTTCAATACATGGGACCACCCCAGCTCATTTCATTGCTGGATAGACTATATAATGACCTTTGTTGGCCACTGACTGACAACTGCTGGAGCTCTTGCAAGTTCTCTATTAGTTTGTTGCTGCTGGAGCCGGTAACTTCTGCATTGTCTGTTTCATGTTCAGTTCCATGCTTCTGTCAGTTCGTTTTGATTCTCTATCGTATGAATCTATAATTCAAACTGATTCATGCCATATGGTTGCTACCTCACTGGTCTGGCTGTTCAATGCCTATCTAAGGGCCTGCCTAGTGGGTACCTGATATGTACTCAGCGACTGCTTCATGTCATGCATGGTGTTTGATGCTAGTATTGGCCCTCAGAGGCAAAGTATAGTGAATTAAAGAACCCAATAAGTGGAGTCACTTAATTAGGTGCTATATCCTATCTGTGCCTCTATCGTGCTATATGAATTGTCATTTATAGGGTCTAAAAGGCTTCTGTGATTGAACTGAATGTGGAATTGTCAAAGAAGGGCATCATAAACATTGTCAATTAATGCAATGCTAGAGAAGTTTGGTTTGATGGCCTGGAAGTCCATCCTTTGATGAACTTATATGCTCCTGGAACTTCTTCAACAAAACCATGCACTAATAATTTCAACATTGATTTCTTTTTATTTGTTGCATTTTTTTCCACCTCTAGCAAACGAATTCCTTTAAATGGCTAGAGAACAGCTGAAGAACCCAAAATTTCCATCTAAGATATGCCCTATGCCATTGGCACCACTTTGTTTCTTGAAGTACAAGTTGTTTGTTTCAAGATATCGGTCGGTCACTTTGCTTTTGCCCTCTGTCCCTTCTATTGTTCTAAGGATCGTGGAAAACATCAAGTGGTCTCTCAGCAAATGCGCACTTTCAGGAGCACCGCCCTTTTGATGAATTCTGTGACGGCCATGTCTCATCCCACTGAATGTTCACATATGGTCATGAAAGTTTGCTTTCATAATCAGCTACCGATTTCTGCGGTAATTTATCTAATCTAACCTGATAAAGTTTGCTGGGATAACAAAAGGAATGATGTAGCTATCCGTCGTTGCATGCGCTCGATTTAGAGATGATGCATCTTCTTGGCACTGTCAAAGAAGCTACGAGCTCTATGGGTAAGTAAATCATGTCTCGGACATTGCGATTTGGGCTCTCATGTTTGCAACTTCTAAGATGTATGTTGGTTCAAGTCTCGTTTACCTTGCACAATGTAAGTGACTGTTGACAATGTGTTCCTGATGGTTTGTCCTGAATTCAGAAGCTGGTTCTTGTTGATGACAGAGTTCTAACCTTCTCTTGTTTTATATGTCGGTCACGTGGTCAGTGAATCATCACTGCTTAATTGTATTGCCTGTTCGCTATGCTTGCAATTCCGGATGATATGCTAAAATTGTGACATCCTTCCTTTTTTGATCGGGTTAATACACCACTGTCAATGCCAGTTTTTCATCGAATTGTTATTGGATGCCGAGGACTTAGAAACTGTGATAAATTTGTATGGAGAGTATCTTAAGCCCTCTCCACGATCACTAATCCGATTTTTCGTTGGGCTATGCACAACCGGAAATTAGTCTCTGGAAACTAGGTCTCAGTAGAAGGAAGGAGTCTCTAGGCGACGGCATTGCCCGTGTTTATGGTCGGCCAATGCAAAATCTGGTTCTTGTTAGTTGGGAAACTGAAAAACTTACCTGAATGAGAATACTGATGATGGGAGTTGGGGGTTGGGAAGTTAGTGGTTGACTTGACAATTGGTGTATCTTCTTCGTAGCTATTTGAGGTTTCTTTCAACCATTTTATTTATGTTCTTTTTTTTTTTTTTTTTTTTGGGGTGGGGGGCTAAATGAGATGATATTTGAGTCTTGTGGTGCATTCAGACAATGACATGTAGTAGAGGTGGGCATGTTAGATTGCCCAAACGGGGAATTGCCCGGACCGGATTAGATGGTCCGATTCTAGTTCAATTTTATGGAACCGATGATTTTTGGTCTGGTTCCAAATTCCCTTGGGGGATCAAACCGAAACGACTTTTTTTTTTAAATATATTTTTTAATTGCTTAAAGATAAAAACAAATTTTAAAATAGTAATAACTCTAGCATTTTTTAAATTTTTTTTGCCAAGTGATCAGTTCTATGGATCAATTTTCGATCTTAGGACTGTCCAGTCTGATTCTTGATTTCTAGGTGGAATCGGATCGGATCGGGAAGATATCATTCCTAAGATGTAGCAGGCGAATCTTGTTCGGCACGAACGCGGTCGGATATGAATCCGGCTTTCGGAGCGAGATAGAAAATTCCACGGCCGAATTCGACGAAGGGGACACAATCAAACAACGACGGATCGTTCTCATCGTTTCCCAATCTCGAAAGAGGACGAAAGGCCGGGGACAAGCCGGGGGGGGCCCACCTCGTGCGAACGGGGTGCCACGTGTACGCCAGGGGGTGGGGCCCAACCTCCAGAATAAGGAGAAAATCCCAAACCAAATTCGAAGAAACTTCTCGACGACACGTCGGACGGAATAAGAAGGAGAAGAAGAAGGAGAAGAAGACGAAGGAGAAGAAAGTACGGCGAAATTGAAACGTAAGTCAGTGAAGGATCCTTCCTCCCTCTCGCCCCTTCTGAATAGCCCGAGATATTTAATTCTCGCTCCTCCGTTTCTCTCCTCCTCCTCCCGCCCCTCCTCCTTCATAATTTCCTCCTGAACCTTCTAGAATCCTTCATCGTCTCGCCAGCTCCGATCTTGTCCCCCCTCGCTGCCATGGCCGCCCCGCCGGCGGAGCAGAACGGCTCGGCCTCCGGCGGCGAGAGCCAGCGCTCCGTCCCCACCCCGTTCCTCACCAAGACGTACCAGCTCGTCGACGACCCCGCCATCGACGACGTCATCTCCTGGAACGGCGACGGCTCCTCCTTCATCGTCTGGAACCCCACCGTCTTCGCCCGCGACCTCCTCCCCAAGTACTTCAAGCACAACAACTTCTCCAGCTTCGTCCGCCAGCTCAACACCTACGTACGAGCCGCTGCTCTTGCTCCCTTCCCTCCCCTTGTTCTTGCATGCTCTCGATTCCTTCCGTTTCATCGGGCATCCCGACCTATGAAACGTGGCGTTTCTTTTGTGGTCGATAGAGCCTTATTGTTCCCGTCCGTTTCTCTTTTTTTTTTGGCAGGGATTTCGGAAGGTCGTGCCTGATCGGTGGGAATTCTCCAACGACTGCTTCAGGAGAGGCGAGAAGCGGCTCCTCCGCGAAATCCATCGCCGCAAGATCTCCGCCTCGCCGCCGGCCCCGGCGATCGTGGCGGCGGGGAGGCCCAGGGCCTCGCCGTCGAACTCCGGCGACGAGCAGGGCATCTCGTCGTGGTCTTCACCCCCGTCGGCGTGCGGGCGCAACTGCGCGTCGGAGATCATGGACGAGAACGAGCGGCTGCGGCGCGAGAACGTGCTGCTCAACCGGGAGCTGAGCCAGATGAAGACCCTGTGCAGCAGCATCTTCAGCCTCATGTCGAACTACGCCAACGGCGGCGTCCGGGCGGGGGCGGAGGCGGCGGGGGAGAAGAAGCCGCTCGAGCCGCTCGGCTGCAACACGGCGGCGGAGGCGGCGGCGGCGGCGGCGGAGAGCCCGAGGCTGTTCGGGGTGCCGATCGGGGCGAAGCGGGGGAGGGAAGAGGAGGTCCGGACGGAGATCAAGCTGGAGCCGTTGGATTGCCAGCGCAACGGCGGCCGGAGCCGAGCAGAGCCGTGGATGAAACAGTGTCACCGATCCAATCAAAGGGTGTTCAACTAATCAATCATCACTAACCAACACGAAAAAGGGGGGGTGGCGATTTAGGGCAATTTTTAGAAATTTTTAATTTTAGATGAACCGAAAGGGTGGGTGGGGACCACCAGCGGGAGGCACGTGCGGACACGGACATCACGTGATTCACCTGAACCTCATTTTTGGAGGTGCGGGGGGGTGACTCGAAGCACGTGCCTATCCCGGCGGGAACTCCCTGCTTTTTCCAGAATGCACTAGAGCCCTTTTCTTTTCTTTTATCCTTTTTATTTAACTTTTTTCGTATGCTGTGAAGCTGTATGTAATGCAAAAAAGCAAAAAGGCCTCTGTAGAATCTCGAAGGCGATTCTCCAGGAGAGGTCAATCTCAGCGTTAGCCTGGTTTCTTCTTGTTAAACACTATATAATATTAGTGTTTGCTCAGCTATGGTCACGCCTTTGCTGCTTTTATTATTTACTAGGGTCGATGTGGGTTTGATGCGACTTAGATTTGTCTCGAGGGCGATTCTTCCGGGTTTAGACTCACAAGATTCGCGATGATGTTCGGACTAAACACGTATCGACGACAATAGGCGGATCGAAATAACTTGATTAACATTTCGCATCGTTTCACAATGAGATTTAAGCTTTTTTTTTTTTTTTTTTATATGTGATCATTTTCTACTTATGGGTATTAAGTTCTTGTGTCGAGCTCTTTCAGGTTATGGTCATTTCGTGCAGTGTGTCTCTCTGGTTTGCACGTGATGCACGAAAGGTTGCAATCACATATTGAGAAGCATTACAACCAAGCAACACACTTCGAATATATTTATAATAAACAATCAGCAAACGAATGTCTTTTCTAATTTGCACGTGACAGGTAACGAGTGCAATCACACGTTAGCTTTACTGAACCAATCAGTTTTTGACTCCCTGCTGCCTTGCTTTCTATGTAGTTTCTTGGAGGTCTACGTGTGTTTTGCTAGGAAGTTGCAGATCAACCGGTCTAAAGGAGCACCGAGATTGCGGCCGGCTGGAAAATTCAAAGAGTTGAGTTTTGTTTTTTGAGCTGTAAAAGGCTCCACTCGTGAATGACGATAAGATTGGTGGGATAGGGGCGGAGCATTTACTTTTCAAAGCTTTGATTTTGGATAAAGATCATCACGAAGGGGACTATAATTTCTTGCTTTGGCGTCCGGGAGAAGACAAAACAAAAGTTGGAAGGAGAGAGAGTCGGTCAGTCGCCTCTTTGTCCATCCGTCCTTGGCCAAACTTGTCCAACCTGATCGCACGTAATTGCAGGTTAGGCTACGGTCCACGTCGAGCTTTTTAAGGTTCTTGGCAGTCTCCGATTCTCGCAATCTAATCTTCATTCTCACGCAGCGGACCCGCGAAAATATTATTAAACATTGACACTTGGAATATATTTATAAAATATTCATGACTTCTCTTCTCGATTTCCAATTCAATTTTCTAAGGAGGGAAGCGGAAAACAGGAAAAATGTACCCAGCAAACCGGCCCTAAGGACATGAACCACTCGCTCCAGAATGCCTTTTTCTTGATGCATCCATAACCAAGCAAACGCTTGGAATATATTTATAATAAACAATCAGCAACGAAAAGTCGGCGCATCTAAAGAGCACCGATCCAACGTTTTTTCTGTACGCTAGCTGTGTTGGATTTGGACTGTAGGAGAAGTTCAGCAATCTTTTAGAACAGGTTTCATTAAGTCTGCTTGGCGAAATTGTCGGTCTCGCTTTCGTTCCAAGCTGCTGACCTTGGGCATTTCTTGCCAACGCGATGTGATTCTGGCCACTTTCTCAAGATATTAGGCATAGGCCCAGCGCGACGCGTGGCTCGGGTTAACCTGAATCACATGCTGTTGCTTTAGATGATGATAAAGGTTTAAGTGTTGTTTGAGACAAACGTTAAGCTGTAGGTTGGGTTTTGCTTGAACATTACATATGTCCGTGGTGGTCTCTAACTATGTTTCTTCCCTCTTCTGTCCGTCTCTCCACTTAACTGAATCGTGCTCCTTTGATTGTTCCTTCCATTCGCATGCGTTAAATGTGCATACATTCAGATGCTTGCCAGAAAGATGCATTATGCTCTTCGTGCTCTTCATGCAGTTTTGGTAGCTAATCTTATGTTCTCAACACCCTTTAGCTTCTATTTCTCACGCAACATCAATCAAGCTGTGTCATGTGTATGAGAAGCTAGTCATCTGACTTATCGATATTTTCTTCATTCGACGTGTTAGTGTACGTGCTAATTTCAATGAACTTATCGGTAGAATTAGGGTTTTAGAAACTAGTGTTTACATGGTGAAAGTCTAAGAAAACATTAAGGGCCCATTTTCCACCCCTCTTCTAGGGTTAAGTTAGATGATACATATAACGCTTGGTTGATGTGGGAGACTTCAAAATGGAAAGAGAGAGAATCCCACGAACGAGAAGCCGACGAAGGTTCGTTCCTGCAACTTTTGTTGAAAGATGCTAGAGGCACGATAGCTGGAGGCCTCAAGCCACTGCCAAAATCGCGACACATGGCAAATTTGACTAGAAGGGATTCAGCTTCCAATCGCTTTATGGGACGGCTACGTGTCATATGTCAATGATGAAAGGAAAGTGCACCTGAATTCGTGCTGATCAAATTAAGTGTCAGTGTGTACAGTAGACGGAATATTGGAAAAGGGAACTGCTTTTCCGGAGCTTAACCAGATGTTTTATGCATGTTCAGTCACATTGTATTCTCTTCTTCATGGACACACAAAGACGTGTCAAGCAGGGACAGGTTGATTCCCAATCCATTTGATTGAAAACACCGAACAGGTGGCTAGCCTCCTCATTTCGTTCCCTCGGCCTTTCCTCATCTTTTTCAGCTGAAGATAACTTTATGTATAGAAATCAATTGGAAAGAAAAATGGTTCTAAAACTGAAAGTGCACTTTAAATCCTGGCATTCGTGGCCAAGAGGGACAGAAGATGCTGCAACGACTACCCAACAAGTTATTCGTAAATTGAGCAAATGTTGAGAAAATATCTTGAAGAACACAATTCAGAATCTCAAATGATATGTTTGATATAATCTAAATCACGTCTTAATGAAGAATCAATCTGCATGATTGCACTACTTTTTTTTTTCTTAAAGCACTTCGGGTGTATGTACATGTTAGCCGACACATCCACCATCTTTTCCAAAGTACGGTTGATTTATTGTGGTTCATTCCCACGAATCATCTTAACCATTGTGGCATTAGGTTTGAGTTCCTCGTGTTGTGCTCGTTCATGTTGTGAAACTTCTTAACAATGTAATCATCTTCAATATGCCACATGACCAAATACTACAATAAAATTACATGTACCAATCTCTCACACTATCAACGACCCTTTCCGTAACTATATTCCTAATTATAGGTCCATCCAAATCATAGTTTCAAAGAGACAGTAAAGCTAAAAGGACAAGCAATTCATGCATTAGGCCACTTGCATTGGAAATGAGCACAGAAACGAAAGTTCAAGTCACGTGATATGTAAATACCATAAATAAAAAAGAGTGGTCTAATAATGATAAAGTATATCCCATTCCGAAGCAGAATGGCCGTCCCTTAGAAAGTGCACATGCCCATTTAGAGTTAGCATTATCATCATAATCAATGCAACTTTAAGCCATTTCCGTTGATAGAAAGAACGGTTCATGGGGCGACATCTTGCTGCCCCAAGACAGCTCTTAACTTTTCTTTTTCTCATCCTAGTCCACATGCCTTGATATAACTGGAAAACGGGATCATCATTAGGGATTTTACTGTCAATGGTATGGGATGCCATCTAAAGTGAAGCATCAACGACAGTTTACTAATCAAATGTTTCTATTGGAGGCATCCCTTGGGAATGAGCAAAAACCATACGCATATAGAGACTTTTCCCTCGAAACCCACTTAAATCTGTATGTTTAGATAAGATATATTCAACAACAAAGACATTTGGGGCGGTAAAGAAGATCATTAAAACTAGGGTTAGACGAAGGGCTTGTCGACAAGATCCTTTTTTCTGTGATGTTTCTAAGTGCAAAAAAGCAGGTGCGTGGACAGAAGCACCTTAAAAGTTGAATGCCCATTTGGCCAAAGATATGGTTTTTTAATCTAAATAGGGAGTGGGAATTATTCTGCCGTCGACCCCATGATATGAGTACGTGTGAGATTCGTTGCATGAAATGAGTTACTGTGCAAATTTAGGGCTTTGAGAGATTTTTTTTTTTTTTTTTATCATCTTTGCTAGGACAAACTAATCATGGGTCTCATCTCTCTAGTGGCTTCAATTCTCTCCAAACTCATATAAAAGAGACAACTCAGTTCCGATGGAAAGAGATGCACTTTTGGTTTGAATCCTTTCCATAAAAGACACAACCTTTTCAGCGGGATGTTGGAGCATCTCCGAATCTTTTGAGCCAGCTCGAGCGCTTACAAGGCCGTCCTCTCTCTCTCCTTCCCTCCCTATAATTAATATCTGCGTCTTTCTCTTGCCTATAAAAGGCTCTCTTGCTTTGCTGAATAACCATGCACTCCACCAGATCTCCTACGAAGAAACATATTAATATACCGAGACCAATTCATTCGAGTTCATTGGCTTTTGAGCTTTCTTGATCTTGTACAATGTCGAGACTAATGGAACCGCTGACTGTGGGAAGGGTGGTGGGGGATGTGGTGGACATTTTCACACCCACAGTGAGGTTGAATGTGATTTATAACTCTAACAAGAGAGTCTCCAATGGCCATGAGCTCATGCCAGCCGTTGTTGTTTCCAAGCCTCGCGTGGAAGTTGGCGGGGATGACATGAGGGAGGCTTATACTTTGGTTAGTCTATGCTTTAGTTTCTCTCTTTTGCTAGTTCGTCTATGTGTATTTGTTTGTATGATGATGAATCTTCCTTGCTTTGATTCATAAGTTTCTGACTCGTTTGTTTTGGTTACTTCCAATCGTTTGGGGCCAACGCGAAGATAATGACTGACCCAGATGCTCCAAGCCCTAGTGATCCTCGTTTAAGGGAACATCTCCACTGGTTGGTCTCCTCACTACTGTTATCTATAATCTTTCACCAATAACATTTGTTTTCACACCGCGTTTACCTCAAATTTAGACCTAGCTAGAACAGCCTCACTCTGCATTTATATATTAAAAAAAAAAAAAAATCACCTGTTTTCGTCTACAACTTCAAGAAATATTTGTCTTTGTTCTGATACCAAATTGTTTTGCAATAGTTCAAAAGAGTAGGTTAGACAATGTGAAAATGAATCTCTTAGTAGATACAACTTAGTTTAACATGAAAATGAGAGTTTCTTAATAGACAAGTTTGATGCATCTCACCTGTTCATTTAGGTTGGACAGTCATGTCGCTTGTGATTCTCTGAACACAGCGCTTTGTCTAACATTTCAATTTGCAATTCCAACACTTCAGGATGGTTACAGACATTCCCGGTACTACTGATGCTTCTTTTGGTGAGCTCCCCTATTTTTCCGCTATTTAACAATTTTTTTTTTTTTACCTTCTCCATTCGGTACTTCTTAAGATATAGCTCGAGCAATGAGTAAACCGCTTTGCTAATGCAATCAACACAGGGAGAGAGATCGTGAGCTATGAGACACCGAGGCCGGTGGTAGGGATCCACCGGTATGTGTTCGTGCTGTTCAAGCAGAGAGGGAGGCAAACTGTGGTTGGGGCTCCGGCTTCGAGAGACCATTTCAACACCCGAGCCTTCTCTCTCAACCACGGCTTGGGCTCACCTGTTGCCGCCGTCTACTTCAATGCCCAGCGAGAGACTGCCGCTAGAAGAAGATGATCAAATCGACTCTCATCACCAGCATCAATCCCAAATTACTATAAACCATGTCCTCATTATCAATTAACTTCAGCTTAGCTGATGAGAACTTTTTTTTCCTTTTTCCTTTCGTTTTCCTTTCGTTTTTTTTTCCTAGGCTGCCAAAAGGCTTGGATTTGTCACCAAATCATGTGGGAAGAGATTTGAGAATGTTGTGTCGTGTGTGTCATTTCGGTTGGTCGGTACCGGTTCAGTACTAGGTACTGTGCGTAGGTAACTGTCGTTGCTTTTTCCCATGTCATGTCTTTTTCCATAGGACCAGAAAAAAGGGAGGAGAAACACTAGATGGGGATGCATGTAGCATCAGAGGTACGTCCTAGGGTTGGGAATTGTGCCACTTTATATAATATATGTATTATTATATTGGCATGCAACGATCATCGATGGAGCATCTGCTTCTTCCGTCTCTCTTATATTGTCTGAAGTGAATCAGCAAACTAGGAAAAGTAGAAGGACTAAGTAGGAAAAAGGTTCGGCAACAAAGTTCCTAGAATTTGTGGGGAAGACCCCAAGCCATCATGGCCTTGACAACATGCGATAAGAACTCAAAACAGGTCCTGGGAAATTACGTTATGAACATAGCGACAATCTCTCCAATTGCATACGACATATGCATGTCATAACATGATAGCGGTGCAGTTTGCCACGATTTTCTTGAAGATTCAATTTTCAATTTCATAACCTGCCTTGCAGAGTTCAGTCGGATTGGGAGAATAGAACGGTAGCTCCACTCTTTCCTCAACTTTAAACAAGATTTCAAGGAGTGACGTTGGACAGGAAACAAGGTGAGAAAATGGTCGGCCATATACATTGCCTCGACGACTTATACCATTTCCTAGTTACTAGAAAGATCTGCCACGTATTCAAGGTAGAAATCAACCCAGAGACCTTATGACATGACTTTGCATGTGAACAAAGAGTCCAAAACCGCGAACGCAAAGACAAAGCTCGTTACAGAGGATTTAAACTCAATAGGACTTGTATGTATGAAACCCTGAGTGTATCTTTGACTCGTATGTATGAAACCCTGAGAGGAGTACCTTCTCTGGCATATCATGAAATCAGATACAGGACCGCAGTAGGTGGAGCAATTGCTTTGGCGCTGCATCAATTTCCGAGCATCCCAGTTCAGTCGACGTTCATTCAATAACGACCACGGCACGAAAAAACATATGTATCCAATTTCTGTGCTCCACAGGCAAAAGAGCTCGTGTTTGCTGTCTAAGAAGTCATGACGGTAGAGAAGTAGAGCGAAGTGTTCACTTTTTGATTGGCATTCACTTGTAATCTACAAATCTCGGGACGGACGTCCTCTTTTACAAACCCTTCTGAATAAATTCAAAAATCAATACAGAAAGCGTTTGCAATCAGTCATCCTCCAACAACATGAATTTACTTACCCACAAGCATCGAGCCCAACAAGAAAGAAGCACACGTAAAATCTGAAAATCTTCTTCCTCCGCCCCCATTTAAACCTAAATTTCGTCACTGTGAATCAAAACTAGATATAGAGGACTTTAAAGGAGCCCTCAGTTCCCATACAAGGATCAGGCATTTATCTCCGAGTTGCACTGATGTTCCCTGCTGCAACTTCTTCTGCCCCAAAACATGCTTGAGCATGTCGTTCTTTCCACTCTAGGCCTGTCCACTTTATCTTGTTCCGTTGCTATCACTTGTGAATCATGGGGAGTCTCCCCTTCTGCGTCTTCCTCTCCGGGCTCAAAAGATGGGCAAGGCCTGTCATTGCATGTGCAAAGCGGAATGGAAACAGAAGGAAATGGGCTACAGGTGACGGGGCAAAAAAGATCTGAAGAAACAGAAGCTACACGGTTTTTCCTAAAATCGGGTGTACATGCTGGAGGAAACTCTGGATCACATTGATGAAGAATGCAGGGGTTACAGAGGGCAAGGGAAGCGTGAAGTTTGATCTCCTTAGCAGGGGAACCGGGAATTTTGACAAAAGAAATAACTCCATGTCTACAAAGTGGGCATGGGATACACCCAGGCGGTCCCACCACCTCCGAAGATATGTTGCTCGTGGAGCAAAGATATAGAGCGCATCTCACACAAAGCTCATGGCCGCAACCTGAAAAATTAAAGTCAAATGCCATCAGCAAAGCACATGAGTGATTCTAGACTGAACGTTAAACTGGCTACAAGTTACTATGCCTTAGGCAAGCTAGGAAATTAGATCAAGAGAGGAAAAAGTTTGGCTATTTCAACAATCATACTGGACAAAAAACAAGAAGCAAAAAATCAAGATATCCTCGAACATGCAAAACTCCTCTGGAGGCTTAATTCTTCCTCTCAAGATCCCACTCTTATTGTAAGTCACATCAATCTTAGGTGAAAATGGTTCTCTCGTTTCCTCCACCAGGAGCTCTGTCATGATCCTCCTAAAATGAAGGATTTGAATAATATCTCATATGTTCCTCATGATCGGGAAAAGGCTCAGAATGTCCAAACACATCCCTAAGATACCTCGTCAAGAGTAAAGGTCAGAAAGCATGACAGAAACCAGCTAAGCATTGCTTTGATGAGAAATGAATTATCATCAATTTCAGCCAAAAAATGCAGCAAGGAAATTATGGTTCATATATAAAGATAATGTGGTGACTTGGGAGATTAATGTTAAATGGTCAGAAAGCACCCATCCAACCTGCTCCCTATTGACAGGTATAATGGCTTGTTCTGACAAATCATGCTTTATGATGTCCTGAGCAACTCTCATTCTTCAGAGTTGAGAACTTGTTCACAAAAGACATGTCGATTTCCATTATCTTATATATTTGGCACATTGTGATGGTATCATTATTAACTAATTCACTTTCCAGTACCTAAATCTGTCCTATCATGATCTTGCATTATTTCTGAGATTGGTTCCTTGAGAAGAACTATCCACCATGAAGAATAATCCTAGCAGGAGTGCTTTGCAAGGTGCAAACAGTTACACTCAGGAAGTTTAATCGTTGAAACTAGTCAAACTAAACCAGTAGTTTGGGAGCAAGCACTGAAATTATGTCATCCTTGCTACAGAGCTTGATCCAGTAGTTTGTGAGCAAAAACTGAAAAAGATGCATCCTTAGTACAGAGAGCTTGATCAGGAACTCATGAATTACTGTCATTTCAGTCATATATTACCATACGATCCAGCTAATAAATATGTTAATACATAATCTCAACTTCTCCAGGAATTAAGTCTATACACAATGATATAAGACCCTCAGTAAATCAAGCTTTCCCAATGATTTTTAACGCAAACAAGTACTTGTTGGGAAAACTGTGAATAAGTTGGTTCCAATAGCTTGTAAAAATCATTAAAGGAGGTAAAGTAGACAAACAGGGATACCTTCTGATTTTCCAACAATGTAAAGAACGCTTACAAAGAAACCGTCGATCAATAATGCAATGAGTGACCAAATTAAAATGAAGCAGATATCTAATAATAGTGAAGCACGACTAGTGTGGAGTCTATTATTATCCTCTTAAGTTACATATTGAAAAAGAAAATGAAACTGATCAGAGGCAGAAGCATCGAACCTTCAGCTGCCACACTACATGCTCTCTCCAAGCAGACAGCGCAAATGTCCATATCGTCAGAGGAGGTCGTGGAGGATTGCAACCCAGAATCTCTGCATTATTTTTAGCTAGGTCAGTGGAAAAACATGATCTGACCTACTGCTTCCTCATGGTAGCATTTCTCTGTGTTTAATTGTTCGTTCTATCTCTAAGGTCATCTTACCAACTACCAAACTTCTATAGCTAGATCCAAATAGTTCCATTTCATCAAGAAATTTGAAACGCACATGACATGTCAGTTCTAAAATTCTGCTACAAGTAAATTGGGATGGACATATGGAGCTAAACATGGCTCAACACCTGCATCATAGACTTTAAAACTAGTGGAGGAAGGACAGAATATTTCATGTTCTTAAGAACTGAAAAGGTAATAAGCTGCGAGGTCATTACATTATTAAAATTAAGTGTTCGCTTGAAATCTCAAAAAGGTTGCACCCAGAAAGTTTTCAGGACACAAATAGAAAGAAAAGGCAATATATGACATTAGCTTCATACAACAGCTAGACTAACAGTTAGGGGACAGGCTTACCTTGCTATGTTGAGAACGCTCATTAGAGGCAAAGACAGATACTTGGAAGGAGGAAACACTGGGATTAACGAATCAGAACTAGGAGCCAACAGCGGCTCTAGCCAATGCCGCCCCCACATTCTAGCAACATCAAGAGGAAGCCACCTAATAAAGTATGCCAAAAGTTAGGATTAGATAGATGATTTCATCTCAAAACTGCAGCAAGGAGACTCAAGATGCAATATCTACCCATTGCAATTCAAATTCATCCGACTGGCACCTCTTGCAAGAAGTATCTGAAAGAAAAATGTTACATCAGTTTCCAGTGAAAAAGGCGACGTAAATAAATGCTCCATAGCTCATAGAACTCTTGCCTGACAGCACTTAAGATTCCCTCCACAAGCAGCGTAGTGTAGAGGAGTACTGCCCGCTCCTAAGGAGATACACCAATGTGTCAAAGAACAAGTAATTGATCCTCAAAGTGAACCGAAGCATAAAGAAGACAACATGTACCTATCAAATCCATGGATGTCCCATAGTGAAATGTGACAGCTGATACATTTGCATGAAGGTCAAGCAAAAGTTGTACACAATCAAAATACCCATTTAATGCTGCCATATGAAGAGCTGTGATACCACCGTCAGCTGCCTTGTTTACAAACTTGGACAGCGCACTGCACTGGAATGAACAAGATAAATAGCACGAATAGATTCTCAACTCCTTGCAGCAAGCGTCAATGAATAATAGAAAAGGCGACTGCTGACTTATCTAAACCCTCACCCTAGGTTCTACCAACAAGAACCTGAGAAGTCATTTTTTTTTTGCAGCATGTACTAAAGACCAAAAGTTCTAGACGTTCCCAAACCTCACCCTAGGTTCTACCAACAAGAACCTGAGAAGTCATTTTTTTTTTGCAGCATGTACTAAAGACCAAAAGTTCTAGACGTTCCCAAAGCTTGAGGTTCAACGGTTAATGTTCGGGATCCCACCAGGACAAATTTGAAAACGGAAGTGCTTCAATTCGAGCAGGGAAAAAGCCAGTAAGAGAAACTAACATCGTACCTCTGGTCACATTTGCCTTTGCCATTTGCTCCATCGCCTCTGTCCCCATCCAGCTGCCTGGCTATTGCTTCATAAGGAGCACTTGGAACAAAGTCAGCCACAACTAATCTTATACACCGGACATGCCCATTTACAGCTGCAAAATGAAGAGCTGTCCTCCCACTAAGATAATCTGCTCTTGTAACCTGAAAATTGCAGCGGATACATATTGTGATTATGCTGAGCCACAGTATTGAACTCGGCAATCATTGCACCGAACAGATAGAACAGCAATTTCCCACCCAAGTGAAATAGGCCTCTCCATTATTGGATATTAAGAAATGAGATCTGAAAACCCCAGCTTGCACAAACAATGGACTGGGGCAAGATATTTGAAGACAGAAAATTTCTCTTAGAAAGGTGCATATCGGCAAAACTCAAAAAGAGATCAATTTCGAAGGAAACCCACGTTGCATCTGAAGAGCAGTAGCGTCTGGACAACTTCCCAATGCCCATATCGACATGCCTGCATAAGTGCCGTCTGTGCACACAAACGAGGAGGAACAAAAAATCAGAAATCAAGCCATATCGAATCAATTGCCGATGCATCAACAACTTCTTAACAATTGCCTCCTCTCGTTATGTCGAGACGCACAGCATACACAATTTTTTTTTCTTTCCAAGAAAAAGCCGAAGACAAATTCACCCATTCTCCAATAATCTGAAAAAGAAATGAATTTGCAGATGTATGCACGTGCGGGAGCCCCAGAGCTCACGCAAAGTAGCCTACTACAATTAATCAAACCCCATCCCAGCTTCAGCTTTCAAGATTGGAGCCCGTTGAAGTCCCGCAATCCAAACACGTGCCATCATCCAAATGCAGTTCCAATTATCCAGGGGAAAAAGAAAGGCCGAACGATAACTCGGCAGCTACGTAAAGAATTTTTTCAGAAAAAAAAAAACGGAGCAACGGAAGCAAAGAGGGTACCTGCCCACAGTAGTTTCTGGAATTCACATCAGCTCCATTATCGAGCAACAAAGCCACAATCTTTACCACAAAAAAAGAAGAAGAAGAAAAAAACAAGACACGAAATTACGATTACCGATCATCGACGGAATCCAATTGATGCGAGAAAAAAGAAGAGGAGAGGGAGAGGGAGCGGACCTCGTTGTGGCCCTTGGCGGCGGCGAAATGGAGAGGGGAATTGAGGCCGCCGAAGGTGGAGTAGCGGGCGAGGCAAGGGTTGCAGTCCAGCAGCATCTTCGCCTCCACCAGGTCGCCGTCCCGGGCCGCCGAGACCAGCCGCTCGCCGGAGGCCGAGCAGCCGAACGAATTCCCCATTTCCCCCGCTCCCTCCTTCCCTCCCTCTCTCCCTTCCTACCTCTCTCCCTCTCGACCTCCGAATCGATCGCGCTTTTTATATTAATTTTAGGTCAACGATCCGTGGAACGAATTCAAGTTTAAAAAAAAAAAAAAAAAAACACAGAGAGAGAGAGAGAGAGAAGGAAGAAGAAAAGAGGAGGCTCGAAATTGAAAATGGGGGCCGCGATCGGAGGAGGAGGGCTGGCGGAGGGGGCGGCGGGGGCGGCTATCCGGCGGAGGAGGCGGCGGATTCCGGCGGCGAGCGTCGGGATGGGGAATCGAGCCGAGCGTTTTCCACTTGGCGAGCTACTTCGCTTTTCCGGAGGGAGGGAGGGAGGGAGAAGGTGGGAGTACTAGTGGTCGTGTTGGCGTGTAAAGGTGCGAACTTTACCCTTCTCTCTCTCTCTCTCTATGTATTTTTTTTTTTTTTTTGTCTTGTCTTCTACGCGTGACAATTGAATGGATTTTCCCCAAAAAAAAATAATAATAAATAAAAAATGAAAGGATTTTTTGGTGATGTGAAAAAGGAAGGTGGGTCACGCTTTTCACTTTATCCACGGTTCTTCACCCGCCTGCCTCCCCCGTCTTCCTCTCTTTTTTAACTCGATATATTTCTCTTTATTATTTTGTAGGAATTGGGTAAAGAAAACAAAAAATTGGGAATTTCCCAGCTTCTTCCCTCCATGAGATTTTATGAATTTAACAAATTTCATGAGATTCTTCGAAAATCTTAAAGTTTACCGTCTCGAAAGTCAAGCACCGTCGTCAAGTGATTCGTTAGATAAAATTTCCTTTTTCCGAAAATAGTCAAACGACTCTTATGGGTTACTTAGGAAGCTTCTTTCGAGATTAAATCCATGTAAAATCCGTCGGAAATTGCGCCGATGATATTCGAGGATGCCTAGTTTTTATTTCTTTTTTTCCAGAACGTGGGCATGAATCAGCCGTTGACTTCCTTGTATTGAGGTGAAGTCCACCGTCAGGAGTGGAAAAAAAAGGGCTGGAAAAATTTGGACGTAATGATTAATTGGATAATTATGATTGACCACGCAATTTCTCTTTTTGGCCAACGCCACAAAAGCAAATAAGCGATTTTCTTCTTCTTTTGCTCCAGCAACTAGGCAGTGCCTATTTAAGAAAATAACTTTACAAGATCTGGGCAAACGATTTTCTTGGACGGTTCAGCAGGAAAAAAATAAAAAAATAAAATATTTTCTTGGGAATTTTCCGACCTGCTTGGGGAGCAAATTGACGTATGCTAATAAGTCCATAGGACTATAAAAAGAGAGTACAAGGTTTTTTCCGGTAGAGCCAAACGTCCGGAACAAGGCAATGGATCGAAATCAAGGTTGGTGTCGGATCGGATCAACCGTATTTGTCCTAGGCCGCGACCACTCCTGGTCGGATCAGCTTCGGAAGTGGGTCCCGCGCCGGACCCCATCGGTCAGGACAGGACAGGCCTCCGGAAAAAAATGTTGGTCGCTCGTGTCAAGTCAACATTAATTTCAGGGTTGGTTTGCACATCCCCAATGAAACCAAATTCCCTTCTCTTTTTTTTTTCTTAAAAAAAAAAGAAGAAGAAAAAACAGCCTCCCACATTATTTTCTTTGTAAAAAAAAATGTTTCAAATTGAACCGTGCCTAGGGCCATCAAGGTTGGATTTGGGATACCTAACTTAGAGATTCGAGTCCTAAGACATTCTTATTCGAGTCCTAAGACATTCTTACTTGACGACCTTGATCCGGAGGGATGGAGTTCTGGATCCCCACTTTTATAGGCTCGAATTTTTTATGGTAGTGCACATAATACGCAATTTTCCATTTGCATATAATTGATTGTTTGCAATCACATTACCACTTTTTACAAATATAATCAGCGAAAGAAGCATAAGATCCATTTTTGGACATGATTGATTATGTTAGAATTTATGGTACCACTGTTAATTATTCTAAAAATTTATGTAATTGGATGAATTCGTGACTTAATAATTAAATATTGTATTGGCTTCATTTATCTTGAAAAAAAAAACACTAAAGATATTTAACCTCAAACTACTGCTATTTGCATGGAGAGCAGCAGATCATCAAATTTGTTCAATAGTCTTCTCACTGAGATGTCATCATCCCTCAGATCCTGCTCCTTGAAAAATACACTGTCAACATGATCACAGTGTTTTATATACTCACCTCTTCCCAAATATCTCCCATATCCCTCCCTTAGTTTAATGGTTTGAATGGACAACTCCTTAAACAAATGCATGTGATGACATCTTCACGGCTACTGTCCACAGCATAGGTTGATTGTCGTTGCTTCGAAGCATACGGCCGTCCAAAACAGAGGGCGATGTTACGCGACATCGGCCATACGTGCGCATCGACATGTTCACATCCTACCGACGATGCCGTCGCGGTCGTTTTCATTCACAAGTTGCTGGAACCACCTCATCTCTTCAATGGACGACACTCCACCTCCGTATCAGTCCAAGCTCGGTTTCTGCATAAGAATACAGACATAAGAGAATATCCATCTGCAGACCCCACATAAACCCATCTGCAAAGACATCACCTCCACATGATTCATGCACAATGATGATTATTTATGCCTGCAGCGTCAAGCAACAGAATGAATCTGCACAATTATCAGGAAGGGCCTTGTATGTTACGTGGAACATCCTATGCGTTCGATAGGGTGTTGAAAAACCAAGGAAACTTCGGATGACATCGGTGGATCGACCCTTTGGAAGGCGACTTCCCCAACTCATCAGTATCAAAGCGAACCACGAATGGGACGATTCCGGTAGGTGACTGCATGATTCAAGAATCTTCCTGAGTTCTTAAGGACATGAACTCGGAATTTGTTGTTAATCAATCATAGGATAGAGGTGCTTTTTTAGTCCGCAGGTGCATGGTTTGGTTGTTTATCAGTTGTCCGGAACGAAGCTTGGGAGCTGGCACTGAAAGTGACTCGAACAATAAAATTTCCATGTTAGATGTGAGCAGGAACTCTCAAGATAGGATCAGCTTTCGAGTTCGACGTCAAATTCCACCTACCTTAAGCCAACTTCAACTTCTTCAGCGGCAAACGCCTCAAAAACACGTCCTCTTCCAACTTCTCCTCCACTCAAGATAAGGCAAATTCCAAATGCCACGTAAGATCAGCATCATTATCTATGATGGAACTGCACATGGCAGACCCCTAGTTGCGAGAAAGTGCAGGTGTTCAAAGAACCCGAAATTTCAGGGTGGGAAAAGAAAAAAAACAAGAGAGAAGAAAACGTCTTGAATTCGCTCCAAAATCACCGTTCATTGCCAGGTTCCTGTGCCCAATTGAACCAGAACAGCTGATCATACGAGTGATCAGCTTTGTCTAAGAAGATTTTATTGTTAAAGAAAAGCAATTGCCTTGTGCTTGAAACTCTCTGATAAATACTTGCTATTTCAAACCACCTCCAGTTGGTTACTTTAACCTGAGCTAGTGGTTTACAAATGCCAAATTGAGTTCTACTTTGCCGACCACTTTGTCATGCAAAAAACAGAGGGAGGCAACTGGCAAAATGTTAAGATGCAAGAGCACACAAATACAAGATCAGCCAAAGCGCATGAAGAACACAAATATGGAAACTGATGCTCCAATTTCAGGTCTGGACTAGTTCAAGGACAAAACTTTCGGAAGGACATCAGGATTTCTTATCTTTTCTAGCGCAATAGATACGTCCAGAGTCCAATTTGGTCTTCCATTTCAATAGTTACGATCAAAGCAATGATATTGTGGCTCGATGCAATTAGTTTCCATCATCGGAAAAATATTTATACAATATAATTATCAAAATCAATTCGCCTAAAACATTCTTTTACATTCTACATAATTGGAATGAAAAAAAGATCCTCCTCAGCTTCGACTTACATGTTCATTAAAATCACCTCACTGATTTCTATTCCACAAGCTACTAAGCAGACTTCTTTCCCAGAAGATGGAAGCACCTTATTTTCTGATGAAGTGATGCTCACTTAATTCTCTGGATGTGGAGAAGACGAGAACCATTTATCAACTCAAAGCCATTGTGGCCAGCATATGTCTAGTTTAAGAACTTGTGGCTGTCTTATGAATTAGACTGCTTGTCTTCGATTTGCCTGTTTGCACGTGAATTCTAATTCCATAGTCTGAACCGTGCCAGAGGTAGTAAGCAATTAATACAACGCCAATACACCAGGGAGCAGTCTGATTCATGTTCAAATTCAGTGTTGCATGAGAAAAGTTTTAGGCTCCAGCCACAAACAGCTTCTCTCAATATGCTAAAATGAATCAATGGATTACTTCTTCTTCATCGTTAATTGCATCCCCATCATCACTGTCATCCGTAAAGTCAGCTTCTGAAGCTGCATCCGAGTCCGGTTGTTCATCCCCCTCCGCATCAAGTACAAAATTCTCCTGAACATCAAATTTCATCATCTTATTCTCTATATGGTCTCTCCTAAATCGCCTCATTTCATCATGATCGTCTCTACCATAACTAACAAGCTCCTTATCCACGTTTGCCTTTCTTGGACTCAACAAGACCAAATCAGCCAATTTTCTTCTCGCCAAATACAAATCATTTGGTTCTATCAGCTCTCCCTTCTTATAAGCCTCCCTAAGAAACACCGTGTGAAGCTTGCCATGATTACCCCTTGTCGAAATATAGAAGATCCCTTGATGTTGAAGGAGGAAGTCCTTCAACTTCTTTGGCAAATTCATTGCCATCCTAAAATGTGCTATTCTCTCCAGCGTGATCTTCTTCTCAATGGTCAGTGAAAGCAATTCATGAATCACTGCCACAGCCCTCTTCTCCATACGTTTCTGAGCCTCTAGTGACCTCAAATCATACCTCGAAACATCCTCATAAGGCGACCAATATGGGATTCGTTGCCATTTCCACACTGCAATCCTATAATACTTTCCTATCTTAAATCCAGGCGGGAAATTGATGATGAATGAGAAACGCACATCTTCCGCATCGATTCCCTTCTCTCTATACTCCCTCTCTCTAGCCATCTCAATTGCACAAACAGTTAAACTAGGGTCTCTCTCTACAATCTCAATGTACTTATTCCTAGTCGCTTTAGCATCAAACAATCTAAAAAATTCTGGGTACTTCAAAATTACCGAATACTCGAAATCCTCAGGCAACCCGAATTCGGCCCGCGCAATCCGCACATGCTCCAGCCTCAGCCGTCCCGTGTTAGACATCAGCAGCAGCTTCCTGAGCCGAACCACGGCATCAGGTATCTGGGCATCGAGAGCCTCCTTCTCCTGCTGGATTTGCAAAAGGGCCTTCCGGGTCAGCCTGCAATACAGAATCCTCTGCACCGGGTGCTCGTAAACCTCGAAAACGTGAGGGAACTTGAGGAGGAAAGCCCCGGCCTCGTGCTGCTTGAACCCGAACCTGCGGGCGAGGACGTCAAGGCGCGAAATTGGGACGGTCTGGTTGCGCTGGGAGAGGATCAGATCCTGGAACTTGAGGACCTTGCGCGTTTTCTTCTCGACTTCCATGTAGTTGTCGTACCCATGGTCGCGGACCCTCTTCAGGTTCTTGGGGATGGAGGTGGATTGAGAGAACCATCTGGAGAAAAAGGGGTTGCGGAGGAGAGTGAACGCTACCGAATTGGAGGGCTGGCGCGACTCTGATTTGAGGAGACTGGTCGCGAAAGTGGAGAAGACGATCTTCTTCATCTAAAAGCTTTCGGGGGGAAACCGGGGCTCAGGGTTCTTGCTCACCGGACGTTGATTTGATGCCCGGATGACATGGAGCGCCGGCGGCACGAGCGACGACGAACAACAGAGGAATCCCAGGTGCCGACGCCACCGACCGCCGCCGCAGCAGCTCCCCCGCGCGTCACGAATGCCTCGCCGTGAAGCCCAGCTCCGGCGTTGCCGACCTCGAGTGACCCAAGCACTAATGTCGCCCAAGGCTGGCGACGCCGCCGACGGCAGCCGCTAGCGGATGCGGCCTCGAGGAGAGAAAGAGACAGGGCGGAGTTCGAGACCGGGACGATGGCGACAGCCAGCGGCACGAGACTCGACGGCGACGGGAGACGACGGCGCGGGGAGGGGCGACGACGTTGACGGCGGCGCGACGGCGAGGTGGCAAAAGCCGGCAGTGGCTGAAGGTGGAGGGAGGGAGAATAGAGAAGAGTGAGGGTTTTTCGAGGGTCTGGGCATCATGTGTAAATTCCTCAAAAAGTGAGGGCATTTGGGTCATTTAAACCTAATATACATTTTTATCCCTAAACTTTTAATTTGTTCAATATGACCCATTAACTTTAACTAAATATGCAATATTGTCCTCAAACATTTTTATTATTTAATGTGGTCCAAAAACTTTTTGTATATATTCAATTTAGTCTTGAACCATATATAAATGCGAATATTGTCTCTACACTTAAATTAATAAAAAGATGATATTTAAGAATCGAATTGAACATATATCAAAAGTTTAAGAATTATATCAAACAAATTAAAATGCCACATTGAACAAATTCAAAGGTCAAAGACCACATTGTAATTTGACTAAAGTTCATGAACTATTTGTATCGCTATCCCTTTTGATAAATGACTGATTTGAAGAAGAGGTTCATGTCCTATCTTGAAAGTGAAGTGACTTTGTTATTTATCTAGCTGATTCATAACTCAACACCAGCATAAGTTTTACCCCTATCTCCTTCACTTGATGTGTACATGATTCCAGCTCTGACGACAAGCTCTGCAGCGACTGAAGCGCATATATGGACATGATACCAAGTTTTTGGTGCTTGTGAGACCTCTGACTGCCAGATTCAGTCAGGGCTCAAGCTAAAACATTGGTAACTACCCTACTTTCCAATACCCAACATTGAAGATGAACCTTGTGAACAGTGCAGTTGAACGACGGGCCTGCAAATGATTTTTCAAGGATGGAAGGCCCGTGAAAGCAAATCGTGGGCTGCCACACACGTTTCAGTCCATCGTTCCTCCCTGAAACATGGTCTCAACTTTCATATTCAACCCCGAAGATGTTGGCGACCTGCAACTACGTGCACTGTACTGCACCTGATCTTGGAATTTGAATGAGAATTCGGGCGGGCTCTTATTTTACAAGCAGGTGTAGATTCTGAATGTTCCGGTCAATGCATTTTCATATGATTACGAGTTCTGTGAACGTACATCTGTCCATGTTGACTGCACGAATGCTGCATTTGGATTTGGCAATACATAATCCCAGAACACGATCTGCATTAATTTAAAGTAAGCGGCCTGCGCGCTGAGATGCATAGACTTTCCTACTTTGGAATCCAAAGGATAGAGAAATTAGATCTATAACAAAATTTCAAATTCCTCAGAGAACAGGATAATTTCCCTCGAGATAACAATTTGAGAGCTAACTCCATCCCAGCGGTTATCTAAGTCAATACCCGAACCCCCAGATCGGCGAAAGATCCGGTACCTTCAATTCCATCACCAAGTCCGGGGGTGGTTCGTTCTTGACTTGATACCACCTTGTTCTTCTTTTCCGGTACCTATGCCTTTCCGTTCATTTCAGTCCTCTATACTTTATGTTATCTTATTCCATACATAGAGTAAATCAATCTAAAATTAACAAGAAAAAGCAGGAAAAAAAATGAACTAGGACATTTGCAATGAGGTTTTGATCCTCTGGATTGTGCGCGAAAGGAGGTTGTGCACAGTCTCGACTGACTCGGCTGTGAGCTTCGCAGCAGGAGTGCTGCTCACAAGGATCTGAAACCCGATTGTCATTAGGCACCCCCTGCTATCAGCTGTTCCTATGAGACTTTCATCGGGATTCTTTAGTCCATCGATGTGCGACGGACTGTCTGGGAGCAACGCAAATCCAGACGGTAGGAGAGCGACGCTGTTCGGGTCTCCGCCACTCATCACTGATTCAATCACTGTTATGTCCACTGGAGCATAGGCTATGAGGGAGCCGGATGCATCTGTCCACGTCTCTTGCAGAATCACCATGCTTGTGTCGCTCGCGCTGAGTGCCTGCAAGTCATCGGTAGGCATATTCGTTGAAGCAAAAATAAGAAAGGAGGGGGAGCTACGAGATTTAGCATTAATCGACAAGCGCTTACATTAGCACGGAGAAGAGAGACGCAATTGTCACGCCTCTGACCCTTAGCCACATGGACTATCTCTTGCATCGGGCCACCGTGGGATAATATATCCCACTCGCTCCTCAACTGCTCGTTGCGCACAAAGTTGAATACTGTCTCGTGCGCTATGGGCATCCAAATGGAAGTAGCTGCACTCAGTACAATCCCGGGCGGCTCGCCGGGTCTACCAGCGTTTTTTCTAGTCGTTACCCTCACATCGCCATTCATGTTCCCTAGGTGAAGGACTTCCCAGTTGTGCAGCGGTGAAGCACAGACCCCCGAACAGAAATTATCTGTCATACGTTGTGCCAGTTTCAGCATATTTCTCCTTCCACTGGGATTCATTCCTGTTCAAAAAATATTTAGTCTCAAATAATGCTAACTATATGAATAAAGCTTGCGACAAGTATTAAGAATTTATGACCTGAACCATCTTCATTAGGGTAGGTAGATGACATGAATGTTAGCAAGCACTCACAGTGCCTCTGTAGCGAGGCAATCCACCTCTGAGCACTGAATCCCATGCCGGAAATAAGGAAGGAATGGTAAAGAGGGTGAACTGCAGTTCCATCATATTCTGAATGTTCGATCCAAGTTACCTGAAATTCACCATTCTCTATGTTAAATATGTTGCGACCCTAGCAACAAAAGCCAACTTCATACTTCTTGAGTTACTTAGAAGTCTTGATGTACTTTCAAGATTGCATCATTTGCACTATGTTCACGCTCCATTAATCAAGAAAATCCTCCATCACCTGGGACTTCTTTATCTCACTTAAGCTTGACGAAAAGTCAAAACTTGCATTAGTTTTTATCCCTCCTTCCAGCAGAACAAATAAAGTGACTGGTGTAGAATAATTACCAAGATGCAGATTAGACGCTGCTAAAGCAATTCATAAATTAATCTCACAGCATGTTCCTGTCTGGAACAATATCACTTAAATTGATTCAGTTGCAGAAGGCCTCGCGAGTTGTGAGCACGTTGCACATACACATGGAGGATAAATTTATTCAGCAACTTAGTGTCTAAGGAGATTCAAACAAATTAAATATGTGTCTGGATCCAGGTCGTATAGTCTCGCTGTCAACAGGACATGGGACAAATTTAAAAATGAGAAAAGGAACAGGAATAGAAGCATCAAATACATACTTTATGCAACAAAGATTGAGAGTCTCAAGGCCTAGACTAAATAAAGTAGAAGATGCAGCTTAGCCTATCCATAAATAAAAAAACAGCACCATGGATTTGCCCGCTTCGATAAGCCCCAGTGGAATAGTTAATTGGAGACAATCTACACTTTGGAGATCGAAAAAAACTATATAATACATAATGGTAAGAGGCATCATTCAGTAAACTATTGGAGAAAGGCTAAGATTCTCCGGCAAATTAGTCCTGCGCTCTGTAGCTGGAGTCTCTTAGAAAGTCTCACGATTTTGGGCAGCAAAATTGACAGAGTGAACAAGTGTAAATTTGGGTTCATTTAGACCATCCAACAGAAATCTAAATATGGTGAAATAATATCAATGATCTTGCTCGATACCTCTAACAAAAACAGTACCTTTAAGGCAAGAGCAAGACACGCAAAGAAAACCCAGAACTATAGCGTTCAATAAAAGAGAGGTATTTCCTTACCAAAAAAAATAAATAAATAAATAAAAGAGAGGTATGGTAAATATTCAATATTGGCAATACCTTGGAACAGCCATTTGGCATATCCTGTAAAACACATCCAGAAGGAAGCCTCCTACAGTTGGCGGAACCACACGGATCCGAACTGTCTTGGAGCATGCCAACGGAAACATCGACCACCGCCCACATACCCTCTCCATGCTGCTTACAGAACCTAAGAAATCTCACTTGGCGCAAAGGAACCAACGGTGAAAGCACTTGAAATTCAGCATGCATCTACAGTGCAAACAATAGCGAGTCTTGTTAGTTCTGACATACTAGATGAAAAAGAGAGTACTCAAAGCAAAGAAACATACCACTTGCAGAGCTCCATTCCTGTTTCCTCTGATTCCACTCGACATTACTTCGATGGTGGATGATCGAGCAACTATGCAGGGAAATGTTTCCACCCAACGATTCTGTATAGAGAAAAGGGTCGGGAAATCATTTGAGGACAGACAGAAATGTAAAAAGATCAAACAACTAGTACAATATGAAAAGGAAATCAGTTCAATTAAGTAAGGACTCGCCGTATCAGATCATTAAAGCTAAGAATGCAGTTCACGGGGCATCAAAACAGTTGGCTACAACTGGAATGGAAGAAGGGACTTAAAACTTGATAGGCAAACAACATATTTGTCAAACTCTGTGAATGCAATGAGGCTTTATTAGTTAGTAATATTCAAAGTCGTGCACCATACCACGTCCATCAAAATCTCTATAACGGCCAAGCTGTTGATGGGGACAATACTGGTCTCCCTTGATGCCTCGGTCACCACTTCACAGTGCCTCGCACTGGCAAGAGGAGTGAATAACCGTGAGTACTCCTCGTGGTTCAATACTTCTTTTGCTCCGTCCAAAGTTCGCAGCCAAAGGCAGGAATTGGGTTCAGCCATCTTGATCAATTCATTCATGGAAGCCATTGCAACATCAATGTAAGCCGATTTTTCAGTGGACAATTGATTCCTACCCATCGCAACTGCTGGTCTAGCATAAGGACTAACTGGGGAAGCATTCGACATTCCATCTAAAGAGCTTATTCCCATTGGCAATGCGGCAGTGGCTGTGGTTGAAACGTTGGGAACGTGCCCCTGGGCGGAGAACTCCGGACCACGATTGGACCTTGAAGGGCTCGAGGGAAGGAGTGCAGTGGGGGGTTGTTTCCCCAAGAACTTGTCGGTAAGAGCGCGAACCCGAGCTACTTCCTCCTTCAACCGAGCATTCTCGACCCTCAGCTGGTGCTCCTCGTACGACACCATGCCGGCGCCGTTAAAGATGGCCGTGCCGCCGCAGTTGCCGCAAATGGGATTGGCCAGTTTGCTCCGCATCGCGTCGTTCTCGTTCCGGAGCCTATTGTTATCGTCTCTCAGCATAATATTCTCATGGCGCTCCATTTGAGTCTGGTTCAAATTATCAACAACACGCCTCAGTCAAATGCCAAAAAAGCAATCTTTATGTTCATACCAAAAAGACCGATCGAGACAAAAAAGTGGCTTCACCTTCATCTGGGTCCGTCGGTTCTGAAACCAGAACTTGATTTGCTTGGACTCCAAACCAAGCCTCCTGCTCAGCTCCAACCTTTGTTTCTCATCAGGATGAGGACACTCCTTAAAGAAACTAAAGGGACGGGAGGAAAAAAGTTGAGATTTTTCATCCAAATTGAAGAAATTTACACAAATGGGTTGCTAAAACATTGGAAAATAGAATCGATTACGCTTCAAGTTCTTGAATTTGATGTGGGCTGTGGCGGTGGTACTTCTTCCTCTTGCGGGGAAGAACTCCTGCTTCTTCATCAACAGCATCATCCTGATCGTCATCCCCAGAAGCTCCATCGAGCTGGTTGTCGCTCCCGGAGCCTTCGTCCCTCAGCCTCCCCAGGAAGCTTCCCTCGAATGGCTCGCCGAAGCGGTCGATCTCACTCTGCCCCTCCATTGTGGCTCTCTGCAGAGTGATCTCGTACAACAGAGACATGCTGTCAGGACACCTTGTAGTAGAAAAAAGTGGGAGGGGGGAGAGAGAACTCCCTATTGCATCACTCAACACTCAACTGAGTTGCGAAGGTGAGATCATATAAATTTATGCGGGACTAGGAGAAGTACAGAATTACATAAAGCGAAAAGAAGAAAAAAGATCACCCTTTTTTCTTTTTGTCAACTCCCTTTATTCCATGCAGAACTCAACCGAGTCAACCCCCCCCTCTCTCTCTCTCTCTCTCTCTCTCTCTCTCTGTGGAAGACTCTATTCTTCCCTCTCTCTCTCTCTCTCTCTCTCTCTCTCTCTCTGGGAATAGGTTCCCGATGCAGATACAAAGACAAGTAGGTCCGTGTATTGTTTCGATGGTTCAGACCTGTGTCTCTCTCTCTCTCTCTCTCTCCCCCAGGGGAAATTTTGACGGGAAAATTTCAGGAAAAAGACATTTTACGTAAAGCAAATCACGGAGGCGGGGCGGGGACTCGAATGCGCAAAGCTCTAAGATCGTTTTCCCCTCCCTTAAATTGCTTTGACCGATGGCTTGTCGGCATCACAGGAACTCGGTAAGTGTGAAGACAAAAACCCTTTTTTCTTGGGTGGCATGTGAAAAAGCAGAAGGGAAGAGGGGTTCTAAAGTCGTGACTTCTGACCCCGCCCCTTTCGTTTCCTTTCACACCGTTTGCGGACAAAACACCAGGGAGAACGCACAGACAGAGAGAGAGAGAGAGAGAGGGACTGGAGTGTTTTTATCTGATTAAAAAGACCACCTTGACCTCCTCGCATTAATTTGCATAAAACACAGGCTCAGGTAAGGTAAAAAGGTACCTTTTTTAACTCGACGGGAAGCCCGGGAAACGTCTCTCCCACCACATCGTGAGATTGGACGTGTCAAGACTTCGAGGCGCTTTGCGGCCCCGCTCGTTCTCTCCCTGTGTTTTCGTGTACAGAAGGTGAAAATGATTAAAAAGTGAAACGATAAATAAAATAAATAAATGATATGACGGGGAAAAATTGGAGTTCTCGAGGTTTGGAGCTGACTTACAAGGGGGACCATCGAAAGGCGGAGAGTGAAAAACCAGCTCTTGCGGACTAAAAAAATATGTCCTGGGAGAAACGGAAGATGAAAAAAAAAAAAAAAAAAACAATTCTGGGATTTCTTGGTAGTATCAAAAGCTCAGAAACCCTGTTTTGATCTGGTCCCTCGCACAGCAAACGGCGGCAGCAGCAGCAGCAACAATGGCCGTCCCTCTCCTCCTTTCTCTCTATCTGAAAAATTGCAGAAGAGGGAAATTTATATAGGGAAGGAGGGAGGGGCTCGTGACTCTGGAGACACGGGGAGGAACTGACAGAGAAAGAGAGAGAGAAAGAGAGGGGCTCTTGGCATTCTAACAACATGCGGTATCGCTCTCAAAAATGTACTTGCCCATTCATCATTTTCCTTCCTAATTCACTGAATTCTGAGTGAGTTCTTCTCCCCTTCTGGTCTGGGAATTTTGACCGAGTTAAAGATGCGTGAATGTGATGGAAAGCCAATTCATCTCCCACGTATAATTAGTTTGGAGCAAGCGCTTCTGATAACCGATAGGCGCTCGTAGGACCACGCCACGCCACCCATCGCGCCTCGAGGATGCTTATACGACACTGTGGATGCAAAGGAGTAAATATGGAATGTAATCCGATTATGGCCATGAGATTTTCCCATATATGAACAAATCATCTAGTAATGGCATCTCATTAATTGCAAGGCGAAACAGTTGAGAATGAGCACGACAACATTGCATAATAGAGTCAAACCTCGTCGGATGCTAAGGGAACTCTATAGTTTGCTTGCTTGTGTCAACAGAAATTTTAAGTTCGATTTTTGGGCGGATGCAAATTCTAATTAGGATCCATGAGAGATAATCATTTAAAAAACGCGCATATTCTCACGGTTTTGTCTGATATAGACATAGCTTTTTGTAGGAAAGCAATGGGCGTAAGCAATGTAAAATTGGTTAGCTTGGCTAATTGCACGCAAAAGTTCAATCTTTGAGATCATATTTTTTAGAAAATCTACATATACTAGCTAGTGTTTTATGGATACCTGGTGAGTGAAATATAAGTTAGCTTCTCCCAAGACATGAAAAATTAGTAAAGTAAAGGGTGATAAAACTACAAATTACAAGCGAATTAATCGTTCGGAAACTAACTCTTCTCATCTCCAAAGCAAGCATATTTTAACTTAGCAAGTGTATTCTGGAGACTTACTAGTAAAATCCTGCCAATAGTAATAGCAACCTCGCTTTTTTAACTCCAGCGTTTGGTTGCACTCTTGGAATGTAAATTGGACTGCCCGATTCTTTCTTTTTATTCAACCATAATATTATTGAATGAAAATATAAAAACAAAAAAAGCATATGATTAAAATAACAAAACACATTAATTATCTGTTTTAAACTCATACGAGAACATAGATGTTTATTAAGAAATATTAACTATTATTAATTACTTGTTAGTATAGATGACAGGTAAAATTAAGTAATTATCTAGTTCAAATTAAATTGTACTGTGAAGTATTCTTTTTAAAAGAATAATCAAGACCTTCAATTAATTATAATATGATCAATATTGAGTAATTGACAGTTATAATTAATACTTAATAGATATCAATTGCGATGCTATTCTATTAGTATAATAACTACTAAGGAGTTAATGATTAATGATTAACAAATTTAAATTATATTCGAGAAATATCAATTATGATACTATTAATGCAAGTACAGTCTAAGGTAAATTTATTACAAAATTCTCATTCCATTCTATTCCTGCAATTCTTGCGCTCAAGCACAAGAATTCTTACTCCACTCCATTCCAATACTTTACCCACCAAAGATATTGAAATCATCGTTTCAATCCATTGCAATATTTGATTCCATTTCATTCTATCATACCAAACGCCCATCACAGTTTTGCTAGCATAGTGTTCAAAAGGTAAGAAATTGATATTGAGGCACAATCATAAGTGAAAAGTAATCTATCATTATGGACAGTTTTTGAAAAATGTTATTTTATGGATCTGAATATATCCTATCATGAACTTTTCTTTTGCAAGTAAGTTACCTTCCTGAAAAATAAAATGTGCCTCGATAGAGATGATGACTTTTCTATTAAGATACCGGATCATTTATCTAATATATCTATTGGTTCGAAAGGTAAGGCGATCAATATTGGAGTACAAATAATGAGTGAAAAAAATAATATGTCATTATAAATAGTCTTGAAAAATGAGATTTTAAAGTTCCAAATCTTTCATGTCATGAACTTTTTCTTGTGAGTAAATTACCTTCCTGAAATATAACATGCGCCTCATAGAGATGATAAATTTTCTATTAAAATATCGAATCATCTCTCATGTATCTAGTGTACAAAATGAGTCTGTTTCTTGGACTATGAGCTCTATTGACACAAATGGAATCTAATGATGTTCACATAGTTTTGCAATGTACTTGATTGAGCTTGAACTAATATCTCAATACATGTCATTTAACCTTTCTATCCACAAGTGCCGCAAGGATAATAACCATTCTATTCTAAAAATCATTCTTTGGGTAAAAATTGATTTTTCTATTTCTACTCCATGGACGAGTTTTTGAGCAAAAATTCGCATTTGACAGCGATACAAAATTTATGTTCCTAAAAGAGAATTTCATTTGATAATGACACAAAATTCCTCTCGTGAGTAGCGATTGGAGGCGGCTGGTGATGGAAGTCAATGATGAAAATAGGTTTTATTTATCAACTTTGTTTCAAAAATAGAAAAGTTATAAATTTTTACTTATGATTTTTGTTTCAAACATATTTTTGGGGTAATTTTTTTTCCATAAATAGAAAAATAAAATTGAGTTATTAAATAAATTTTTGTTCCAAACGTGTTCCCAGAAACATAAAATAGAAAAACTGAGAAACACGATGATCATCACATGTGCCCTGATACTTCACAATTTTTTTGGCTTTTATTTGAAATATAAAAGCAGGATAGGTAAAAGTGTTTTGGAATTTATGTCATTTAGTGGTAGACTAGTAGTACTTTAAATCGATATTCTGCATTTTCTAATATTTCTTTTTTGTATCTCTTACGGGTGAAAACACGAAGAGAATAATTGGGAGTAGCAAATTTAGGAAAAAGATAAGTAACATCTCATACCTCTAAATTTTAGACATGGCCTTTGTTTTCTTCTTTTTTCCCCCCTTCAGATTTTTAAGTCTTCCTAATACTTATTGACTTTCTCTTTAACATTTGAGAATTTATGAAGATACATATGAAATCCTGCAATTCAATCTTTGAAGTCAAAATGCGAGTTTCATAAATTTTGACAAACGATGTAAAGTTCAACGCAAAGGTCAACCGATTCAGAAGGGGGCCCAAAACTTGATGCGCAGCCTCTTTTCAAGTAGATCGTAGGATGATAATTATGATTCCTGATGGATTTTATTGATTGAGTGGGATTACTGTCGAAGTGCATATGTTTGAGGGAAATGAGTTTTCATGAATTAATTTTAGAGATCTTCATACTTATAATTTGCTGAAAATGATCAGTTAACAGAAAATAATATATGGTTAGAGAAAATATACATGCCAGCGAATTCCCTAATCTGAAAAATGGGATAATTTTTTTTTTTAAAGATGATTTCTTGAAAATTATTTTCTTTTATCACGAAATTTCCCCTTAAAATAAATGTACATCAATTAGAAATATTTACTCTTAATGAATCAACAAAAGTCGAGAACGTCACCAGACAAATCAACACCAAATTCGTGTAAATAGTTTATATGCATCATGTTCGAAATAATCACAAAAATTCTATAGTAGAAAGAATTAGTAACATTTTACATACTTTCAGAACAAGAGATCTTGTGACCCGTGTTCAAGTCACCACACGACCATGGGGCTCTAACTAAATGTGAACGCATCACCTGGTCCAGTTGATTTTGTGATCACCAATCGCTAGCAGCCCAAGTATCGAAAGCGGTCGAGCCACGGCTTGCGGCCACGTTTTAAATAGGTATCCAAGTGATTACGGACAAAGGGTACTTATCTCAAACCATGTAACACGTTCCATATTCGACAGAATGAAATAATCCACAATCTCACAATTCGTCATTTATGCACGCGACATCATTTCACAAATACAACATGCCCAATCCGGTCTCAAATTAATATAGTTTTCACAGAGACCACAATGCAAGATAATTTTTTGAGATGATAAATTAATATCATTTCCATGATTTTAATAACTAAATTATTATGGATAAGTACTCCAAAAGCCCTAAAACCTATTGCGAAAGTTCAATTGAGTCGTTAAACTTGTAAAATTGATACAATCGAGTTTCTATTAATTCCGTCAATTTTTGTGAACAAAAAATACCGATGTCGCCTTTTTTATTACTTTTCTATACATGTGGTGTTGATGTGGCACTCACCAAGACCCACGTTAGAAAAAAAAAACGTAAATATTTTTAAAAAAGAATAAAAGAAGAGTGAAATTGCTTCTTCTTCTTCTTCGCATTATCATCATCTATTTCCCATCATCATCTTCATCCCTCCAAAATTAAAAATAAAATAAAATAAAATAAGCCAATTAGAAGTTATAAAACTTGTTACTAAACTAATTGAGTCATAAAACTTGTAAAAAAGTGTAATCAAATTTTAAATTTATCAAATTAGTGCAATAAAGTCTTTTCGTTAGCTTTCCTACTCGATTAACGGAAAATGGTAACGTGACTTTTGTTTATTTTAATATTTTCTTCTTTTTACGTGCTGATGATGTGGCTATAGCCTATAACAACATCATTTTGGTTGAAATCTAATTTTTTTATACAAATTTTATTTAAATTAAATAAAAATAACCTAAATTTAATAATAAAAGAGGAGAGAGTTGGAAACTAGGCGATGAGAATCGCAAAGCCCTTGCCTAGAAGGGCTAATGATAGTGGAGGAGGGCTACAAAGCCTTCCCCTATAGGGCCCAACTACCTTCGCCAATTGCAAGCTTGCCAGTTCTAGTTGAGACTCGACGCTAGCAGGTATTGGCTACTAGCGGCTGCCCTCGGCTAAAACGGCCCTTGACCCTCGCCTGGAGTTGGTGATGGTGGGGTTGTGGAGGCTAGGGTTTGTAGCCTTGTTGCCTATTTTCCAACTCTTTTTAAAATAAAATAATAATTAGCTTATTTTTTTGCTTAATTTAAATAGACTTTTTATAAAAAATAATCAAATTTGAACCAAAATGATGTTATTTTAATCCTACATTTTATATAATAGCCATATCATCGTCACGTAAGAGAGAGAAAAAATTAAAAAAAGTCACATCAATGTTTTCATTAGCTTAATTGGATGAAATTAATGGAATTACACTTCTATAAATTTTAAGATTGAATTGCGTGATAAGTTTTAACACTTCTAATGCACTTATCGTTTAAAAATTCTAATGTACTTATTGCATTAGAAATTAGAAAGCATTGTTAATAAATCTGCACGATTTTTTTTTTTTTTTTTGTTTATTTTGTTTGATTTGTGAGTTCTGAAGTTCTCATGAACAAAAAGCAAAATTTCTAAAAATGGGGCGACAAATGAATATAACAAGACAAAAGGGTCGCAAAGCGAAGAAACGAGAGCAGACGGAGATAAAAATCGAAAATGGAAATGGCGTCGCCCGGGTTCGAACCGGAGACCTTCAGTGTGTTAGACTGACGTGATAACCAACTACACCACGACACCTCTTGTTCCTCACTTCTGCATATCTTTTATTATCAACACATGTTTTTGTGAGAGAGACATTCGAACTCGATGAGTTCACATGGCCATGCAGGTCTCATTGCGCACCCACCCGCTCGCTCTCTGTCTTTCAATCCATCAGTCCAGCCCAGGCAGGAGAATTCCGTAAGTTCCGTTTCGCTGAGGCAGTTGGGATTGAAATGGGAGGGTGCAGCGTCCAAATGCTGGCGTCGTCGTCGTCGCGACTGGCGCTGATGGTGATGATGGTGATCGCGTCCCTCTTATTGCTTGGGGCAGCTGAAGCCGCCGTGGACTGCGCCACGGTGAGAGCGCTCGTGTCGACGTGCTCCTCGTTCATAGCCTACGGGACGCCGGACCCGTACCCGGCGACGCCGTGCTGCGATGCCATGACCACCCTCAACATGGTGGCGGAGCCCCTGGAGGACCGGCGTGCTGTGTGCTCGTGCCTCATGGGCCTCATCAACGCCTACAGCCCGAACGCCACTGCGATCGCTACCCTTGCCGGGTTCTGTGGGGTCTCTCTCGGGTTCAGCATCAGCCCGAACACCGACTGCAACTAGTAAGCCCAAATTCTCTTTCTCTCCCTCTATATTGGGGATTTTTTTTTCTTGGTTATCAGTGAACTGCAAAGGAATTCATGCTCTCCCTGAAGTCATTCAAAAGAAAGGAAAGAAGATTATAGGTTTTTCTACTGTATGTTATTTGTACTAAGTTTCTCTTGCTAGGATATGGAGCAACATTTCTCAGCAAATAATCTCTCTCTCCTGTTTAATGAATGATGCAGCATATAGAGCTGAGGGCTATCGAGAAGTGAATTCGCAGCTTGAAGATAAACGAAGTGCCGAATAAAGAAGGGTATCTTCCTTCACGTCAGCATTAGAGAGGACTGAGAATATGTATTCGATCGCTATTCCCTATAACCACGAAATAAATGAGAGTTCCTTTGTAATTCAAATGTTTTTCCATTTTCCTTCTGAGGAACCGGTTGCTTTTGATGATATGAAGGAAGCTTTGATCACGCACATTAGCCATTACTGAAGTTCTGAAGTGTGGCTTCATCTTTAGATGGAAGCATAAAACGTACTATAATCAGCAATCCCTCCATCTCCTTCACCATTGCAATTAAGCTCAAGTAAAAACACATCATATCCGGAGATTTTTTTTATGCAGACCCCGTTGCTGATGGATTTCTTCAACGTTTACATAATAGATCCTGGAAGAAAATGCCAAAACTAAGAGCTTGCACGTCCCTCGATGAACGGATCATCACTTTTGATCCAGTAGAGTTGAGGGGATTGTATGGAATGCGCAGGAAAACTGGTCATGAGTGCTATGCCATGGCTAAACTGGAAGATTAATTGGAGGTCATTTTCGGCAAATCTGACATCTTCATGGGTTTCGAAGTTATTTTTCGTTTATTTAGGGACCGATTCATTACACTAATTCAGAAAATTGATCATTGATCTCTTGCAAATCCTGCACAATTAGATTCAAGGTAAGTGCGTTTGAGATATTGGTTAAAGAAACTAGGCTCTAAAACAAATCAAAGACTGATAACAGCAGTTCGTGAAATTTGGGAACACCTGCCCGCGATGTTACTATGCACCTCGCTAAGCACGGACCACCATTTTCCTAGCAAAGATGAGGGATACCTAAATTCGACTCGGCATTCTTTGCAAATGATGTGAAATTGTACCATGATTATACTCAATTAGTTTCTCAAAATAGGGATTGCGAAGTGCAAAGTGGATTGCCTTCTTTCGTAACAGACTATTCCTAGCTAGAATTCGACAATCTCACTTGTCATATAGTAATATAGAATATCAATCTCCATAAATTAATTTGAAAGTAACTTTCGCATTTCACATGCTTTCCAAAAACAGTTTTTATCTTTATCAGCGATGACAGAGGCTTTCTGGTTGAGCAAGACAATGGGAACGTATATTTAAAGAGCATCATGGAGATCACTCTCGGAATGACTATTGATACTTGGTACTCTTATCGCCTTATCTTTGTTTCACACCAGAGATTCCATTCTGTGGTTCAGTTCAATCTAATGCAGATGAATCTGACGCCGAAGACACTTTTCAATTTTTTGTAATGTCTTGATGCTTGGATATGTTTCACTGTCGACCGTCCGAATGGTTAGGTTAAAAAAAATGCCAGCCATGTAAAAACGGCCTTATATATCTTTGATTTTGATAACATTTTTTGAAGTTTCTAATACTTACATCTTCCCATATGTGCTATCATTGTTGTTATCCATCGAACACGTTTATTCCCTTCATAAAACCACACTTAATCCATTAGCTTTTGTTTTCTCCGTCTTTTTTTGTTTTTGGTCATATAGTTCACTGTCAATTTTCGAATAGAAGATAGAAGAGCTGCAAGATTGAAAATTTGTTATATTGTATAGGCCATGCCATAGACGTAATTAGAATTGCAAGAGCGATTACAAGAATTCTTTTATTTCATGAAAGTGTAGGTGATCCCATCTCTGGTCCACAGGGCATCTGCTGAGTTCTCAGAGGAAACACGCCGGGAAATTTCAAACAAAGATAAACAGGAAATGGAAGAAGTTCATTATATTATTCAACTCAGTAGCTTTCATTATATTATTCAACTCATTAGCCAGCGGATCAGCAGTCATCGAGGTTTGCATCAGTTTCAATCTGCAAAAATGGGAAAAGAAATGAGGGAAGGCGAAAGGTACGTTCAACAACATTGCAATTTCGAGGAAAAAAGAGACTAATAGAACATTTCAATTTCCTTTTTCTTTGTTTTGATTTTACTGAACCGCATAGATCTCTCTTATGATACCGATTCATGTGAAAATATTGTCTGGGATTCTGTTCTAATGCGTGGATTCAATCTTAGACGAGACTGAAGAAAAACTTAAGATGGTAAATTGCACAATTATTATCTGGAAAGGATTAGATTCTGTCCACCGTCACTGGAAAAAAAGAACGATGTTGTGATCGGACACACTAAAAGTACGACGTACCACATGAGATGGGAGGGAGGTGGCATGCCGAAGGAAGGCTGTTGGCAACCCTAAGAGTGCTGCAGAGGCAGTCGTGCTCCACTGCCTGGAGTGCGCCACAACACTGGGAGCTCGGCCCCCTGCTTGTCCCAGGCACCACGAACGGCGCGCACACATTCAGGCTAGCCATCTGGGTCGGGCAGCTCTGCTGCGCTTGCACCTCACCCACCTGGGCCTGGACTGCTGCGAGTGCCACCAGGAACATCATTAGCAGCCTGGCCTGAACTGTTGCCATTGTCGGTCGATGATCACCTGTTTTCAGATGGACGAAAACTACTACTTCACCTTGTTAGCAGATGTGATTGTGTATATGAGCAGCAGGTGCATGAGTTAAGCCCTATATATACTAGCCAGTGGGTGGGTGAGCGTTTCTTTTCCTTGCATGAATCACCTAATTTGCCAAGGTTTTGAGATCATTCCATCTCCGTTGCCTGCGTTTAGCTGTTGATTCTTGTGGAATGACTATCTAATTATTTCACGCACAAAGGAAAAGGATAATACCAGTAATTACTTGATTAGATCACCGAAATTTTGTTATATCAAAGTTGAACTACATAGAATTATAACAAATCACTCTTATGATTATGACACCCTCAAATACTTGTAGTTTCTCTCACAGACAATTCTATTTTTCCTTGTGAAAAAACACAAGATTTTAATATTGATAAGAGGTTTATAATCAACAATTTTGTGTGGAAAGAAATACAATGATGAGAAATATGTATATATGTACTCCAACAAATTAAAAATTCAAGGATCTCATATGCAAAGCGGGGTACCAAATTAGATAATTTACGTACATTTGGATGCATGCACTAGTGTACCTTGAGAAAACTTTGCACATGGCTTAATCCAATGGAGCCATGAAATTCAAACCCTCGATCCAGCACCTTATTTTTTAGCTTTTTTTGGTTTTGCCATCCACTTGGAATAAGATAAAAGTTAAAAGCGAAAAGAATCGTCCACAGAATGAAGTGATGAAACTTTTTTTTTTTTTTTTGGGGGGGGGCCGCAATGTTCGAGGTATTCCCTTGTCATTACGATTCAACTGCCTCCTCGGCAAGCAGAAACCTCGAGATCCCAGTCGATTCATGAGAATCCATGCCAGCTTTGATAGGCAAAATTTCTAGGCTCGAGTTCGGTGTTGCCCTAATATCTAGGCTCGAAAGAGAGCTAGTTATTTTACCTAGGACCCTCGTTGCATGCCCCAGAGGATCACATATAGAGTCAAATTTACTTATGGCTCAAAACATGCGTTGCGACCTTGTTTGAACACACAACACAGCAGACAAACTTCGAATTTCAAAGGCATTGTTGTATTCAGAATTAACTGAAGTATGGTGTCGTGGCGAAGGGCAAGAAGGGAGATGAACATTCTTCAACGAACATTATTGATTTCGGGATTACATACAACCAAATTGCGCGTCTACAGGTAACAAATCACTCGAAACCCTAAAAAAGTGAGAACGAACCAAGAAGAAGAGTGACCTATAGGCTCTATAGCCCAGTTCATCTGTCAAATGCGTGTGTTAAACCAATTGGACCCCTTCAAAGAGTTAGGGTTTGTTGGAACTGGATCTATCTGGAACTTTTCATCATGAAAGAATTGCTGAAAACATGAAAAAAGCCAAAAAAAGAAGAGAAAAAAGAAAACACGGAGAGTGACTTAATTAGGTTCCTAAGAAGAAGTGGAGGATCGGCGGTGATTGGAAGTTGACGGGGCGGTCCAGTAGGACTTGACGGCGAAGAGGAGCTTCTGCCGCACAAGGGGCCCATCCTCGTGGTCGACGATTTGACTGTCGTAGTTCATCCCGTCGAGCATCCTCTTCAACTTCACCAACACGTCCACGTCGTCCCGTAGGATCACGCTCCCTTCCGGCCTCAGGATCCTGTCCATCTCCAGCAATATGTCGTCTGCGTCGCACCTGCTCATACATACATACATCCATCCAAAAGCATTAATTACTGGGTTACGTTAATCAAATTATAGGGTCGGAGGTTAGATCAGAGAGGAGAAATACCTGTCCTTGTAGAGGGTGAACAACGAATCGGCATGAATGAAATCGTAAGTCCTAGGATAAGTAGACATGGCTTCGCACCTGGTCCAGGATTCAAGAGACAACATTTCTTACGACATTGCCCAAAAACGAAAAAAGGTAGATGACAGGAGTTGGCAAATTGCGGGATTTACCAGCTCTGATAAGTCCCGATGAGCCCTCTTTCGTATACGACTCCGAGCGTGTTGACCGGCGCTTCCACGGGGACCACGTTCATGACCCAGACGGGGTCCTCCACAAGCGCGGCCGCGAAGCCGCCCAAGTGGGCATTCATGTCCAGCAGGTTCCGGTACCTCCCGGCCTGCCCCAGTTGATTGTTCACCGTCTTGTAGTACGAGACCCTCCGCTTCCAGAGCTCCGCATCGGTTTGGAAGGTCTCCGCCGTGATGCCCGGCACCGTTCCCCCGCTGATCCTGGGCGGGACGGCATTGAGCCTCGCCGGCCACTTCGCCACCTGGCCGCCCGCGACCTCCTCGTCACTGGAGACTTCCGGTAGCTGGGTCAAGCAAGTGTCCATGTTGGTGTACCTGAAAGGAACAGTCTAGTAACTCAGTGCTATTACATCGAGCATTATTTTATTTTTCTCAACATTCATTGTTAATCAGAATAAATAATAGCGAAAGGTTAACAGACTACAAACCATGCTGTATCTGGATCTTGGGTCGGGCAGAACCGGTTCACTTTGCATTGCAAGTGGTTGGTCGGCTTTTGCCAGACGGAGATGTCGCCCTTCTCGATGAGCTTGGTCCAGCACAGGCTCCTGGCCACCCTCTCGATCGAGTTCTGCTCGACCTCAAGTCGTCTTGGGTCCTATTCCAGCCCCGCCAGTACTTCCTCCACCGGATCGGCGGACCAGACAGGATCCAGTACCCGCCCGGCCTCAGAACTCTGTCTACTTCCATTAAATACGTTCCACCTATTGCACATAAACCAACCGCATAGTCAATTATGTCAGCTCGACTCAGTTCCGATACATTCAGCTGATTACGAGGAAGATTTAGCACGCGAGGATTACCGGATTGGGCCCAAGGAATGAGGCATCGAGAGCAGTGGGCCATGTCGAACGCCCTAGACGGATACGGAAGCCTTTTCGATGCGAGGACGCCGATCAGGGCTGGCACTCCTCGCTCGAGGGCGAATTGCACCTGAGCTTCGTGCGTGTCCCTCGGCGCGAACGACATCGTCAGCACGTTCCGGGACAGGAGATAAGCTCCCCAGCTCGCCACCTACGTTTGAACAAGACGATTTAACCCATGAACATTGAAAATCTAACAATTAAAATTCACGTGACGGCCCATTTTTTCCGACCTAAAAACATCAATCCCCATGGTACTGGCAGAGTGGAATGCATGTGGCAGAAAGTCGCCCTCACCAATTGCGACCTAAACGGGATCCTACCGTTATAAATCAAGATTCGATTCCCTTTCAAAGAAGGAATCGAATCGGTCGATTAAAAATTTATGATTCCTATGACTCGAGGCGTGTACTGCGGTATTAATTTTTGCCAGCCAGAAATATTTACGTCCCCCCTTCTTCTTTCTATTCCTCCAATGAAAGATTCAACTTGGCGAGTCTAGCCGGGCCAGTCAAACCTTAGGATTCCAAAACTTTTTTAACGACCATTAAAGAAAACAAAGAGCAATTCTGACCGATCCAGTAGTTTTCGCCTGCTTTGGCAACTCGATCCAAAGCAAATCAATCATTAAATGATTTCCGTTATAATGTGTATCGATTGATGGGAGAGAATGCGTATGTCGAACGACGGGAAAGACTCACCCCGCAGCCAGTGTCGATGGCGGTCCGGATCGACCCGTCCTTGAGGTTGATGAGCTCGCCGATGTCGTCGATGTAGGCAGAGGCGCCGTGGGGGAACATGGTGCCGCCGCCGGGGAAGCGGAAGCGGTCGCCCTGGTACTGGATCCAGTTCTGGACCGCCTTCTCCACCGTGAGCTCCTTGTGGGGCACGTTGGCGTACCACGCCAGGTCCCGGCTCGCCGGCCACCGTAACGGTATCCGGTACCCGTAGGGCGCCGGCACCCGGCACTTCACCTTCTCGGTCTTGTCCGGGCAGTGCCGCTCCCGGTATATCAGCCTCGTCCGGTCGAACCGGAGCGACCTCTGCACGTCCTCGCAGGGCGTGTACTCGCTGAAGTTGCCCGCGCACGCCGCGTACGTCCTGGGGCGGTCGTCCAGCTCGGCGTCCGCCGTGTCGTCCTGGCGATGGTGGGATTCGAAGTCGAGGCTGACGCCGGCGGAGGCGGAGGACGAGGACGATCCCTTCGCGGGGGACGAGGGGCAGGAGACGGCGGCGGCGACGGTGGTGGTGGAGAAGGAGGCGGGGGCGATGCGGCCGCCGTGCTGCCAGATGCCGAGGAGGTAGGACATGAAGCAGAGGAAGAGGACGAAGACCCCCTTGGAGAGGCTGGAGTTTTTGATCGTGAGGTAAGAGGGGGTGGCGGAGGCCGGTTTGGCGGTGGGGTGGTAGGGGGCGTAGGGGCCAGCCATTGGCGGCGGCGGCGGCCGGCGGTGGCCTGCAGGGTCAGCCGTGGTCGTCGTCGTCGGCGGCGGCGGTGGTGTTTTGGTTTTGGCTGGGGAGAGTAGGACTCGAGTGAAGGGAGTGGGGAGAGTTTTAAAGGGAGGGAGGGAAGGTGGAGGGGTTGACGAGAAACAGGTTATGGGAACAAGTGGGTCATGTGGGGGAAGCAGGCAGGTTCGATTTGCACCTAATTTATTTTATTTCCATCTTTGGATTTTCATTAAATTTCATTAGATTAAAAGTTAAAGAAAAAGAGATCGGCGTCGGTCGGATTACCTGGAAGCCGGCTCGTGCGCATCGAAACAGGGAAAGAATCGCGTCATATATGGTAATTGACGTCACAAATATAAATTTCTTGCCCGATTTATAGAGTCGACAAAAATATGTAATCATAAAATATATATAATCATATATATATATATATATATATTTTCTGGGCCGACTGGGGCTGGTTCTGAAAGGGGGAAGTTTAGAAAAGAGACAGAAAAGGTGGTGGTGGGGTTTTATGTAGGGAATTTAAAATATTCGGAAATTAGGACAATTGGATTGGGTACGTCCCGATTTGTTTCCTTATTTATGTAATATAATATATGGTTTTATTTTTTTATTTTAATTTCCAGATTGGCAAGTGAGATTTTCGGTGGTGGGGGCCCACCTGGAGTTTGTCCCCCCGGTTGACCCCGTCCCAGGTACAGCATGGGGAGACCGTCCGCGCGTTTGTCTTTATCTGGACTCTAGCGTACGAGGGGAGCTCCAAATTACATCATATATTAATTTTTTATTGGATTTTTATTATCATCTCGATTGATTAACTTTTTAATTTCAAATTATATGACAGTTGTATGCCGTCTCTGAATTTTTTAAGTTTAAGTTGTCATTATTTAGTGTTTTGTAAGAATTCATAGAGTTCTATGTAATAAAAAAGGAAAATGAAACAACATGGTTGAACGAAATTGATTATATATTCTTCTTTTTTTGTGGATTCGTGAATCGCGATCAAAAGAGGCGATAATTTGTGCGATCTCTTTTTAACTTAAACCTCAGGTTTAGTTAATTAGCTGATTGGAATGACGCTAGAATATGGCCTAGCTTTCTTGCGGCGGCGGCCGTCCCTTGCCCGACGGTGGCGTTTTCCGGGATGGCATGTTTTGGGGGGGGTGGTGGTCTTCATCCGGAGAAATACGCACTGCATTGATGATGGGGCGTCAAACAATGTACCCTGCATGTACTTCAGTGCACATGAGTCGAGTCCCACTCCTATAGACCTTCTGACAATCTCAATTAGCAGCTAATTAAACCCGAACCAGTTGAGATCAAATACTTATATAAAAAGATCAACTTCTAAGTTTTAATAATATTGATTAGTGTTAGTTAATAGAAAAGAATCGAAACTATGGATCTAAGGATTAGAAACGACTTGTTAATGGACTTCAGAACTTCTCGGCATGGTGAATGTATCTAGCTATACAACGTCGTTGTCAATGTATTGACCTTTAGCGGTGCTCAGAGAGGCACAACAAAATATCTACAATTTAATACTCTGTTCGTTACGTTGAAGTGTTAACACTTTCAAAAAATTGTTTCTCACAAAGTCATTATGACATTATCCAATAAGGCCCTGTTTGGTAACAGGTTAAATAGTAAAAATTTATATTCTTTTGTTCTTGGGAGTAATTTTGGAACAGAATTGTGTTTGGTAAAATTTTTATTTTCAGAAATAAATTTCTATTATTTTTAGTCCCGTAAGTAAATTTGGAACAAAATCAAGAATAAAAAAAAGTTGAACAATTCTAGAATCAAACCCATATTTTCTCTTTTTAATTTCTTTTTTCTTGCTCTTCTTCCCTTTTCTTGTTCTTCTTCATCTACTGCTGCTACCGTCATCGCCGTTCATCGTTCACCGCTCACCACCGCCGGTTGCCGGCAATTGGTCTGGGTCGGTGGCCAAGCGAGCCTCACCCAGGCCTCCCTCGGCCACTAGCGAGGCTCAACCAAGCCATGGTTGGGCGAGTGGCCTTGCCCAGATCTGGCGAGGCCGAGATCACCTGGGCCGCCGGCGGGCTCAACCTCGCCAGGCCACCGCGAGGTGGCCTCGCTTGGGGTGGTGGGCTTCACGGTGTTGAGATGGGTTCCAAAAGACAATGGCAAGGAAGCTGACCCCCATTAGGGTTCCGAGGGTGGTGCTTCGGTCATGGAAGAAAGAACTCGTGGGCTTCTCCTGCCATTCGCACGAAGCAGAAGCAAAGCATAACCACAGCACGACGATGATGGCTTGCTTCTCTATTTGCTCTTGCATCCCCTTGTCGTGTCCTCCTCCTCCAGGCGAGGTCGACCTCGTGGTGGCCCGGCGAGGTTGAGCCCCGCTAGCGATTGGGCGAGCTTGGCCTTGCCATATTTAGGCGAGGCTACTTGCCTAGCCATGGCTTGATCGAGCATCACCTAGTTGCCGATGAGGCTCAACTGACAAGGGTCGGCCTCGTCGAGGGCCGGCGACACTTTGGTGAGGTCGTCGACCCTCGTTTGGCTAGTCGCCGGTCATCTCAAGGCCGACGACCGGCCACTTGAAGAAGAAGAATAGGAGAAAGAAAGAGAAAAAGAAAAGGAAAAAAGTAATAAAATTATTTAAAAATTAAAAGAAAATGATTTGGAGTAGAAATTTTGAATACAATACCAAACACAATTCTATTCCGTGAATTGAAAATTTTGAATAATTACCAAACGGTTTAAATGCTTAAAAATTGTTCCCAAGAATGGAAACGTTATTAAACGCGCCCTAAACCGTTGATATTTTTGAATGTTTGATTGAAATTTGAAAATGAATTGGAAATTGATTCTGATTGTTTAGAAAAGAAAATTTGCTTTTATTTTCCTAATAAAACATGTACTATGCACATGATATAAAGAGCTATACATGCTATATCGCCAAATGTTAAATAAAGATTAGCGAATTAAATTTTTATAACATAAATTTATTTTTTAGATTGTTAATAATTTATTTATTTTTGTCTTATGGAACTCAAGCTCATGTGCTCAAATCTAGGGCCTGGACTTGGGGTACTTAGGTCCGGGCACTAAGGTCTTGGACCTAGCCACAAGAGACCTGGCTAGGCTCAACCACCAGATATTAGGGACGACCATTAAGGACTCGAGCATGGGCATTGAGGATTGAGGTCTTGGACATGTCCTCCAGGGACTGGGGCCTAGCTACCAATGCCTTCGTCTTGGGTGTTGAGGACCTCGGCTTGTGCATCAAGGGCTAGGCCTTGGCTTTAGGCCTAACCATCAGGGTCCCAAACCTAGGTGCCAAGGTCCTAGTTGAAGGAGCTAGAGTTTCATAAGCCTAGCCATTGAAAACCCGATCATAGGCACTGATGACTTCAGCATAGGAGCATAGTACCTAAGAACTACTACCAAGTGTACGAGCACCGGGGTTTCAAGCCCAGCCTTAGGGACTTGGGTTCAAACTTTGTAAATGAGCTCAAGCACTAATGACTTGGGAGTGGGCGCCAAGTACTGGGCATTGCTATTGGGGTCCTAGGGCGACCACTATGGACCCAAGCCTAGCTGCAAAGGACTTGGGCTTAGGCATTGAAGTGCCAGTCCCCAAGCACCGAGGTTTTCGATCTAAGCACCAAGGACTAGTCTAGATATAGAATTATCCTTTTTAAAAGAGGAAATTATTTCTATGAAGATATAAGTTTTCCATTGATTACAACAAGCTTTTCTGTCAGCTCATTCTCCCAAGTAATTCAAATGTCAGAGAGTGAGGAAAACGTTTTCTTTAAGAACTGCGAAATAAACAAAGACTGAAATGCTCATGTCGTGCCATACGCAGCTAACTTCTTCCATCCCACGAAGACTTGGATTTTCGCATATAATTTATGAGCGAATTCCTTTCTAGCAGACACTTTATGCATCTGGATTTAAGCATGTCTCATTATCATGATAATTGGAGAATTAGCCCATGATTCGGGAACCGAATGGATCGTTTTGAATGCGTACGTGAGTGCACGGGAGGATGGTCGATAGAAAGAATTAGTTTCCGTCTCGATGAAGCGAGCAATACCACTTTGGGGGAGTGAGCAGAACACCATGAAAAAAGTCACCGAGGGGTGAAAAAAAACAGAGCTAGCAAAACCACGTGAATCAAGCTGGAGCACGGGATCAATTAATCTAACGTGTTATTCTATTGTAATGTTTAATAGAAAGTCGAATTAAGTCCGAAATAAAATTAGGATGGACCTAAGTTTGAGCGCTCAAAAGGATCCATTATAAGATATCTCTAGTCATTTTGGAAAAACACTACTGGCAGATTTACACTCCAGATGTTGTGTTTACTCAAATAATTGCCTCTATTAAATTTGATTCCAAAAATTTATTTATCTTGCAAAATTCTATTTATATAGGCTTAGTTCTGAAAAAAAAAGAAAAAGAAAGAAGAAACTTTCTGAACCCAATTTTTCTATGAATTTCTTTTATCTACAAAAAAAAAAAAATTAATCAACTTTCACTCTAATCCCATATTTGTCCTCATCAACCCTCTATTCAAAAGGTGCTTCTAATTTCTTCAAAATTATTAACATCATAAGACTGTTATTATTGTTGTTATTGTTATACACATTCTGATATTGAACTTCTAAGTGGTATTGATATAGATAATTTTGAAGAAATTAGTAATGATTTTTTTTTTTTTTTTATGGTGGGTGAACAAGGGCAAATTTAGGACTAGAGTGAAGTTGGTGATTTCTTTTTTAAATAAAACAAATTAAGATAGAAATTGAGATTGAACATAAATTAAGATTTTTTTTCAGGGAATTAGTCCATCTCACACAAAAGCTCGAAATTCAGCTAGCCAAAACAGTTCAAACTTTGGGTAATTACATTTTTTTTAAGGACTTTCTAGGGTTTCGAGTCACCATCTAGTCTACAAGTATACAAATTGGTCCACATAAGCACGTGTTGAGTTACAACTAGCGGTACCGTGAACAAAGGATTAAGTCCACCGATTACCGTTTCCCAAAAAAAGGTGTCCTCGATTAGAAAATTCTTTTGGTTGACGTGATTCACCATCTCCCATACGATTTCGATAACCAATTGGAGGGCTTTCGTCTTATGGAAGCGATGAGCTCTAAGTTTGAGATGTACACACGACAGGCGTGAATAAATAACTTATAAATATATATAATTATAAATAATATGTTTCAAAACGTATGAAAAAAGACGTGGGTTTGTCGTTCTTGCCTTTATATTAACGTATGTTTTTCGAAAGTATTTTAGATCCCCGTGAACCAGTAAAAGATAGCCTATTCTTTCGTTATTAGTTATTACTGACTAGTAATTTACACTTGGGACTTGGATTGCAAACGCCAAAAAATCTTTTGATCACGTCTTGTTGATTAGCATGTTAATGCGTTGGAAATCTATATCTGGCTGAAGACTTATAAATTGCAAATGGACTGAGATTTTAAGAAGCCATGTTCTGTTTAAGTGTGTTTAAAGTGAAAGGTCATCAATCTCAATTGACTCTAAAGTCAACTCTTGGTGAAGCAGTGACCTTATAAGATGAATGCGTGCATTAGATGGAAGAGTGATAGTAATTCTTACTAAGTATAAAAAGAATAGTCCCTATGGTTAATTATAAGTTTAGTGTTGAGGTTGACCAAAATTCAATATCATCCGAACTATAAATCAATCCAATTTGATAGGGCCAATGAAACTTCGAACTCGATTCACTTGATTAATTGCATCAGTGGACGTGATTTGAGAATCAAACCATAGTCAAACCAAGTGCAATTTATGCAAGCAAAACCTTGAAACAACCATATTGAAAAACTTGTGATTGTAATGGACATCTGATTACATTTCTTAATTAGGGTTTCTGTGCGAGGCTTTTGCTTTTTCCCCCAAGTTTCTTGAAGAGGATTTTGGTGATATGGATTTGGTATACATAGGCCGATCCTTGAATTTTGAAAGTTACGCAATAAGCTCATTCAAGTTCATGGATCCTTGAATTGACCAAATCTAGTTAAAAAAAGTGATTCAATGTGGACGAACCATTGGGGAGGCAGCTGCTTCACCATAAAGCATGGACCTTTCGTGTACATGAATGTTGAATGGTTTATCTTGGCTTCATAAATGAATTGGCTCTAATCTTATAGTTTATAGGTCCATTACAGCAAGGACCCGAAGCATCCGAAGACAAAGACGATTAAAAAAAGAATAGAGGGAGCTTCTTGGAATGAGGCATAACCTTGTCTAAAAACATTAACTGACTCGATGATCTGATCTCGATTGTCCAGTTGCATGTTTCTCCGGGTATTTCAGTGACTACTTCCTTGACCAAAACTTTGAAAAAAAAAAAAAAAAAAAAGAAAAAGAAAATTGCAGCGACCTTTGACTAAATGGTTAGCCACCTTCTGTGCTACATTACTCGAGCAAGTGGGAACCGGGGTAGGATGTGATCAACATTAAATAATTATCTAGGTCAACCACAAAAAGTTAACAAAAAATAAAAAATAAAAACGAGAAAAGAGATTTCCTTTTTCTTTCCCTAAGTGAAGCAGCTGAAATCTACTGAGGTATAGGGGTGCGGAATCTTTTGGTCTAATGACTGATCCTCCTCCCCGGGTACCAAGCATAGTTGCAGCGGTGTTTTTAGAGACCCTCCGACGCTCAAGTCAGAATGTACTCATAAAAATGGAGACTAGCAACGGTTTGGCTTCATGTATGATATTGCTCTCACCGATCAAGAATGTAATGACTTCTGCCTATACCCGAACCGTCGAGGGCCATCCAAGTTAAGGTGCTTGATATTTTTTGAGTATGTCGAGATTGGCCACCTTTACTGATTGTGCTCGATTGGGGAGGTTTAGGAGGTTCTATCATGGTCCGAAACTCCCGATAGGCATGTTTGGCCAAAGATGATGGCTGTAGGCCTTTCAGTGAGGTCGGACTTTCGGATGGCTTTGGCCCTTCTAAGGTTTCGAAGATTATTTTTATTTTCATCTTATTGGCCTCAACCTTGAGTGATTATAGTAGGGAAAGTTTCAAATGATGATATGAAGTAATACCATTTTCTAAAAGAGAGTTTAGAGCAGACATTATTTCAAGTAAGATCTTTTAAATGGCCAACTTAGTTTCAAACATCGTCCCTAGCTTTTTGATTGACCAAATCTATGATGGCTGGTGAACTCGTGCATCTTTTGTGCATCTTATGTTAGATGCACAGGCTCGCCATTTGGTGAGACTCGATTGGCAAGATTTGATGTAACAAATTGAGGTACCTTAATTGCTTTGTTGAGTTGAGGAATCCATGTATTCTTCCATGATTGAAATGGATCCCACTTAAGTCCAGGTAATTCCATTATCTCAAGTTAATCAAAGAAGAGTTCAACTTATTAGCCAGGCAAAGCTTCGTTCCAACAACAATAGTACTATTAGTGTCTATTACAGGTTTGAGTAACAATTGTAGCTCAATTACATGGACATACACTGTATCATAAGTTACTCGTTTCCCTATCTCCACCTTTTCAAAAAGAAAGCAAGTGATACGGTTTTGAGAGGATTTATTTGAGTTGGAGCAGAGGCTCTCTTTTATGCTCTATGTGAATGGACGTTGACTTTCTAGGTAAGCATGCACGTGAAATATCTATATTTAGCAATAGGGTTACTAATGCAAGGGGAACAATATCTCCCCATGAACAATTTGGGAGAGGATAAATGGATGCTTTAGAGATAGTGGGTCTGAGGGCTCCCTCATTAATCCCCATATTCAAGAGATGAAGGATTTTAACATTCCAAGCCTGATTAGGAATGACACATAAAATTTAATGAATAGATTGGATGAAACACAAAATAAACCAGGGAAATAGGTGAAGGAAGATTACTTGTATATAAAGATCATATAAATTCCATAATCAGGGGATGTGGAACATTTCAACATTAAGCATGCTGACATGTCCATTTTCTTGGTCGCACTTTACTCCAGTTCACCGAATGATCTTTGTTGTTCCAAGAAGTAAGGAGGTGAGATGTGTCCGAGAGATTTTGTCTGAGTTGGAGCAAAGCATCTCTTCCTTCTTTGAAGCAAATGGAGGAGGAGCTTCTATTTCTAAATAAGCATACACATACATTGTCTAAAATTAACAACAAACTCACTAGTACAAGCATTTTCACACTATCATGTCCTGCCATGAATGATGTTGAAAATGAAAATAAAAGCTATATTGTATGCAAAAGCCACTCTACCGCTAAAGGGCGTTTATAGGGAGCAAAGGAAGGAGTAATAGAGAATGTAGCCAATTACTGTTTTATATTGTTGATTTTAGCATATGTCATATGTTATCACGTCTTCATAATTTCATGGCCATGCACATTTCTTGGGCCTAGTCAACATATTACCCTTTGAAAAGAATAGTTCGAAAAACCATCAATTCTTTTCAACAGTATATCAGCTTCCCCACCAGACTCATACATGGGAGTGTGAAATTTATACGAAATTTCGAGGGTCACGACTATAATAAACAATCGAATAAGAACTAGTGAAGCCGGACCATCAAGTTGACTCTTGATTGCGATGATTAATGCATCCTCCTCCGATGCTTTCTCCTTGGACTGGTTCTTCTATGGTTCGTAGCATCTGAACTTTGTCCTTTTTTTAAAAACAAATATTAAGGAGTTACATTGGATTAGGACGAGATCTGGTAATGTCATCCATTAAGGCATTAATCATATGGTTTTTCGGTAGGCCAATCGCTGTCCTTTCAACTCACTGGGCTCAGGCCATGGAGATTGGAGATGACGTTCGTTCTCATCTTAGCAACTTCACAGTCTTGAAATTCTAGCCCATTATATTATTGGCTGATGGACCCAGCCATTGCTTGATGGCCCCTATTATGGCTTTTGGGTTCCTCCGAATTGAAAACTTACTTGTAAATAGAGCCGCCCAAATCAAGTTGAAATTGAAAATCCTTTATTTATTTTTTGCCCAAAGAGAATATACCAAATTGAATCAAACTCACTCAACTAAGACTGGTAGTATATGCTATCCCTGGTCGAATTGAAGCAGCGGGAATCTAAACATTAATGAGCAAAAATAAGGTTTATGTATGTAGAGGTTCGATGTTATTGAGTTTTGATGATTTGATAGATGAATGGAAAAGTCGACAACATGATTTGTTTGATAACATTTTGCACTTGGGTTTGTGCGTTTTTCCTAAGCATGTGAAGGTTACTAACTGGGTCGCTAAGGCATTAAGAGAAAAGACCGAGAAATCAAATCGGGCCTCATATCCTCCTCGAGCCCAATTAGGGTTTTGTGATGTGGTGATGCAAAGCTCCGGGTATGCCTCACGTGTTTCATGGTCTTTGACTTAATTAATGCACCTATTTTTAACTGACCAAGTATAAAAATAAAGGTTGTGGGACTGCAAGATTTGTATTTTTCCCTATTGTTTATGATATTCCGCGTGGATCTGAATGGATTCGGCAATAATTGGTCCTCGTCATCGGCTTATTTTCTCCATTGTTTTTCCTTGACTTTCCCACATTTTATTCTCGATTCTTCTTAAAGAATTGCCGTGAAAGTGGAACGTGAAAATTGACTAGTCAAAAGGAGAAATCGCATGGCAGTTTAAACCCCACAAAAAAATTGTGCCCTCTTTATAACACAAACTAAATCACTGTATGAGTAGACATAAATCGGACCACGTAAGTCGGTGGGTATTAGGTAGAGAACCTACGACCTTTGATTTTTTTTTTCATAATATAACTAGAATATCCCACGTTTGATGCATTTTTTTTTTTTTTTACATTTTTTTTATCAAGAGAATGTGTACATAAGTTAACCGGACAAAACTTATACGTGTAACAATTTTTATCTTGATAATCTTAATGTACAAAGTTAACAATAAAGCTGTTTACCCATATCTAGAAAGCATTTTTTTTTTTTTAATTGTTGAAGCGTTTAGGTTGTCCTTCACGGAACCCTTTCAGAGGTAGAGCTATGGAAAATGACTCAATAATTTATCTTATGATTGCATTGTATTGGTAATATACAAACCCAAACTGTAATGTTAATTAGAGTAATATTTATCAAAAAGTATGCTATATGATCATAAAAATGATTAAATCTATGGCAAAGTTCATGATGAAGAATCATAAATGGATGAACTTAGGTAAGGTGAGAGATCAAATTATTATAAGATAGATGTAATGTAACTTTCTTATCGATCGAAAAGTGAAAAAGCGTAATATGCACAAATAAAAAGGAGAAAGTGGCAGTTATAGTTGAAGTTAAATTTATTATGTTACTGGCTTTCCATTATGACAATTATCATTTACCTCGTTGACCAGTTGAGCTTTACTCTTGAGCTAGAAAATCACCATAAAAAAGGGAATATCACTAATTGTATACTTTCACTTTCCAATGTGAAATAAAAGATAAATAGAAAAATTTTATCCCATAACTCTAAAAAGTCGCTCCGCCATAGACTATTCAGATTTGACCATGAACAAAATGTTATCATGCTTTCTCAAGTTTTGAAATTGCAAAGGAAAAGTCAACCCATGATTCTAAGAATACCACCTCAACTAAGTGAATTCACACTTCTCATTCAACTTTATTTAAATCATTTTGTTGCAACATGCGTTGGCAAAGAACTTCTGGTAAGAGTATAATCGCATTAATTGAAGAGATATTGCAAAGTAATCGAACCTTTTGGAATCCTGATCAAGAGTTTAGATAACTTTTACACTCTTCAAGTTCAGGTAATATACAAAAATTTCTTTTCAAAAATAGCAAGATGTTTGATAGTTTCATTATAACCAGGAATGTAATAAGTAAAGTGTGAATTAGAAAAATCAAACCAAGTAAAAGAATTCTCAACGGGTCTTATCACTTCACGACTGTCTAAATCTACTTTACTTAATATATTTTTTCATATACTCCCAAAAATGAAAGTAATTAAGGTGACAGGAAGCAAAGCGAGGAATTGAGAAAAAAAAGATATAAAAAGAAAATCATTGCAAATTCGTCGAGAAGCGAGGTCACCAATTTTACCATCCTCAACCTTTCCATCTTAATATATATATATATAGAATGAAAGACGCTGGACGTAAGAAAATATATCGTCGAATAGTCATTTACTAAATTGAGGGGGACAACTTTTTAAGCATTTCGTATACTCTCGGGTCGACGGCTTCTATAGAAGGTGAACTTGTCCAACAAATTTCTAGGTTTGACAGGATAATTCGATAATCTAGCTGTCTTCCATGCGCTAAGGTCACTGACAAAGATGGTCACCCATGTAAGATTACAATTAAGCAACAAATAAAGTAGTTTAATATATGTACAATAAACAATTAAGGCCGGAATTGGGGAGAAGCCGTAGGTCTTGTTGTCTGAATTCCTGGGGCGTGGTTAGGAATCAACGTGATTCACCTTTGAAAGTGGAGGGGCCTGTCTAAACCTCTATACTTTTTATATGTGTGGGGGGAAGAACACATGTTCATGCCTGGCATTATTGTCCTAACGAAGAAACATCTTCTATACTCAAAACGAAATTGTCTTAGCAAGCGAGACCATGTGGGGGCAGACCCTCATGATTGTTATTCTGGATTGTTTGTGGATGGTGGCAGAGGGATTTCACATTAATTAAGAGGTGGGGGAAATCACCGCATGTCCTATCTCGCTCCATTTGTTTAAATATATAAATATTAAATCACATTCCATTTAATAGTTTAAGTTTTTAGAATAATCAGCAATGGTTCCATCGTGGTTCCATCAAAATTCTTACTCCGTATATGAAAATAGGAGATCCAAATAGAAATGTTTTGAGGAAGCACTAAATTGAGTCATCCTGCAATAGTTGGTGTTTTGATGCTATTCGCATCAATTGTGTTGCATAGTCGAGCCTTTTTCATGGAGGAAGCTTTCTTTCGATGTCAGCCCACAGACCGCATCACTTAGTAATCATCTTTCCAAGCCAGCCATATGGGTTGCTTGATGCTATGATGCCGGCCGTATAGGCTGCGTCGTTCAGTTACTATTTTGCAAGCCAGCCACATTGGCCGCTTATTGTTTATATTCCAATCCTTGACATTTTGCGCGTCGTTTTGATAAGCCAACATTGCCACCAAACAACTTGCCGCCCTCAAACGATCTAAAACTGGAAGATGTTTCACACAACACTCCATCACAGATCAACAAGTGTGGTTTAATATTTATATTCTAACACTATTTATCAGCCTAATCGCCTTGTGCAAACAATTTATCTATTAGCAGCTTTCATTACTGTCTTAATTGAAGCTTGGATGGTTATTTAAATGGAAATGGTTAATAATCTCGAGATATTCTTTTTATGTAGTTTCTTTCATGCCAAACAAATGAGATGATAAAAGAAAATTGAAAAAAATTCTTATATACATGTTGTCTCCTGCATCCGATAATGATCAGGTGAAAACCAATTCCATCTTGGTCCATGCACCTCATGTACATTTCTCTAGCCCCTACATGATGGGGTTCACACCAACCACTTCTATGTACACAGTTATCATTCTAGGACAAAAAATCTGGCTTAACAAAGCCAACCGATATTCAAATTTGAATCCCAGATCCACACACACCACCTAATCTCCAAACATCACCAATCGCGTGGAGGTATATAAAATTATCTGTAATCATGTACAAGTAAAAGAAATATTGGACTAGGCTGACTTTGGGGATTATGTTGTGGGCCGAGCCGAATCGCACGGTGGAAAATTGCGTGGGACCATGCGATGTTTTTGTAAGATTTAATGTGAGCCTCACTTTCACTTTTTCTTGATATGTGATTGTGTTCTAGAATATTAAATTGAATTGAAGCAATAACCTAGGTATCATCGCCCAAGAAAGGAACATGTGATCCACCCATGGGCAGCACATTTGGTGTGAGTTTTCTCCCTCATTGCCGAGGTCAAGAGTTCGAACCCTCCCGTTGCATTTTCATGTCAACCCCCGAGGTTTTACGTTTAAATAGTGGCTTGTGGCAAGATACCGGCCCCCTTATGTCAGCCCCCGAGGTTTTACATTTAAATAGTGGTTTGTAGCGATGTCAGCGATACATCTAAATAGTGGTTTGTAGCGTCCGGAAGGAAGGTTGTGTGATTCCTGAAAGATTGCACGGTCATATCCACGTCCCTTTTAAATGGATCTCAATTTCGCTCTTTCTTACACTCTTTCTGTTTCTCTCTCTCTCTCTCTCTCTCTCTCTCTCTCTCTCTAAATGACCAAAGACTCTTCTTCGACATAAAAAAATGGTGGAAACTCAACTCCCGCTTGCTTGGCCCTTCTTCAACTCTCACCTCCTCCAGCTCCTTCTCTACCTGTAAATTCTCACGATCTTTTTTCTCCGCTCCTCTTGATTCTTCTTTCCATCATTTCGTGGAGTGATCGCTTTCCTTGTGCTTATGGGGTCTGCCATATCTGGCCCTGCTTATGAGGCCGAAGGGTTTTCAGTCTCACCTTCAAGGACCTGTCTTGGGGACTTGCCAGAGAGTTGCATCACCTCCATTCTCAAGTTCTTGGATCCCCAGGATATTTGCCGATTCGCGTGCTTGAACAGAGCTTACAGAGATGCTTCGTCAGCCGATATGGTTTGGGAGTCGAAACTACCTCCCAATTATCATTTTCTGGTTGAGAGAGTTCTTGGTGAAGACCCACGATGCATGGGAAAGAAAGAGATCTTCTCGAGATTGTGTAGACCTAATTGCTTTGATGGTGGCACAAAGGTAGTGTTGGGTTGACCATTACCAAAACCAGTTCACGCCCACCGTCATTTCTAATGCGTATACAATGTTACATATGCCTACATGTGCCATCTGCGCATAAACCAATATGCAGAAAAACAAAGTAAATATGAATTTAGAGCCTGCGTGTTTTGCTGAAAGTTAAGAGATGTTCGTGTTCGCTGACATGCGTGTTGTGATTTGAGTTATTTTACTTGCAGGAAGCTTTGTTGGATAAGACTACCGGAAGTATTTGTGTGGCGGTTTCATCAAAGGCGCTGAAGATAACTGGGATCGATGACCGGAGATACTGGAACCGTATTCCTAGCGAAGAATCCAGGTAAAGAGCTTCCAATGCAGCTCTCTTATTTCTCAGAGTTGGAGGGTTTGGCTGCTGCGATTGTTTCAAAATGAAAAAATAGAAATCGCTTCAACCGAGAGCCATTATTCCGTCGGTCCGATATTTTCCTCTTTCTATTTAACCAGATATTGGAGATTAGATTGGTGTTTGAATTAGAACTGCTTTTAATCTTTTAAGATGTCATAGATCTCAAAAGGCCAGCCTTGTTGGTTCTCGAGAAAATCATCGACCAAGCTCATGATGCACGGAATTAAGCTCTTGCAAGATAATCACTTTGAGTTAAAATGAGAATTATTTCTTTAATACAGTCAAATCAGCCGGCGTATGATAAAGCTTTATTCGCAGAGGCAGTAACTGGAGGAAGTTTTGTCTGGCACACAAGAATAAAAGATAATAGCTAGGCAAGTAAGAAGACTACTTCAAGCTTGGGATATTTCTGTTTCTTAATACTCAATGACGATGAGTAGCGTGCCTTGTGATCCAAGTTTGCCATCTTTCTCCTGGATTCTGTTCAAGTCTCGTGGTTTGACTAGATAAACGTAAGAGCTTAGTTCACCTTTCTAAGGAAGGAACAAGTTCCTTTCATCATACTTTCAATCTGTTCAGCAAAACGGTTGATTGGACCAAAAACTATGGATCGAATCCAGAAGTAAACAAAATTCTGTTTCCAATGTCTAGAATTCTCCAAGCATCACTGGCAGTTGTCGGTTTTCCTTTTTTGTTCTCTAACTCGAGCATAGGTTGAAGGTGGTGAAGATTAATCTATAGGAAAAGATGAAAAAAAAAATGGATTTCTTGTTTTCAAGAGCAGGTTAATACTTCAGTGAAATCTGAGGGACACGTTTTATCTATCTAAATCTTCTTTAAATAACCCAACTAGAGATGGCGGGTTCGACTCCTTTTTTCGAATGGTCAATCCCTTTCCGATCAACGATATAGGGCGAGCCCTTTCTAGATCCTAGGAGGGAGGGCCAACTTCTTATTCACGAGGGGTCAACCCTCTTGGATAAGAGGTCAACCGGCATCGATCTGATGGGGGGTGCGGAGAAGATTTCGGAAAGTAAGAGATGTCCATTGAATTTCACCACGGAAAAAGAAGATTTTGAACCAAAAAACATGACAAAATTCTACATCCTCCATTTGACAACGTTTTCTCACGGGGAAATTTTAAGGAAAGAATCATTCATATCTTCTTCATGATGAAAGTGATCGAAAAATAATAGCTCTCCTCTTATCAGCAGGTTCAGCACAGTGGCGTATCTTCAACAGATGTGGTGGGTCGAAGTTGTTGGGGATTTTGAGTTCCAGCTCTCGCCAGGCACGTATAGCTTACATTTCAGGCTCCAACTGGGCAAAACTGTCAAAAGATTCCGTCGGCGAACATGCGACCTCAATCAAGTTCATGGTTGGGACATCAAACCAGTCCGATTTCAGCTTTCGACTTCGAACGGTCAGTGCATCGTGTCTGAATGTTATTTGGGTAGGCCAGGGGATTGGGTCCAGTACCATGTGGGTGACTTTGTGGTTGAGAAGCAGGACACGCCCATTGGGATCAAGTTTTCAATGGTCCAGATTGATTGTACGCACACCAAAGGCGGACTCTCTGTAGACTGTGTGCTGATATGCCCATGTAATCCGCAGCATGCATAGGTTTCCATATCAAAGAAAGTAATAGCCATAGAATTGATTAGTACCGGTTCAATTTGTTTTCTTTCTCATTGAATATACATCTGACAACACTCCAGTCACGTACACAATGTATTCAAAACGTTTCTGCGATTTTTTATTCAGAGCATTGCAAGCAGGGACCACATGTAACTTCAGATTGAGGACCTTGACCTATCTAAGAGTACTGTGTTACTGGAGATTGTGATTGTTATCTTCTTCCATGTTGCAACTAACATAATTGCAGTCAATCTATATCACATTTCCAGCACTCAGCATTAACTTCTTGAGATTTGTATCAATCTTTAATTAAATATACAGTTAGCGTACATCGCTGGACCTTGCCCGATGAAAAAGCATCATACTGATGCTGCGAATGCAAATTTAGACCACCCTCGCCATTAAAATGTCCACCCGAACAAGTGGGAATAAAAAAAAGAAAAAAAAAGATGACCGCCCATCGATAGTACCTGCAGACGTCTAGTTAAAATCATGTCTCGACCAAATATGTCACTAAATCAGGTGACAGTTATCATAATTGGCTGTCATAAGTTGAAGTGCCAAGACCCAACGACACCCTATATTAGGTGAGATAAGTTGGGAAACGAAAACAAAGCAGTCCTTTCTCAAGATTGTTCACTAGATTACACTTTCATCACTTGAAAACAAGAAACCCTTCTGAAAAGATTGCTAAGTGCCTACTGCAACAAGTTTGTCAAGTCACAGCAAATTCCACAATTAATAAAGTTAAATAAGAAGAGATGCCAAAGAAAAAAAAAGAATTAAGATAAGGAGCACCTATTTCAATATCCTGTACAAAAGGTACACACTTTGCCAATGGAGATTGCGCCTTATATCATGTTAGTCTCGCGCTCATGCCTTCCAATCAAAGCCCATCGGATCATCAAGATCGCTGTTGAAAAACACGCCATGTGTGAACTCTTGGGCTATATCCTGAACAATATCATCTTGTATATGGAGACCCTGAGGCATATCAGGCCCCTTCTGGTTGAAACCATCATTCCCCCCAGCTGCAGAGGACTCACTGTTCGAAGCAGCTTTGAAGCTGTTGCTCCTACTTGGCGCCGGCCCTGCAGCACCTCCTGACACATTAGATGCAGCTGCTTGCGGTGCTGCATTATTACTCCCATATCCCATGCCACTTTTCGCCACATTTCCATTTGCATTCTGACCAGAACTGTTGTTAGACATCTCCTGGAACAGCTGCTGAATCATCTGGTGCTCGAAAGCTTGGTTGCCTTGGGATGACTGAGGATGGTTTGGTGAGAGTAAACTATTGGCACTCCCCGAGCGCTGCTGCAACGGCTGGGATTGCTGCGGAGTGAGGTGAGGGCTTGAGTAGCCACTGACAGGTAATTTCTGCATGGATCCAGATAAAACAGCAGACCCTTGAAACGTAGAAGGTGGGTTCTGGTTGCAAGAAGATGCCTCTTGTTGAAGCGAATTGGAGCTTGCATTCATGGAGTTCTGCCGCATTAGCGCCTCTTGTTGAAGGGAGTTGGAGCTTGTATTCATGGAGTTCTGCCGCATTAGCATGTTTTGGTAACTAGTCAGAGCTGAGGCAGCTTGTGCAGAACCACTTAAGGCTCCACCTAAGGCTCCGCGATTGACCATGTGCTGGCTATTACCCATGTGATTGTTCATACCAGGATGTAAAGCCATCAACTTATTCAATGTGTTGCGATCAGTTGGCAGACCCTGAACATTTGCTATCTGCTGCATCTCTTGCATTTTCTGCATCTGTACTTTTGCAGCTGAGGCCTGTTGAGTGAAACTTTTCAAACCCTCTGCACCGATGCACATAAAATGGTTACCATCAGATTGTTCAGAAAAAGAGTGGTAGACTTAAGGGAAAAAGGAGAAGACACTTAAAGACGTTATACTATATTTGTCAACGCTACCACAACATAAATACCCCCCGAACAAAAAAAGACAGAACCAGTATATTACCAACAGGGCCAACTTTGCTCTCCCGACAGAAGTCTATGAGATCCTTCATGCTGTTGACAACCTCAGAGATCTGCAGTTGGAGTGGAAGCATTAAGAACAAAGAAATCCTAGCATCAACTAACATCATACACCATGAGACAGCTTACCTGCAAACACCGCACATATCTTTTGGAAAATCCGAGGTCATTGAGCGACTGCAACTCCAGACTTTTGGCAAGCTGACGCCCAGCTGTCAGGACCCTAAAAGGAGAAGGAACAAGATCAGTATCTGCCATCCAGAAAGCTGCATAAACCAAAATAGAAGCATAAAACAATGTACTAGATCTATGCATAGGCGAAAGAAGGGGATGAGCCATCCAATCAGTATGTGCAATATAGCCCCAACCAGTGTCCTCTTCCAACAAGATCTTTTATTAAGAAAATAGTTTACAACAGAATTGCATACTCACATGCTGCAGTGAGCAAGAGAAATACCATGCCAGCAGTCATATATCTATTAAGAACTCATCTTAATTAATCATTGAACATGTAATGAGACAGTGAAACCGGTCATACAACCATAAAAACAGGTAAGAGGACACAGCCAACCCATCAAACTCTGGACAACCTTTTTAAAACTCCCCCCCCGGGGTTTTATATTTTCCCTTTTTTCCCTCTTTTTCCATCACTTAACTGGGAAAAAGGAACATAGCTACTGGGACACCATCTTAACATGCATATGTATCACCAAGAAAGATAGATGGATCTTGGCTTCTTGCCAGAAAGGATTGGAACAAATTGTGAGAAAAGCCACCAATTTGATGAACTTACATGTTACTGTTTGTTTGTAGATCCTGTTGGGAGACCCCATCAGCTCCACTCTCCGCAATAGTGCTCTGACACTTTTGTGCAACCTGTACCAACTGATTTACCTGCAGAAAACGTATAGTCATGATCGAAGGTTATAGATTTCAGGAATGGAACAGCAAGGAAACAAACAGATGGCAATTATTCATTGTCCAACCAGCTGGGTAACCAATCAGATTGTAAAATCATACACCAACAGTAGGAAAAGGCTCAGAACATCATTAAGAGATCCATGCAAAACTTGGTCAATAAACAAGGTCTTTTGTTCTAATATTGCAGTGGGGCGCTGACTCCTGCTAATGGCGTGTCATAATCATCGAAACCAAGGTTGGTACCTGTGGGGCAACCAAGCGCCGAGGAAGAAGTTCTTCATGACGACGAGCACAGAATTCCCACGACAGTATCTGATCAACACCGAAACTTAGCAAAAACCTTCACAGCTATATAGCATTGATGACAATGTCTTTATGAAAGTATATTGGTGAATAACCTTGAGATCATTAGCAAATGTTATACGAAGCTGACCCTCACGGACAACACGAAGTTGCTCATACACACTCTCCTGAACAGCTTTTCCATACTCTAACACCATTATCCCTGAGGGAAACCTGACTTCTTTAGGCATGTCCAGGAAAAGAAGCTCATCAAGGACACCACTGCCAAATTTGATTTCATTAAGCCTAGGCAGTACTTCAAAAGTGGCCTCTGTCAAAACCGCAAAAAGAGAAATAATTATTAACAATCAAAATACCCCAGTGAGGGGGGATTGCTCCAAGGAGTACTAAAAAATACAAGCTGCATATTGGAGAGCAATTCATCCCAAGCAAGAACCCACTAAGCGCGTTTGCCCAATTCTTTTGGTGACTTAGGAGTTCATTAAAATGTGCAGATATACTCACGAACCCAGTCAACAAAAAAGGACGTCCAATATTCTTTCAGCAGATTTGAGCACATGTCAAGTAGTTAGCTTGAGTCAAGGTAAAGAAGAAAGCTCTCAACTAGATAGCCAGATTCCACTCCTATTGACTCCTGATTTAATTGAACAATTGTACCAGCTCAGAACTTGTAACATGCTATACTGATGACATTTTAGCAATTTTCTGAAGCATGTCAGATTACAACTAGAGAGACACAACTATCAAGATTCAATTGCAGTGAAGAGAAAATTTCCAGGTATAAATCAGTAGACTTAATTAGTCGCTATCTCTTACCAAATCCCCTTCCAGACTTGGAACCACAAATGTCGCAGTGCCATGCATCCTGACAAAGAAAGGATACAAGGAGGAAACAAAAAAGAAAAAAAAGACCATCAGCCTACATAAAAATTGGTAGACCAAACTGATCAGTCCATCCAGAACACTTAGGGGCTTCAGTTCAATGGAAAGGCAGAGTAAACATGACGGCATAATAGAACCAACCATAGCAGCCTGTGGAAAAACACCAAGTGCATGTTGCCCAACATTGTCGTATAATGACAAGCACCACCTTTTCTTTGCTCGAGGGGAATAATATTCTGCCACAAACTTCCTCCAATAGGCAATAGCATTAACCTGTAGAAAGTAAAAGAGGGATTGGCTCAAGTAACTATTTAACTGATAAGATTTAAAGAGTTCATGAGAAAGAAAAAATGCATTTAGAGAGAGAAGTTAAATGAAGGATGTGTCTAAGGGAAAGTGAGGTTTTCAATCTAGACTTCCAACTTACCGGAGTCTGTTGTCGCTGATGATAAAGATATTGCATCAACCGACGAGCACATACACCACTATCATAGGGGCGCTTGAAGGCATTCATTGATTGAATGCCCTGTTGCTGCAGCTGCTGCCTCAACTGAAGTTGCTGCTGCTGCTGCTGCTGCTGCTGTTGCTGCTGCTGTTGCTGCTGCAAATGCACCCTCTGCATATGTGGCATTGATTGTAGCAATTGTTGCTGTTGTCGTAGTCTTTGCTGCTGCAGTAATGCTTGCAACTGAGGATTACGACCTTGTAACTGCATGGCATCCTGTCTCTGCAACAGTTGATGTAAGACCTGCTGCTGGATTATGTCTTCTTGCTTAATGTCCAAACGCGGTTTCTTCTGCACCTGATGAGATAGGTTATTTGGGTCCTGAATGAAAGATCCAGGAATTCTTGGACCCATGGGCAGCAACACTTGCCCAGTTTGTGATGCAGGTAATGATGTAGCAGTAGAAGCCCCTTGTTGCTGCTGTTGATTATGTTGAACTGGGGGTGTCTGTTCTTGGTGAGAGTTCTGCTGAGCTACAGAGGATGCATCCATAACTGATGAAGCTGATAGACTAACGTTATTCGAAGAAAAAGACATTGGTGATGCTGGCAAACGCATATATGAATCTGTATTAATACTTGCACTTCTCTGCAAATGTGGCCCTCCTGAGAGTGCAGAATTAGCATCTGTAACCAAGGAGCTTGCCCCAACACTTGGTCCTGAGTTTGCCACGCTGTTCAAAACTACATTGTTCATGTCCCCTGAAACTGTTCCTAGAGTAGGGCGCCCAGTTCCAGGTACCGAATTAGAGGAGTTACCAAATGAAGAGCTCAAGTGAGAATTAACTACAGTATAGGACTGTCCATCCCCTTGATAATATATTCCTGAACTCGAGGAAGACTGGGTCAAGCCTCCAGCTGCTCGTGATGGGACCATAGGGGGTGTTGCCCCTTGGTGAACAGAGTCTAAGTAGCTATCCAGAGCCAGGCCTGATTATCTACTGTCCGTATAAAGCTATCTTCACTCAAACTTCCTCGATTCACATGAGTAACAGACTCCAACCAGTGGGTCACAAGCAGAATATGGGACGCAAATGATGCAGAGACCAACCCAGCATGCAAGAACTGTCCACAGTTCTGTATCGAAAACATCTCCAGAGAGTGAAAATGGCGAATCGAATTTATAGAACGTCATTATAAGACAAAAAAGCGTTCAGCTTTGCACAATATAACCAGCTTCCGGGGCTCTACACGTATATTCTAAGAGAATTGAAGAGCAGCAGCAAAGAAGTCCGGCAAAAACAAAGCATTAGAGAGAGACGCAAAAGCGAGGAACTTCCTCAATCAAGCAATTCAGCAAAACAGAACCCAGAGGACCTCATCAAACTCGGAGCACTCCCCAAGAAACGCTCGGACAGAAAATCCTCCCACCCCAATCAGGCCGACAAACCCTAATCACGAGCTGCGCAGCTCAGCAACAGCAACACCAACCCACGACCCAAAAAGTCCCCAAATTTCCAATAACCTAAACACCCCCCCCCCGGGTCGCCTAAAAAGCAATTGCGCCCCCAGCAAGACCCGAACCGAAGCTAATTACAACCGCGAAAAGGGAGGGAAAGAAAAAAGAAGAAATCTCCGCCAGACCAGAGATCGCCAGACACCAAATGAGACCGACCCTCCCCCCCGAAACCCAAAACCCGAAACCCGATCGAGGAAGAAAAAAGCACAAACAGTGACGCGAAATCTCGACAATCGGAGGCTCGAAGGGGAACCCGCCGACGCGAATCGAGAACTAATCGAAGGAAGCGCCACTGAACACTACCCAGCCACTGAAGCCACTCGCCCCCGAGACAGAATCAAACGACAATCACACCCACAAAAGAAAGCAATTGCGAATACTACTGACCGGGAGATCGCGGACCGGCGGGCGGTAACAACACTCCCGGCTTCGATCGACGGCGAGCCGGGGACGGCGGGGGGACGCTGCAATCGGGAGGAGGAGGAGGAGCTGCAAGAATCGAAAGCAGAAGAGAGAGAGAACGAGAGAGGAAGGAAGAAGACGAGAGAGATTAAAGAGATGGATTTATATACGCCTAGCGGGAATTGTCGTGGAGGCGACCGGCGCGACCGGCTGCACCCCGCTCGCGCGGCGTCGCGCGCCGGTTCCCCCCGGGGACACGCGTCGCGCGATGGGGCGGGCCAGCGGGAGTCGGTGGCGGATCTCGCGGTGGCGACGCGGGGGCGCGGGGCGACGTGGCGGATCCGGTTGGGCGATCCGAGAGTTGCCTAATCTGGACCGCGAGGGGGGGGGAGGTGGGGAGGTGAGGCTAGCTACTGGCTACCGACGTAGCCAGTAGGCCTTGGGGAGGGCGGGGATCGCCTGCGGCCGCGCTCATTTTCCTGAGCCGTGCGATCTCTAGGCGAAGAGAGTTTTTTTTTTTTTTTTTTTTTTAATTTCTTCGGCCGGCTCCTTTTGGCAAGAGTTTTAGCATCGAGAGAACGACCCATTTCCTTCTTTAGTTGCTTCTTCTGGGAAGTCTTAAACCGGTCAAAATTCGACAGAAAATATATATATGAATATTCCAGGGTTTTTGTCCCCCCCCCCTTTTTTCTTTTGTCCTAAAAATGTGGTCTGGTTGTTGCCCGGATGACGGATCCATAAACCATGCGGAAGTCAATAGTCAAATTACCCATTAGAATATGAATTCGTGTTTGAATTTATGAGAAAAATCGAATTTGCATTTAGTGAAGCCTAGACAAACACAACCATCATTTTTCAAGGATTAGGGAAATATATTTTATTGTAGATAAATAATCATATACTTACTTATTGAATCTACATTCATCCGTGACATTATTTTTGTGACATTATTTTTGTGATGCGTGTAATAAATACTTTAAAAGTCGAAATATTTTTTTATTAATAAGACAAGTAACATTAAGGCACTTGTTGATGCAATTAGAATAATTACACTTCTCATGGAATCAATGAAATTGGATATAGAAATTGATAAAGTTGTCATGTACTTTCCAGTCTTAGGATTTCATCTTAGATCTAGGATGGGTTTCCTTGAATTCACTTTCTTCATTTTCATGCCTTAGATTACCCAAAACGGATGAATAGATGAAAAGCCACTCACAATAAAAGAAATGCGCTCGAACTTTAAAATGTAACTTTAGATTCACAGGAAATAATTAACTGGAATTTCTAAGCAATAAGAAGAGGCCTATTTTAATTTACCATTTTCTTTCTTTTCGGTTAGAAGGTTCTATTTTTTGGAGCGTGTTTGGAGAAACTAGTGTATAGATTCCTGTTCATAATTTCCAGCAACGTGAAGTCAAATAGAGAAAAAACAAAAAACAAAAAAAAGAAATTCACATTTCAATTGTCAGCAATCTAATTTTGGAGTCAATCATGAAATAAATAGAGAGAAACGCATTAAAGGTGAAATAAAGTAATACGATTTTTTTATTTTTTTATTTGGTGTGTGGGGGATAAAAAGGGAGTTGATGGGAGGTGCAATGATTGCCTCCCCTATATTCCTAGAGATGGGCACGGCGTTGAGGAATGGAGACTTCGGGTGGTCGGCACGTGGGGGCTCGCACGTGCGAGCGCGGGGGGGGGGGGGGGGTGGGTACAAGTTACAACCCCTCGTGTGGCCGACCCGTTGCTGTCATGGAAAATCTGGCAAAGGGGGGCAAAGGGGGAAGGGCTGGTCGGCGTTTTCTTTCCATTTTTTTTCGCTTTTCTTGGCACGACGCAATGGGCCTGGGGCCCGGTTCCAACGTCATGGGCCTCTCTCCCCCTATAAACGAAGCAGCTTGGTGGGTCGCAGAGGGGGCCCATAACATTATCTTCCTACGTAAGCATGTGCAAAACGGACTCCCTGAATTGGAAACTATGGGCGTGCACGTTTTCACTTCTTTTTTCTATTTAAGAACATATTTTTTTGTTTTTTTGTTCCCGGGAACAAAAAGAGAACATAAACGCGTTTGTTTGTTTTTTTTTCAAAATCTATTTTTTTGTTTCGAAACAAAAAGAAAACAAAAATGAGAAATAAAAAAAAAAAAAGTTATTTTTTGTTCCATAAATACTTTTGAAGAAACACTTCTCTCTCTTCTCTTTTCTTCTTCTTTTTTCTTTGGGCGGAAACGCCGTTGAGGGTCGGCGACCTCCCCAGAGTATCGCCGGCCCCTGGCGAGCCTTGTCGTGGCTAGGTGAGGCCGCCCCCGTCAATCGGTCGTTGGAGGCCTAATCTACCAAAAAAGAAGAAAAAAAAAAAAAAAGGAAAAATAAAATAAAAATATTAAAAAATTAAAAGAAACAAAAAAATATATAAATTTACCAAATGTGTTTCTATTCATTTTTTATTCCCCGAACAAGTTTATCAAACGCGTCTTTCTGTTCAAAAATTATTCCAGGGAACAGAAATTTCTGTTCCCTCAACAATTTTTGAACAGAAATGTTACTAAACATGTCTATAAGGACTGGATTGAATGAACTGATTTGGCTTCTCAGATTCCTAAAAGTGTTCAAGTATAATCTAGTCCATATGTGTTTTGTTCTTAAAAAAAAATTAGTAGTTTTAGTTTATCATTTTCGAGGAGATGATGTCTTATAATTGGATAATTAGATATCCGGATGGAAGTATAGGACTTATCATGGCCTTTGAATTTATTTCTGACAATGCTTTGGACAATAAAATATCTTTGCCTATCTAAGAGATGATGAAGGGGGTAATGAATGTTATGGATGTCAAAAACCGAACTGAAAATCACATCGAACCAAACTGAAAAATTCGAGTTTTTCAGTTTAATTCTCATTAAAAATCAAAATTTTTATTATCGGTTCGGTTTTTATCGGTTAACCAAACTAATAAATCGATAAGAGCTTATTTATTGAAAATGAAAAATATATACAATAAAAAAATAAAACAAATGCAAAAAGTTGAAAATAAAAAATCGAAAAATTGAACCAAACCCAACCACAACGAATCCAAATTTGGATTCGGGTCTCATTCGGTTGGTTCGAAAGTTTTTACCAAACACTGCAAGGACGGGTTTGAAGCTCCGTCCCATCTGGTGAAGTTCTGGTAGCGAGCGGAGGATCGGTCGTGTCTTCAGAGAAGCGAGCCGGCGGGCGCCATGCTGTGGTTATTTGTCGAGTCAAGAACGTTTGTCTGGGCGGATAAGAGCAGGACCGGACCATCCGTCCCACGTTTCAGGCCCGCGCTCCTGACCGTTTCTTTCTTTGCCGCGACACCGGCGCGTGATTTGATGCGCGTTCTTGCCCCGCCCGTCTTCAAGGATTGAAGCAGGGACCCCAGAATGAGTGCCAATCTTCTCTTGGGGCGTGCCCATCTGCTGCTTCTGCTCCCGACGAAGAGGACGAGGTCATCCTCCACCGTTGACGACGGTGAGCGAAGTGATTGTTCTCAATTCCCCCGTCTCTCTTGTTGGCTTTTCCAGTTTTTGCAAATTGTGTTGTGTACCCGGCCAGAAAATGTAGTGAAATGACCTCGACGAGCGGTCAGGCGGGCTTTTCATTTAAACTTGGAGATGGGTTAGTTCGTATGATGGGATGGGATGCTTTTGTACGAAACAGGAAGCAGCTGCAGCGGCAGAAGCCACCTTTCTCGGGAACGCACGCTGCGGAAGCACGAAGGGAGAGGAGCGAGCGCCGTCTTCGCTTTGAATCCATTTCGCGCCAAAAGAAATACGGAACGGTCACGAATTTCTGCTCGCCTCGGCGGCGGCGGCGGCTCCGAAACCGCCGGCGACGAGCGACAGCTCAACCTCTCGGTCCTTCGTTTCACTTTTGGTAGCATCACTAACTCTCTTCTTCCTCTCTCTCTCTCTCTCGTTCTCTCTCTCGCTTCCCGAATTGAATATGCCATCACTTTTGGGTAATGCCCATGATTCATAGAAGCAAAAAATTCGATTTTTAGCGGGTGTTTTGGATGGATGTTGTTGCAGGCATACCTGGTTTGGACGAGTCGTACTTGCCCAGATGGATAGGGTATGGGTTTGGTTCGCTCTTGCTGTTGAATCACTTCGTAGGGTCCGATCTCGCCAATATAACCTCAGCTCAGCTGGTTGTAGTCTTTTCTGAGGCTGTAATTACTTTGATTGCACAGATTTCGTGGATTGATCTGAAATTTGAGCTTTTGTTCTTGTGTTTCTTTTCAGAGGACAGAGGTTCTGGGTCTTTCTTTGGCTGCATTCTCCATTATACTCCCTTATCTTGGAAAATTTCTTCCGGTAAGCTTTTTGCTGTTTTTGGTGAATGATGTATGTTTCTTAACCTCGTTGGTGTTATCGGCTGAGTTAGAATGCTATTTGAGCGAGCTAATTTGTGGCGCAAAGTGGTGGGTTCCTTTGCATTTTTCCCTTTATGAGGCTATTCGTTGCTTTTTGCAAGGTTCATGGGTGCTTGGCATCCGTTGCAATATATGTTTAGCCTTTGGATGTTGCACACCTTTCTTGTCCTGGATTATCTTCTAGATGTGGGTACTGTATTTTGTTTAGGCTGGATATTATATCTTTCTGAGAGTGGCAGTAATGATTTCCCAGGGTGCTGGTCCAGTAACTCAAGTAATGTTGCCCGAAGGCAATGAGCAGCTCTTCATCATGTCAGAGAGTCTGTCTGATACATTGAAGGAGAACTTGGCTTGGGCAACGTATGTGCTATTGCGCAATACAAATACTATTGCTGTGGTACGTGGTTACTAAGAACTAAAGTGAGCTGCATGGTAAATTGTCACACAGTCAGCATGAGAAACCTCAATCAATGTTTGCTTATTTCTTTCCTTATGGAGGTTACAAATCTCACAAGTTTTATCCTTTTGTCTTGCTGCAGTTAATATCAATTGAAGGCAAGCTATGCATACGGGGCTATTGGAGAACACCGGATGATGCATCTAAAGCTCATGTCCTTGATTGGTTTGTGGAACATATACAGAAAATTGGCCTCTCTGATTTGAAGGATACACTCTATTTCACCCAGAGTCCTGGTATGAGAAAATCTATTGACAGTTCCTTTATATCGTGTCCCAGTCCCATTTCTCTTCAATGGCAAATGCTTGATCAAGCAAACAGTCCTTTGTATGAACATCAAGTTGCTTTTTGTTCCGCTAAGCACGTGGAAGAAGCTAAGAGCATGCAAGCACCTAGAGTATATTTCACACACTAACACAGTGAAATGGTTCTTTTTTTCAATCTTAGAAGTAAGCATGATGGTTCAATTGTTCTGGGGAAATAAAAAAATAAATCTCTTTACTGTTGTTTTTCAATAACTGAAGTTTTCATCAAAACTGCAGATTTTGGATTTGGGGAATTGTTACCAAATGGGACACGCTCACTGTTGGTGGAGCCACTGCTTCAAGTTTCAGATCAAGAGGTATGCGAGATGGGGAGAAATGAAGGGTTTGTCATTCTGGTCTCAAGCATGAGTTATGCCTATAGTGACAAAGACAGAGCCTGGATAAAAGCTATTGCAAACAAGTTTACGGGTAAAACATATGTATAGTTAAACAATTGTGAATTATTTGGTTGGATTTGTTACTTCACAAAAATGTGATCCTTTGGTGTGTCTTTTCTTCAGTTGTGTGTAAGACATTTCCTTTTTATATCTACTATATAGAATAGGCTACTAAATTATCACGACTTATTTCTTGGAACTGAATTGCCGGGCAAATTTGTTGATGATGATCAAATTCGTCCTTTCTGAATATTTATTTACCAAGTTCTGCTTAACCATCTTATCTAGACACTCTTCTTGAGATGCCATATGACAAGAAGTTGTCGCAGATGTGGACTGCAAACAACTTTTAGTGCCTGAATTGAATCTCTCTTCTCAGACAATGCAGAAAGAGTCAAAAGAAGTCCCTTCGCTGTAGAAAGTACAATAATGGATATCCCCAAGTCATATTGTGTAATATTCTTTAGTGTTCATTTCAACGTAATTCAATACCATTAGAGCTGTTGAGAGAACATCAATAATGCATTTTTCTTGTTTAAGTGCTTATTTGTAGTTTATACCAACAGGTTTATAGATCCTCTGTTGAGGCAATGACTAAGACAGCAGCTTCACTCTCGGGACTGAAGCTTAAACACCTGGATATTTGAAATCTTACAATGGAGACGAGAATTTTCGGAGATGATTATAAACTGAAAAAGGAAGATAAAATCATGCTTAACAGTACCAGGAAATAAGTTCCACACGGTTAATGAAAACATGCCTATAACCAAGATAGGACCTGGCATGGGATGAGGGCACACATGATATGATATTTTTTTGAGTTTGATAAATGGATCTGCTACTGTAGAAGCTGATGAAACTGTAGACTGGGTTGGCTAGAGTGGATAAATAAGTGATGCACTCACAGTTGTCCTGGATCATATAAGTTGGTTGTAATCCTAGAGATTGATGCTGTATGTTCTTTACCATTGAAATTTAAACTACATGCCTGATGCTCATCTAAACTGTAGGAGTAACCTAGAAGGGGAGTTGATTAATTTCTTCATATGAAATTCTGTTGAAATTAGTATGCTATGTTTTTATTTTGGGTGCCATGAAATGAGTTTATTTTCTTGACATTCACATTTTACTGATAATGTCTGCTGAATTTGAGGAATATTGTCAAGTACATGTAATTTAAAGATATGCTTCTTTGTTTATTGACTCCATTCTGATACCTGAGTGGTGATAACTCACCGACCAAATATGAAGTGCTACTTATAATCTTCTTCCACTTCTTCATCATAACACAGATGCCCAGCATTGCAACTCTTCACCTCTCTCTCTCTCTCTCTCTCTCCCGTGCTTGCCTTCAATATTCATCTCTTGACAAGTCAATTAATGTGTCACTTGATGAATCTGTTTCAATTGCTCAAATGCTATTGGTTTTCAATATTCTGAATATGCAATATGTGCAATTGTTGAGAGATATCTATGATTGAGTTTTCAGCTTTGTTCGATGAGCTTCACTTGCTCTGAGATCTGGTTATGCAGATGATCCATTGATTACGCTCGTTCTTTTGTACATATATTTTGTTTATATGCAGAAATCACTTTCGCTCCTCTCCAAACTAGAGTAGTTCTCTGGTGTCCGCTTTACAGTTGAGCTAAAATATTTTTTATCTTAGGGCGTTCCATGTTGATTTTTGGAATTTAAGAGTTATTGATGTTGTTACTGGATTTGACTCAATTCTCTTTCTGATTAATGCTGTTTTAGTTGCTTGGAGCAGTGGATAGTATTTTGGTAGTTCTCATGTTTAATTTATTTGCCCCTGTTCATAGATATGGATGTGATAAATATATGTGCTTTTGGGAGGATATCTTGGATCGATCTGTGAAGTCACTGGACCCTTTTAATTTAGCCTTCTTCAGTATGAGCACATTCTTAGTTACTTGTCCCTATTATACTGTATAACATCTGCGACCGCTTAAATTATCAAATCACCAATCAATAATAGGAATAATGTCACTTCAAAGAAAAGTAAGTTGAAACAGAAAGAGGGTTGCCAAAAAATCCTCTATGGTTGATAGCACATTACTTCCACCTAGCACACGGAACAAGTAGGAGCAAGAGGAGTCACGAAACTATTGAACTGTGTTTAGTTATTATATTGAGGAGAGGGGCAAAGGATTATTTTTGGCAATTCCTATTCCAAGAAAAGTCTAATAATGGGCTAAATAGTGTCTGATTTTATTCTTTTATTCCCCAGAACCCAAAAAAAAAAAAAAAAAAAAGGAACATAAATCCATTAAGTAATTTTTTTATTTCTGGGAATAGATTTGGAACGGAAAGAAAAAGTAGAAAAAAAAAAAGGTTGTTTCATTGTTTCTAGGAATAACTTCAAAATCAAATCCATTTTCTTTTTTTTCTATATTTTCTTTTCTTCTTTTTCTTTTTTCCTTTTCTTCTTCTCCTTCCTTTGGCCAGTCATTGGCCTCTGCCAAGCTAGTGACCTCATTAGAGCGTTGCGGGCCCCAACAAGGCTGAGCTTTCCTGATGGCCGGGTGAGGGCTAACGACCTCGTTGGAGCGTCCTCGCGGGTCCCTGGCGAGGCGGAGCCTCCCCGGTGGTGAGGCAAGGCCGAGCTCCCTTGGCTGCTAGGGAGGCTTAGCTTTGCTGGGGCCGGTGACACTCCAATGGGGTTGTTGGCCCTCATTTGGCCGATCGCTGGCCAAAGGAAGAAGGAGAAGAAGAAAAGGAAAAGAGAAAGAAAATAAAAAGAAAAAGAGAAAAATATAATAAAATTATTAAAAAATTAAAAGAAATTTTAATCTACAAAAGAATTGAGGTCTTACCAAATGCATTTCTATCCCGAAAATAGAAATTTTGGACAGTTATCAAACACATTTAGATGCTTAGAAACTCGTCCAAGAAACAAAATAAAAAAGAATTATTTATAAGCAGAAATTATTTCCGGGAACAGAATAGTTACCAAACAGGCTCTTAGTTTCTTGTCCCTATTATACTGTATAACATTTGTGAATGTTTGAATTATCAGTCACCAATCAATATGCCACTTTAAAGAAAAGTAAGTTGAAACAGAGAGGGTTGCTAAAAGATCCTCCCCTTCTAGAAAGGCAAAAGTATTATTTTGGCAATTCCTATTCCAAGAAAGGCTTTTTTTTTTTCCTTTGGGTCCACAAGTAGAGACCGAATTAAGAAAAGTTTATAAATTCTAGCTTCAAGCTCAGTTGTGAATTGTGACATAGCAGATGTCTTGGTATGTTATTTTGTCTCATTGGTCATTCATATCGCAGCTGTGTCGTGAATTTTCATGTGACTTCACTGCATTAACTGGCAAAATAAGCTTTCTCCGTAATTTATACAGTCAAGAATTTGTGAATATTTTGTGCGAAGGATCTATTTCTGTAAAGGACTGATAGCACGATTATATGTTATTTTCTTGAGAAAACAAGTGTATTCAGAGATTGGGAAGTTTGCTCTTTATTTTAATGTAGATGTTTCATTGCTTTTTTGGTAAATCATATCAGGGAGGGGAGGAGGGGAATCCACCTGGCACAGTTAGAATGTTTTTCGAAATTCGTAAGAGGGGGTCAACTCATAAAGCCAGAGTCTCAAGCTAAATATGTATGTCCTTCCAAGTTATGATGTGTAGGTGCAACATTCTTTGTATGCATTGTATGCTTTTCGAACTAATTTGCTTCTATGAATTGCATGGAGAATGAGATGCCTGAAGTTGTTCGGTTGGATCCTTCAACTTCAGACATTGATTAATAGACAAGTACTTTGGAATCCATAACATGATTTCACCTGTGGACGTGGTCTGAGGGTGAGGACTAAACAAGGCAGAAGATTGAGATCACCAACTTCTTCTAAGGGAGTGGTGGAGGCTGGACTGAATGAGACTGAAGGCAAATTGGTTGAAGTCCAAGTAAATCTAGCTGAGACAAGGGAAGATCTCCAAGCTACTAGAGAAGAAAATGTTGCACTCAAGAATCGGATGGATAGTCTTGAGGAGAATTACTCCAACTTATAGAGCTTTTCTAATGCAGTGACAATGGTATCTGACATTATCCATATGAAACTCCTCAGATGGTTACCGTGAATGATAAGAGTGATACAATTATATAATAAGGAAGCAAATACTGATGGGATGCAATTTCATTGATATCTCTTCTGCATATTGGGAGGCTCAAAGTTCTAATAGCTGCTGATGCATATTGAGATGGTTAGCTTTCATTGATTCATGTCTTTTTCTGGTAGTATTGCTTGATCTTAGCTTTCATTGGCTCATTGGTACTATGGGAGTGTGGAATTTTTTTTGCACCTGTCAAAGACTATGTTACTGTTTGTATGAGTGTACTCACCATTCTTCAAAGGGATTTGATCATATATTTTGATGAAGATTTTAATCATTGTTGTGTAGGATGGTCCCATGTGGGAAATAGTTGTTAAGAAAGCTTATCAGGCTTGTCTTCTGAGTCTTTGATTGCAGAGCAGTATTATACATTGTATTAATTATGAGGTTGGTTTGCATATATTCTTTCATGTAAGAAAATGATTTCTCCTTGTTCATTCATAGTAGTCACTTTTTTTTCTTCGCTTAAAAGATTAGTCTTATTGCAGTGAAAGTGAAGATAGTCACAATGTTTTTTCTATCTTGTGCAGGTGGTGATGATACATAAGGAGTATGTGATTTCTTTCAATGCAGTTAATTGCAAAAGCATGGCAGAGATCTATTAGAGGTTGAGGTTATATTTTTAACATGATTGTATAGAATACAGGTTAAATTTTTTCTCATCATGTTATATCTTGGATTTGGAAATTTTTTATGTTCTGATTTTTAGTTCGTGTAGATCCAGGGCTTCTGATTTTCAATCGAACATAGTTGATTTTCAATATGTTGCTAAATGATTGGGGCAGATGAGATTGATAATTTGACAGATAAGAAATATGGGGTTGAAATGAATGATGTAATATGAACTGAAATATAGAAGATAAAATCAACAAACAAGATGGAAGAAATTTGCAGGGAGACTAGTTAGAGCCGTGACGTGTCTCTACACCCTTAAAACAGAACATGCATGCTCCTAGTCACCCCCAGAGACCTTGAATCTCCAAATAGACGGCCTCAAGTTGAGGCCCTCGACAAAGGGTTGTAGGGATGGTTGAGCCGTCTTTAATCCATGCTTTTGTGGACACTTGTAATCAATTGTGATTGTCCCTATTAGCTGTCAGGTATAACTTTAAATGGCAAACGTACAGCCAATGGTCCAGAATGAGATTTGAGCCGTCGCTTGTGAGTTTATGGACGGGAATATTGACCTTAAGGATCGATTCAGCCATCACCTGTTCTCTCTTTTTTATTTTTATTTTTTATTTTGTTGGTAGTGATACCTGTTAAAATGCATATGTAGAACAGAGGAAGGGATTGTAATTTCATTTTTCTGTGAAAATTGTTCTTATATCGGTCTATATGATGATATTTTGGTTTCAAATAAAAGTGTGCCATGTTGATTTCAAGTCAATCATATTAGCCTTGTCAGTTTCAGGTTTCTTTTGCATAACTGTTCTCGCGTGAGCTCGCATTGAAAATTGCCCACGATATCCCAAATTTCTGTTTGTGATTAGCAACACGGTGTCTTTATTGGATGTGTCTTTCTCTTAGTAACTTACACAATCACTTCCTCGAGTTATCTGAAACATTTAGATGGCCTAGTATTGGCGTAGATATATACCTATGCTTTGGTAAAGGGATGCATTCATAGCCAACTGCTGCAAGTGTGTCATATATCCCTACCAAACTGTAGAGCAGCTGACAGTTTATTATGATTCTGAATAAACTAATGACGCAGAGGTGCACATGTGATGTCTGTGAAGATGCTTCCACATTGCACAGATGTACAAGAAACTTGTGTTGTGAAATGTCCCAACGGTATAATGTTGTTGCTTGGCATTAGAACTAAGAGCTCTTACTCTGTGGTCTCCTACTCTATATGTATTTTAATTACACAGGAGAAGGAAAGTGGTCAAGCTGATGCTGGTGACCCCTTCGTCTTCTATCTCTCTTAAGCACACCTTGAACATTTCAACATTACAACATGTTCCAATAATGTGAAAAAAATTGGAGAAAGAGTGAGAGCGAGGAGCGACCACAATCAGAAAATGGGTAGAACCTGCTTATTGATATGGTTCGACTTGTGCATTAACAATGTTTACAAGCAATCAACATGGTCCCTTGTCCGAGAATGGATCATTCATGATAAGTTTCTTTCTGAAGTTGTCAAGCGTGAGCTGTTGTAGCGTGTTGGCCCTTTGATTGAGAGATTTAAAGAACGGAGAGTAGGATTTGACCTTTTGAGAGAGAGAACCTGAGTTGGCAGACAAGCGTATCATGCTTTGTTCCTGTCCTAAAGGCTAATGCTACAGCCCAAAGGAGTGATCATTATGTAGAGACGCAGATGTTGCCGTTGCCTACAAGGAAATGAAAATGACCATTTTTTTCGTACAATTTCCAAAGTCCATTCAATCATGGATGATTTGTCCTAAGTATGACGTTAAAAGTTTTCATCTTAAGTTTCGTCCAGACATTGGAATCTCTAGGACATAAAGCAAAGAGAGGTTATTGTTGTGTATATGGCAAGAAAAATATACTTTACCATTGGGGGCATAAGGCGTGCGGGTATTGATACTTTAAAATAAGGAATACATTCGTAGAGCCGACCTTCCCTGTATATCAAATGGACAGGCCACGAGGGCCCCCATGGGAATTTTGGCTCCTTTTTTGTTGCGAGGTTATACCTCGTATCCAGCAACCAATGATTTAGCTACATGGAAATGAAAATGACCATTTTTTTGTCCAATTTCCAAAGTCCGTTCAATTATGGATGACAATGACCCCTACACACACATTATCAATCGAAGCATAGTGTTATTATGTAAAATTCTAGCCATGATTCACTGTGCCAAACCAAGTCCACTTCTTCCGATTTCCAATACATATCAGGCCATTCCCGCGGCATCAAAGAAGTCCTAAAGAATGTCTTTCTCATGAAAAACCTTAGCTAGATCTTTTAGGAGCAAATGTTTTGATTCTTTGAAAATAACCATAACCATCAATCTCATTCTTTAAACGAATCCACTACCTTTGTTGACGTAGAACATTGTGTGAGTGATCCTGAAATACCAAAAGAAAAACAGAGACTTTTACCCCTAGAGGCTAGAAGACCCATCACATCGCTCATACTTCATGGACTAAGTAGAAATCATAAGGTAGAACCTTTTGTGTTCTTGAAATGACTCCCAATAGTTGTTGAGAAAGCTTATTAGGCTTGTCCTTAGGGGCTTTGATTATAGAGTAGTATTATACATCATGCAGAACGCATCGATTTTGAGGTTGGTTTGGACATGTTCTTTCATGTAAGAAAATGATTTCTCCTCAATTTCCGTCATAATCGTAACTTTTTTTTCTATGCTTCACAAATTAGTGTATTGCACTGAAATTGAAAGTGGTCAGTATCTTTTCCATCTTGCGCAGATGGCGATGATACGCAAGGAGTGTGTGGTCCCTTTTGATGTGGTTAATTGCAAAAGCATGGTGAAGATCTATTAGAGGATGATCTCTTCGTGTGGAAATTTCATGTTCTGATATTTGGATAGTGTGGATCTAAGGCTTCTGATTTTCAGTCAAATATAATCGATTTTCAATTTGTTGCCAAATGATCGTGGCTTTGTTTTAGACCACACTGATAATCTGATCAATAAAAAAAAAAGGGTGCTTACATAAAAGATGTATATTCTGTAAAATAGAGGAGGAAATCGACAAATAAAAAGGAAGAAATTTGCTGGGAAACTATTTAGAGGCTTGATGGGACTCTACTACACCTTTAAAAAAGAACATGCATGCTCCAAACCATCCCCCAAGAATCTTCAAGTAGACGGCCTCAAGTCGAGGCCCTCTCTACAAAGGGTTGTAGGGACGGTTGAGCCGTCATTAATCCATGCTTTCATCGATGCTAGTAATCGATTGGGACTGCTTCTGTTACTCATCACCTGTTCTGTGATATACGTAAAAGTGCATATGTAAAACAGAGGGAGAGATTATAGTTTCATTTTTCTCCGCCGGCTATTCTTGTCGGGATCTATTTCATGATATCTCAATTTCTCAATGAAAAAAGGAAGATGGATGGAACCCTGCCGTGACTATTTCAAGTCAATTGGATTTGTCATGTCAATTTTAGGTTTCTCGGCATAATTCTTGCATGAGCTTGATATCCTAATTTTCTGTTTGTGATGAGGGACACGACGTCTTGATTGGATGTGGCTTTTCTGTGAATAATTTACGCAGTCACTACATAAAGTTATACGGATCATTTAGATGGCCCGGTATCACTTTGTTGCTTGGCATTGGAACTGAAAGTTCTTAGTCTTATTGGTGCGGTCTCCTTCTCTACCTGTATTTTAATTATACAGGAGAAGGAAAGCCTCAAGTTGATGCCTGTGACCCCCTTCTGTCTGACATCATGTTCCAATGATGTGAAATGACTTGGAGAAGGTACGAGAGCGAGGGACGGGTGCAATCGGAAGATGGGTAGGATCCGAGCATCGGCACGGTTCGACTCGCGGTTGGACATCATTCTTTGTGTTGATTAGGTGCGGTATTAATGCCATGTACAAGCAGTCGACATGGTCCCTAGTCCAGGGACGGACCATTCATGACAAGTTTCTTTCCAATGTCGTCCGGGATGAGCTGTGCGAGAGTGCTGGGTCTTTGATTGGGAGAGAATTAAAAGAGGGGAGAGCAGGATTTGACCTTTGAGAGAGAAAGGGAGAAGCCTGAGTTGGCAGGCAAATGCATCATCTTTTGTTCCTGTCCTAGAGGCCGGTGCTACTATCCAAAGGAGTGATCATTATGGAGAGAGAACAGCTGTTGCCGTTGGCTACATGGGAATGAAAAGGACCATTTCTTTTCCCTGCAATTTCCAAAGTCCCTTCAATTGTGGACGACGATGAATTTCTCAATGTGAAATTGTAGCTGGGGTCACATGAAGAACCTTTGTCGTGCCAAACAAACCCAGTCTTATCCTATCAATTTCCAATAAAAACCAGTCTACTCATGCATGATAAGATAAATCGCGAATGATTTCTACCTCAAGAAAAACCCTTATCTAAGTCTTTTAGGAGCAAATAGATAATCCTAACCACCAATCCCGTTCTTCACGTGAGCCCACTCCTTTTTGCCCTACGCACGACATTGCGTGATAGAACCCGAAATGCCAAGAACGAAAGAAAGGACAATTACTCCTAGAGGCTGGAGGAGGACCCATTACATCTCTCATTCCTCAAAGGCCTAAGTAGAAATCTTAACTCAGAAACTTGCGGTGTTCCCCGAATAAGTCCTCATTGTCCATCAACTTCAGAGAAGTTCATCAGCTTGTGAAATAAGGGAAGGAAAAGGGAGAAGCTTGATGATGAAAAGCTGAGGAACGGGCAAGTGTAGCAGCAAAGGGACATGGATTTTCGGCAGAAGAAAGCATTGTCAGAGAGAGAGAGAGAGCAGGAGCAGTGAAGTGAAGAAGCTTCATAGAGGTTGGGGAGCGACCATCGCCCATTGGGTGGTCCATCCACGTCGCGAGCGAAGCAAAAACGCCCTCAGCTTTACTCCTGTTCAGTCTTACTGACTACGTCTGCAGCGTGCGGGACTTGAATGGTGTCGGTTCCGCTTCCTCCGTCGTCGGTTCCTTTGATGGACTCCCCCGTTCCTAACCAAAAAGTTTCACGTTTCATCATGCCTCTCGCGGATTCCCCTCGCTTGAATAAATCACGTCAGTACGCTGCTTGATCAATTCGCAAGGGAAGGGTCGCTGGTCTCCTCGCATCTTCATTATGAATCGTTAAGACTTTGATTCGGATGTACCACCGTCGGTCTCGAAGAAAAATTACTAAAACAAATTATTATCACGTCATAAGATTATTAATTCAATTATAAATCTTTTAATACGACTAATTTAATTATTAGCCCTTTTGACAAGTTATTAATATAGTCATTTTGATCAATTTTATTTGAAAATTATTGACATGGATGTATTACCAAAAATTGCTTGTCGGCCACAATGACAAAAGTAGAGAAAAATTGTAAAAAAAAAGATTTTTTCAATTGAAAAAATTATCCTCGTCAATCATATTACGTAGAATAGCTAATCAATATTCATGTCAATAGATTCCAGTCAAAATTGACGAGAAAGACTACTAGCAAAGTATCAAAACATGTGGGACTAAATTATTTGGATTGAAATGTTTAGGACTTTATTACCGTTCATATAATAAGTTAAAAGACTTTGTTTAAAGTAATTATCCCTCTGTCCAGGATGTTATTTTGTTTGATGATATCGCTATCAATCACTGTTGAGTGGAGGTCCCTTGTGGGATTTCTTGGTTTTGAATTAGCAAGTCTGCCTTTTGCATCGATGTCATTATTCGGGCCACAAGACCGAAAATATACATTAGTTTAATCGTCACTCGATCTAACTTTTTGGTCACAAAATTTGAACGCGAACGAGCATTCAAAAGAGGAAGCTGCAAAATCACAAAGTTTACTTGATGGTGGCCAGAATATTAGAGATTTCACACACATCATAATTTAGGTAATGATGTCCATTTATTTTTGCTCGAAGTTCAAATTAGTCATTCCACGTTTCTCCTTTCTAAATTTGGTGTTTGTACTTTACAAAAAAAAAAAAAAAAAAAGTGCTACCGATCAATCCTTACAAAAAATTATTGATGGGTCCTTGACGTCGATTAAAAAATTGCTGAAATGGACTTATTTTTATAAAAGGGGCAGCATGGAGCATGTGGGTTTCTTCTTTTTTCGCATTTCCAAAATGCTGTCACTCTCTCTATCACTACATCTAGAAACTCGAAATCTTCTCTTTTATTCTCAAAAATATCTTCGACTTCAAAACCTCTTAAGCTCAATTTCTTATATTCACGATCTCAATCTCATGGCCATGGTCGCCCAAGTTTCAAGCAAGCCACCAGAATACGAGCGTCACTCTCTAAGATCATGTTCGCACTACTACGAAAATCACACCGGAAAAAAATCCTAGAACTATTGCTACAATCTCGGCACATCAGCACAATCTTGGCACAATAACATGAATCAATTTCTTAGAAGTCGAGAGCGTCGGATGAAAGCACATAATACACTTAAAAATCTTCTTTTTAATTACATTAATCAATACGGACATCGAATTGGACAAAGAGGGGGCCAAATTCGATATCTGTTGTCCCCATAATTTTGACCATAAATACACACACCTTTTCTTCCATATCTTTTGCGATGTCCACTGACTGGTCGGTCGGTTGTCCCTTCACGAAAATATGCCCTCCAATTTTTCCCATGTCTTTTTGCTTAAAATATAACGTATCCCAATGGAAAAAAAAGAGAAATAATTGATGATTTTTTTTTTCTTCTTTTGAAAAAAAAGAGGTTCCAGAGAAGACATCGACGCTTTCGATTACTTTATTGCTTTTTCCCGGGTGGGTTGCACCGTCCCCATCGAGCTTACGTCCGCACGGGATCGCGCCCGCCACCCCCCGGTTCCCACGTGCGACGACCCGTTGTACGGCGGAGAAGGCGCCACGTCGAGCGTGCTGGTCGCACGTACGAGGGAGTGTCGGTGGGCAATTGCTGTAATAATGGGTCTAAAGTTTGAAAAGGGTAGGAGGGGACATCGGGGAAAGATCCGAAGGCCGATGTTCGCCACGTGGAAAATGCAAGCGTGACGTCATCGTGTCGTTAATTTTTTTTTTTATTCACTTTGGCTTTCGAAGGTCGTCTGATCGTGGTCCTCCGCCGTATTCATTGCTTCTCGTTTATTTATTTATTTATTATTATTTTTTTGAACTGGCAAACTCGGCCCTCATTAATTTGGCTTTCGGCAAAATTCGAGGTAGATTTTTAGCAAATTGCTAGCGTTCCTTTTGGGGCAAAAAAGAAGTCATTTTCCATTTAAAAATCTTTATTCTTCCTTGTGATAATCCTGGCCGCTTGATTTCCTCTTGAAATTGGATATATGACGCGGTCAAGGGAAATATATCTTCTTTTGTCGCGACCCAATTCTACAAAATTCATTATTTTGCCAGAAAGATGGACGACAAAAAGGTCTCATCACTCTTGACTAATTTACTTTTTTTATCCGAGAAAAAGAAAATAGAAAAAACCATCGAACAGTCGAAAAACCTGCAACCAAACAAAATAACACCAATCGAAGCTCGATTTTCGGGCGGCAAAAGACCCAAGAGAGCAATGAAAAAAGGAAAGCCCCCAAAAGGGAGAGCGAACCGAGAATCGTTTTTCAGCAATTAAAGAAAGGAAGTGGGGGTAGCCGGTGACCGTTTTGTAATTTTGTTTAGATATGGAGGGTGCAGATGATTAATTTTCGCTTTGAAGCTAATGTCCAATTTGGGTAAATTTTGCCCGATTGATACCGAACATTTTCAATGGCGCTCCCTAGTCCAAAGTGGCTTTTCCCATTCCGTCCCCACTCGAGATTTGCTATTCCCGTCCACCCCCTCAATCATCCCCCATACGGGTCTTTCCGTACTCGGCGCCACCATTCCCCTCGGAAAGAAAAAAAACACCAATTCCACCCAATTCCCCCCTTGTTCAGCGTCCAAAAAATCAAACATAAATAACCTATCTCCGTAATTGAAAGAGAAGGAATGTCCGATTCGGGCTGCCTACCTTGTAAATTGTAGATCCACGTCAGACCCTTTTGACATTTTGTCTGTAGGGGTGGATGAGTCGAGCCGAAACTCGAGTAAGACGATCCGGGATCGATCTTCCAAAAGACTAGAGAAGGGCATGATTGCATTTTAAGGTTGTTCGTTTCTTGGGCGGCTTGGTGGAGTGAGAGAGAGAGAGAGAGAGACAGAGAGAGGGAGGTTAGTGAAGGACAAAGAACCGTCACCGGCTAGAAAGGCTGGCTTACAAGCTTCCAAAGCTGATTTGGTGAGTGATGCCCGCCTCTCCAACTAACTGGCCACAAAAAAAAAAAAAAAAAAAAAAAGAAGAAGAAGAAATAAAAAGACATCACCATCTTTAATTCCTCCTATGAAATCGAACCCCGCGAGGAAACCTCCGCAAAACCGAAGGAGGAGGAGAAGACCCACCTCGAGCAGCCGACACCGGTTCGGTTCGGTCCGGTCCGGTCCGCCAGGCCGCCGCCCCCTCCTCCGAGCGCGCACGCACGTGTCGGCCATCGAGCAGCCGAGCCCCGGTAGATCCCGAACCACTCGAACGCGATCTTTGCAAAGCTGCGCGCTTTGCTGAGGTAATGCAGAGATACCCCACACCAGCAAGTGGTTTCTACTTTCGTCCCGTTTCTACTTTTTTTTTATTTATATTTTTTTTCAAGTTTTCGTTTTTGGGGACTCTTTTTTGTTTTTTTTTTTTTTTTACATTGGAAGACAGCAAAAGGAAGGAAGGAAGGTGGTGGTGGTGGTGGTGGTGGAGTTGTGGGGGGAAAGAATTGGGAGTAATCGAAGACTAAACAGAGGCTTTTGGCGGCTTCCGTGGCTGTTGCTTAATTTATTCTTTTCGTCCTTTCTTGCTCTCTCTCTTTCTTTCCTTCTTTATATGCCTTTATGCGAACGAAGGTAATTAGTACATAATTACCGGACAGGTTGGTTTATATAAGATAAACCATGCGACCCGGTTTAGCTGTCCACTCGTTTTTTCTTTGGCCCCCTTAAATTTTCCATTTTGCTGCTGCTCTCTCTCTCTCTCTATCTCTACCTCTGTCTCTCTGTCTTTCTCTCTCTTCTTCCTCGAGTTTTCCAGACCAGAGAGAGACAGGGTGGGGAATATTATGGAGGGAGATTCTGTTGCTCCATCATTCGGGTTCCGCATCGGCTTTCCCGAATAGTTTCTCCGGCCGAGGAGCGTGGTGAAGGGTCGCCACTTGGGTTGCTTCTCCGCGCTGTAGTGTTTGTGTTTTCTTATTTTTTCCACGGAAAATTTTCAGCCTACTCTGTTCCGCTGTCTCCCTGTTGACTTGCGCTGAGATCCGGAGTTTCTCAGCTCCACAGGAGGTCAAGCTTGTGGTAAGCGCTCGGTCTCTTTTCGGCCTCTCCTCCGTAGTGTGTTCTTGAGGGAGGACAGACTTTCTTGGCGCCGATTCTTTTTCTGGGGGGAACGCTATTGGTTCTGCAAAGAGAAAAGGAAAAAGTTTGAAGCTTTGTCTCAGAAAGGAATCTTTTCCTTTCTCTCTCTCTCTCTCTCCCTGACCAATTCTTTTTTCTCCACGCGATGTTAGGCTTGCTTGATGCTGGAGTTTGGTAAAGCAGAGTGTGGCGACAAATGGGTCTGTGCAAATTTTGACTCGGGTCGTCGAATATCAGAGCTTGAGATCTGAGCCCCCCGTCCAATCCAACGTCTTTTCTTGGAGGTTTTTTCGAGTCTGGGAGCGAAGAAAGATGATGAGAACAAGGGCCAAAACGACGGGGCTGTCGACCATGAACGGGAGCGCCGCCGGCGGTAATGCGAGCAGAGCTGGGGAGGCAGGGGAGGAGTGGGAGATGAGGCCCGGAGGAATGCTGGTCCAGAAGCGGAACGCGGGCTCGGATCACGGCTTGGCGCCGCCGCCACCGACGATCCGTGTTAGGGTTAAGCACGGGTCAACGTATCACGAGATGAGCATTAACTCGCAGGCCACATTCGGTAAGTGTTGAATTAAACTTTCCCACATTCTTGATTTCCTTCTACATGTAGCTGGTAACGATTCCTTTGTTGGAGTCCCGCTTAGATGACTTTATAATTTGGATTCATTGAATTTGATGGTTGAATTGAAGAAGGGATTCGGTGTATGCGTTTTAAATTTCAGGGGAGTTGAAGAAAATGTTGACCGGGCCGACAGGGCTGCACCATCAAGATCAGAAACTGATATTCAAAGACAAAGAGAGGGACTCCAACGCGTTCCTCGACATCGTTGGCGTCAAGGACCGGTCCAAGATCGTGCTTGTCGAGGACCCGATCAGTCAGGAGAAGCGGATTCTCGAGATGCGACGGAATGCAAAGATGGAGAAGGCGTCCAAGTCCATATCCGAGATCAGCTTGCAAGTCGATAGGCTCGCGGGCCGGGTAATGAACTGAAACAGTACAATTACTATTGCTATATGAATTAGTGCAGAAGAAAAGAGAAGGAAAGAAAATAAACAGTGGATTGATGTGGTTTGGGTTGAATTTGGTTTAGGTTTCGGCCATGGAATCGGTGATTTCTAGGGGAGGAAAGATGCCTGAAACGGAGTTGTTGACTTTAATTGAGCTGTTAATGAATCAGCTGCTCAAGTTGGATGGCATTATTGCTGATGGAGATGTGAAATTGCAGAGGAAAATGCAGGTAAATTGAATGCAATTAAATTGGAAAATAACTCAGCCAGCATACATATTGCAGTTTTGTCTGAATAGTGATTCATGACCTTCTCCAATTTCTCCTTTTCTTTTTTAACTGTTGTAAATAACTGACTGAACTGTAGGTGAGGAGAGTTCAGAAATATGTGGAAACCCTAGACATGTTGAAGATCAAGAACTCCATGCAGACCAGCAATGGAGGGCAAGGCCAAGACCCCGAGGAGAACCGGCCTGCCCACCCGAACGGGGCAAAAACGACCGTGTTTCAGCAGCAGCAGCAGCAGCATCATAACGGGCATTCCCATTCTCATTCCCAGTCTCAAGTGAACCGTCATCATCATCACAGCAACCACCATCAGAGCCAGAACAAGAAGCAAGGCGAAGAAGAAGAGGAGCAAGATCCGAGAAGAAGATCGACATCAGGGACAGTCGTGACCACGAAATGGGAGACGTTTGACGCCACCCCGCCATTGGTGCCAGCCCTCGCTTCGTCCACATCCACCGCCTCTCCGGTCGCCATTAATAACAACCCAGTCCAGCCAAGATTCAACTGGGAATTGTTCGAGTAAATTACTGAAGCATTTCAAAGAGAAAGAAGGAAGAAGATCTTTTCTCTTTTTTTTCTCTCTTTTCGAGTGTGGATCGCCATTCGTGGGTTTGTCTCGTCATTTGGTTTTTACATTCTTTCTTGTACTTAGATTTATTTCGACACCCCCTCCGAAAAGAAAAATTTCCTGAGGATTCAACTCACAAAGAAGTGTCAGCAAAAAAAGAAGAAAATAAATGGGAGGAGGGGGTGCTGTTATATACGACAGGGGCAGTGACCATGATCATCAATGTGTCATAAAGATTTCATCTCGTTTGTGTCATTGAATTCGATTACCCTTACATCTTGTATGGTTCTCTTGATCTTTTGGTAGCAAAGTAACCAAGCCGATCTTGTTCGTGGTGTTGGGGGTGCTGTTTGCTTCAATGCTACCCTCCCTCTCATTCATAGCCATAAATGTAGCCAAAAAATAAGCAAATTCTTCAGGTTCCTGAAGCTCCTGATGGAAGAAAGGTGTATAAAGTTCATGAACTCCCTCTCTCTCTCTCCCCTCTTGCTGGCAGCTCCTAATTTTCACCAATTTTAATTGAATCGCAAGTTAACTTAGGTGCTGGAGGAAAGACATGTTCTTGAGACGACAGAATAATTTTATTTTCTCTAGTGATGCGAATCACGCAATGATTGTATATATATAAAATCTTTTTCTACCCTCCAATCTCTCTCCCTCTCCCTCTCCCACCCTCTCTCCCTCTCTCCCCCCCCTCACTCTACATTGGGTTCAGGCGAGTCAATCATTAGGTGCGGACGTATGGACATGGAACTGGTGGGGGATTATTGAAGTGGGAAAAATTAAAAATGAATATGTCGGTTATACCTTGCTTGCCGGTTGGGGTACAAACTGACAAAAGGAAGGCGGGGATAGTGATGAGCAAGATTTTCATCTTTTTTTTTTTCTTTTGTCCCATGATCAAAGTTAACTAACCTACCCATCCAATCATAGAAAGGCAAGTATAATTAGATTGGAATAGGCGAATGTGCTATAAGGCTGACTTAGGCTGAGATTCGATTAAAGCTCAAACCCTCTTTTCCTTTTTTACTTCCTTTTGGGACAAGATGCCATGCTTGTGAATTTAATCCTACGCTCGCTCGACTTTTTACCAATCAGATTAAAATTCAACCTTACTTACCCTTCCACCTGATTTGAAAAATGGGCATTCGCATATGCACAAACTTTAACTATAACTTTATCAAGATATCATTTGGGTAATGGTGATGATACTTTAGCTTATAATAACTAATAGCAAACCTTCCATCCTCACCTTTAATGATCAAACCACACGTTTCGGCTAGAGATTGGACTAGAAAGGCAGGGAAAGGATCCTTCTTTTCTTGCGTCTTTGCTTGATGGAGTGGTACCAAGCCACGCTCGTGATATCGATCGATGCTTCCTTTGTACCTTTTCCAATTAGGGAAGGTTTCAACCCTTTCCCTAAGCGTAAGTCATGATGAAATTGAATGAAGGGTCGACACATGGAAGCTCCTCTCTTCGGCCCTCATCATTAGCCTCTGTAATGATGAAGACTGGAATGGGAAAGACCGAACGCCATGGCGTTTTCTGTTTTTTCGCCTTTGCTTACCGAAGTGGCAAGAGTTATAGTCCTCTCAGAGAGATTCTTTTATCTGCTGTCCGGGGGCACTATACGGATCTCGATTCCTCTCATCTCATCCCCCATCGTCAAAAGTAAAGGTGTTAAAATTCGACGACACGTGAGATGCTAGAATTCCCAATAAATGTTTGAATTGGGGTGAACTCCGAATACTGGGAATGACCTCCGAACGATTGGAGTCGAGATCTTCATGGGGCAGTTGTCGATGCTCGTGAACCCGAACCTGGATGATGCATTCATGACCGAAATGATGTTTAGGTGAAAGTGAAACTGAGCGGCGATGATTAACGAAATTTGAACATTTGGGTTGCCGTTGTGGGTGCAAAAGAAATTAAAACAGATAGCTGTGCTCCAATGGGTAAAGAGATTGGGTCCATGGATCAGACCTTCAGGATTTCGAATGAAATTTGGTGGATCAGTCAGCCCACGTATCGTCATTCTTCAGCCCTCGTTTCCACCTGAGCGTCGTACATGTAAAAATCCGCTTTCAGCGTTGGCTGGGAAATATGTCACGCACGCAGTATTGTGATGGGCGGGCCTGGATAACAAGTTAGCCTCGAGCCATGGGTCTGACTCGCCCATTCGGCCTGAGTATTGTTCGTGGCCTAGTGTAAGCTTGCGAGGCTTGTCTCACGTGCATGAGGACAGTGTTAAGACATGTTAGACAAGCGTTGCGTTTTTTTTTCTTTCTCAAAACTTAAACTTTTAGACGTGCGTTGTGGGCTTATCCGCTTAATGCTTAAACAATTAGGAGAAAAGATTAATGTGAAGAGAAGCGAGTTGGTGACATTGAGCCATTGGAAAATGTTGCATAAAGTAAGCGATTGAATAATAAAATAGACATAACAAAAAAATCGATCGGACATCAGATTTACATGATTTGATCATAGTGATCTACGTCCATAGGAAAGCAACGATGAATTCCATTATACATTAAGCGATACAACAAAAATTACACACTAGAGTAACTTAAACGCTCTCGGTATTTTCTAAATCACAATTACACTCAATAGCTCATGTAGTGTCAAGGCTCACAATTTATCGCGAAATAATCTTTCAATCTCACGAAAGAACTATACACAAATTCTTACCATAAGAATTTCTTGACTAGAACACAAAAATAATTGATTTAATTCAACGAAGAAAACCCATACCAAACACTACTTGCGAAATGACGCTTCTCTAACTTCAAGTCAACAATGGTGTTACAAGCCATATATAATGCTCCTATGTCCATTGCATGAAGTAATGCATGATGCGGTCAAGAATTGCCACACATACTGCACAAGGAAATCGAATCATAGTAGAGTTCGGTCAACAAAGTTCGAGATTGGACTTTTCAAATTTAACCTTTTATCTCCAGCATGTGGTAGATTTTCAAATATTTCCTTTATTGATCCATGTTGACCAAGTTCAAGAATTCGGATTTAGCGGTTCTATTTCTAACTTCAAATCGTCAAAGGAGTACCGTATTTGCTTGATTTTGAACATCCGCAAATATATTCAAATTTCGAATATTTACACTTTTACTTCAAGCTCAAACTGGAGGTATATTTTAACAATTTCCACCTTGGCTCAATATTTGAGCCAAGTCACAAATCACTTTCCTAAATTTTTGAACTATACTGTTGTTTTTCTATAGTCTCCAATGGGCTCAATTGCCATAGATATATTTTAAGTCCAAGCCGCGCTTGAACTTCCCATAATTGAGGACACCTCATTAGAACACCAACTCTACATGCACATTTAACTACTTTGTAAGAATTTTCCGGCACAATCTTCTTTACCACATATAAAGCAAAACCATGGTTGCATCCATATTTATCACAAGATCGAACACATATAAGTTCTGTAGGTTTCACCTCGCTTTAAGCACCATTTGTGTTGATTACCATGCTAGCACCCGCTACCTTAAAAGTTTCTGGTTGCAACTTCACTTCAAGCTAAACACTGCTAAAATCATTTCTAGAGTACTAGAGACTCATCAAATATGACTTTTCTGCCGATAATATGTGAATTTAATTTCGAGCACTACAATTAATAACCCTACTCACCTTGCACATAACCTAGGAATATGAACTTTCTTATCAATTCATCAAGCTTACCATCACTAATTTGAACATAACATGGGCAACAAAATATTCTAAGAATAATAAAATAATTAGCAACATTACTTGACCACAATTTTTCTAAAGTCCGCCATCCAATTGCAGTTGATGGGAGTATTCATTAGATAGCTAGCCGTATTAAGTGCATACGCTAGGAATCTCCTAGCCATACTAGCATTGGAGACCATTTTATGGACCATCTTAAGTAATGTTCTACTTATTAATTCTGCAAGATGTTGTGATTCATTGGTAGTAGTATAGTGTTTCACTATGCCTTCAAGTAGAATTCATTTAATAGCTTCGAGTAAAACTCCTTGTTATTGTCTATTCGCACATGCTAGGTTATCTTACTAGTCTCCTTTTTTTTTTTTTAATCAAAGTTTCAAATAGCCTGATTCTGACAGTAGTATCAAACTTGTACCTAAGCACAAACACCCATGTCTTCATTGAATAATCATCAACTATTAGCATATATTTAGCACTTTTTCTTGAAGGAAACCACGACAACTGACGAATATTCAAGTGAATTAACTTTGCAACTTTTGTAATTTCTTTGACAGTTGTACTAAGCTATACTTTCCCCCGTTGATCTAAATCATATCATCTGCATATATTCAATTCGTTAGCAAAATAACCACATAATAGATTTCTTTCACTTAAAACCTTCAAGTTTCTATTGCTAATGTGTCTCAAACACATATGCCATAATTCAAACTCTCGAATAGATGTATGCGACATCTTCGCAGCGAAATCTATCATTATCTGACCTTGAAGTTCATACAAGCCACCTTGATTATTTCCTTTCATTATCACCTAAGCACATCGAACAACTTTCAAAAGTCCACATTTTGAAAAATACCGACACTCAATTGAATCCAAAGCATTTAAGGAAATCAAGTTCTTCTTCAACTCTAAAATATGCCTCACTCCAATCAATGTCCTCACGATATCATCATGCATTCTAATGCTAACATCGCCATCACCTATAACATCGCATTCAACATTGTTCTCCAAATTGCTACTTTTCATACACTGATAAGTAATAAACCCATTTTTATTTGGTGTAGCATGACAAGAACAATTGAAATCCATGATTCATCCATCAAACAATGAATCATTAGTGACAGACAAGACAAAATCAGTGCTATCCAAATTACCAAAAGCTATAGTTGTGACATCATCTACAGAATCAACTATAATTTCTCAACCCTGCTCGTTCTTCAACTTAAGATAATTCATTTTAAAATGCCCCCTCTTACTATAGCTCCAATACATAGCATCATTAGTCCTAGACTGACTATTCATATTAATACTACTCTTGCTAACATGTATATTAGTTCTTCTTCTATTTTCACCTACTAAAGCAGTAGATACAAGTTTGCCGGTTCTTCCTCTATTTTAACCTATTAAAGCAGTAAATACAAGTTCGTGAGATTTTCTTCTACAAATGTCTTCACTTAGAATTAAATCTCGAATTCTATCAAACATTAAACTTGTTGACTTAGAGGAATTACTAACAGCAATAATAGTAGTATTCCAACTATCAAGCAATGATGATAACATAATTAAAGCATGTACATCATCTTCAAATTCAATCTCAACTGAATTAAGTAACAATCATATTGAATTCATTGATATGATATGCAATCGATGCACTTTTGCTCATATTTAAGTTAAACAGATATTGCATCAAATAGACCTTGTTGATCGCAAAGGGTTTTTTCGTACATTTTGACAGGGCTTTCATCAAATCAATAGTGATTTTCTCCTTCACGATGTTAAACACAATGTTATGAGCCAGCATCAACCAAATAACACCTATAACTTGTCTATCCATCAATTTTTTGTTGGCTTGCTTTATCGTCTTTAGCTTCTCCCTAGATAGGGACAAGTGCAATTTCATCTGATAGAGATAATCTTCAATTTGTATCTTCCAAAAACCAAAATACTTTCCATCAAAATTATCAATTCTCACTTTTCCTTCTTTGGTCGCCATCAATTCACTTCAATTCAGCCAACTTTGGCTTTGATACCAATATTTGCGTAAAGTGAGCAATCGTACAATAAAATAGACATAATAAGAAAATAAATCAAATATTAGATTTACGTGGTTCGGTCATATTGACTTATATTCATGGGAAGAGTAGCAACGAATTCAAATATAGATCAAGCGATACAATGGGGATTACACACTTGACTCACTTTTCTTAATATTTTTCAAGTCCTAATTACATCCAATAACTCACGTAGTGTTTAGCCTCACAATTTCTCACAAAATAATTTCTCAATCTCATGAAAGAATTATACACAAATTCTTACCAAAAGAATTTCTCAACTAGAACACAAAAATAATTGATATAGTTCAACGAAGAAAACCCATGCCAAGCACTTGCTTGAGAAACAACGTTTCAAGAACTTCACGTCAACAATGGGGCTCCTTAAAACAACACACAAGCCATATATAACGCTCCTATGTCCATTGCATGAAGGAATGCATGATGCAATCAAGGATAGCGACACGTACTGCACAAGGAAACCGAATCACAGTAGGATTTGATCAACAATGTCCAAGATTGGACTTTTCAAAATTAACCTTTATCTCTAGCATGCAGTAGATTTCGAAGTATTTCCTTTATTGATCCATGTTGACTAGAGCTAGCAAAATGGGTCATAAACCCATATTATAACCCATTTTTAGTTAAATGGATCATATATGGGTCAAGTGAAAGTTAAATATAAGTCAGAATGGGTTTGAGAAAGTAAAGCACAAAAAGAAATGAGTCTAAATGGGTTATTAGGGAACCCACTTTCAACTCATGGCCTTCTTTAACTTTATAAAATGTTATTTTAATAAAAAATTGAAATTATAATTATTTTTCATATTTCAATTTTTTTTTTTTTTTTCTTTTTCTTTCTTTTTCTTCCTTCCTTAGCTGACGGTTGGCAACAGGCTAGGCGAGGCTCGAGCTCACGGGTTGCCGATGACTGGCGAGGCTCGAGCTCACTGGTAGGTTGCTGACGACTGGCGAGGCTCGAGCCTCGTCGGATCTGGTGAGACTTGAGCTTGCTGGCGTCAGGTGGGGCTCAATCTCGCCCGATTTGGCAAGGCTCGGCCTTGCTGATGATTGGCGAGACTTGAGCTTGCCGGCGTCAGTGGGGCCTTGACGATTTGAGATCGAGCCTCACCCGATGCCGCTAGCTCAATCTCGCCGTGGCCGATTGCCGGCCATTGTCATGGCCAGCGGCCGGCATAAGAAGAAGAAAAAAAGAAAATAGAAAAAAGACAAAGAAAAAATAATTTTTTAAAATTTTAAATTATATTTTTAAAAATAAAAATGATATTTTTTAAAAAATAAAAATTATTAAAAATTATATTTAAAAAAATTAAAGTTCGATTTAAAAAAAAATATTTTATAAAGAATTATTAAAAAATTTCATTAAATTTGTATTGAATAAAAATTGTTAAAAAATTTGTATTGCATAAAAATGTTTTAACAATACTTTTTTTTAATAAAAAAAATCATAAAAGTGAGCTTTTTTAGGTTTAGTTAAATTTTTTTCAAGTAACAGTTTTTACTTATTCAATGGTATGTTCACTTCAAATAAGAGAAGCATATGTATAGTCTAATTCTTTATAAATATTTCAATTTATAGGTTTTTATTTATTTATTTTAACTTTCATTTTATTTTATTTACTATTTTTAATTTAATTTGAAGTTTTAATCCAATTAGTATATAGTAGAAGTGGGTTTTCCTAGAATATTAATAGGTTTTAGCAATATGGGTCGGGTCGGGTTTGGGTTGGGTTGGGTATGGATCACTTGATATACATTACATAAATATGGGTCAAAATGGGTTAAATGAATCAAATATGGGTCGACCCATTTTTGACCCGATCCAAACCCGATCTGACCCACCCATTTGATGGATCTAATGTTGACTGAGTTCAAGAAATCCAACTCAAAGTCCACGTTGGACTTTCTAGATTTAGCGTTTTTATTCCGACTTCAAGTCATCAAAGGAAGTTATTGTATTTGCTTGATTTCGGATGTCCGCAAATATATTCAAATTCGAAATATTTAGACTTTTCCTTTGGGCTCAAACTCAATATATATTTTTTTAACAGGAAATGCCGTTACGATCCGGTTTGAAGCTAGTTAATGGCGTGCATGGAAACACTCCAAAAAGTGTTTCCGGCACACTTCGTACGGAAAGTGTTCCCGGAACAAAAAGAAAGCGAACGCGCGTTTGGTTGCGTTTTTGTTCTTTTTTTGTTTTTTTGTTTTAACGAAATAAAACGAGAAAAAAGAAACAAAAAAAAGTTGTTTCTCCCGAAAGAAAACACTTTGGAAGGAACAAAAGAACAAAAATCACTCTTCTCTCTCTTCTTCTTCTCTTCTTCTTTTCTTTTTTTTTTTCTTCTTTTTCATTTTGGCCGGTCGCCGGCCTCGCCATGGCCGGCGACCGGCCGGCAACCGGCCGTCGAGGCTCGGCCTCGCCCGATCCGCGAGGCTCGGCGTCGCCGCGGGCGAGGCCGAGCCTCGCCTTGGCCGGGCGAGCTCGGGCTCGCCCGATCCGGCGAGGCCGAGCCTCGCCATGGCCGGGCAGCTCGAGCTCGCCCGGATCCGGCGAGCTCGAGCCTCGCCGGGGGCCGGCGACGCTCGGCCTCGCCGGATCTGGGCGAGCCCGAGCTCGCCCGGCCAAGGCGAGGCCGAGCCTCGCCCAACCACGGCTGGCTCGGCCTCGCCGTGGCCGGGCGAGGCCGCCGCCCCGTCCGTCGGCCGTCGCGGAGAGGCGGTGACCGGCGAAGAAAAGAAAAATAAAAAGAAAGGAAAAATAAAAAATAAAAAAAATGTTTAAAAAATTAAAAGAAACAAAAAAATAATAAAATTTACCAAACGTGTTTCTGTTCATTTTTATTCCCGACCAAACGTTACCAAACGTGTTCTTTTGTTCAAAAACCGTTCCGGAACAAACACTTTTTTTCGTTTTCGTTCCCCACACTAACATTTTCCTGTACCCTCCCCTAACATTTTCCCCCTCCCCCTCCCCCTCACCCTCCCATTGGACCCGTTCAATGGGCGGGCTGCAGGTAGTCAGTCTCCTGGGTCTAAAAACCTTTACCCAAACCCGTTCGCGATTGAAAAGGAAACATCAATTGGCGGGTTGGTCGAAGCCGAAGAACAATAGAGCTTCCCTAGGTCCGTTCATTTCGTGCTTCGGACCTTGTTGGCTCGAGCAAAGCTCAGGTGGCCCCAACGAATGGCCGGGGTTCATGGTCGGGGCCTACCTCCGCCTTGAAAAATAAAAAAGAAAAAGAAAAAAAGAAAAAAGAAACTCATGGTTCGTTTTGGTACAAAAGAGTATGCATTTTCCTAAGGAGACCCACTTACGGAAAACCCTTCAATTCATTCGGACAGTCACAACCTTCGGAGCCCAAAAAGCCCGACACGAACAAAGCCAAATGGGCCACGGTCATATCCCACCCCAAAAAGGAAAAGCAAGCTCCTGAAATTTTCCATGCATTCACCAAAGTCAAAAAGCCAAGAGAATTTCGGGCTAAGCACACGAGTTCCTACTGCCCAAAATGTCTTCTTTCCTTCACTATTATATCGACTAAAGTCGGGGTTTTGAAGATCGCGAATCATCCTCGCGAACGATGCAATTCGTTACTCACTTTCTTTGGGCATCCACGGATGGACCACCAGAGCACATTCCCGTTAAAATCGCGAAGTGCGAATCAGGTGGAGGTGCTCTTTGTAGACCGGTCAATCCAAGCAATTTGACGACGTACTCCTCGGTTTGGACCACCGAACTTGTCACTACAAAATCGCGCGCACGCGAGAAATAGCAGCAGTAGTTAAAACAAAACGCTGGGGAAAGTGGCTTTCCGGACTGGCCCTTTTGGACCTTTTGGGGCACTTCGATCTTGGCGTTCGGTCAAATTCTAATTCAATGAAGCAGGTGTGTGTGGATTTCCACGACCGCATTTCGTACGCCGTGCAAAGTATGACCAGTTCCTCGTGCGAAGGGCTGGTCAATCCGGATGACCCTGATCATCCCAAATTACAGTTTTGGTGAAGCTAGTTGGGGGAGTTCTATGTCATTCAATGTCGATTGTAGAGGCGAGGTCGGAAGGAAAATGATGGTACGCCCACCATCGTTATATGGTGGTGTCGGTATGGTGGCGGCGAGTCGGCGGCCGACTATGATTACGGCGTGTAGAAAGTTATGATCATCCCAAATTACAGTGTTGGCAAAGCTAATTTGGGGCTTGCTATGTCACTCAACAGCCAATTAATTATAGAGGCGACATTGAAAGGAAAATGGTGGTACCCCCATCAATGTTATGGTGGTGCCGTTGACATTGATCGATTGCGAGGGTAGAGTCGTTATGGTGGTGGCGAGTCGGCCGTCAGTTATGATTACGGCATGTAGAAAGTTATATAGATCGACGTCATTTTTCAATGTAATTTATTTATTTATTTATATATTAGGATATGATCATTCAATGTTCTCGCTAAATGAGAACCACACAAAGAGCTATATTAGATTTAATGTAGATGAAAAGATCTTCTATCAGGAAAATTATCCAAAAAGTCCTAGACTTATTACATGATGGTCAACTTAATCCTGAACCTTTCAATTGTGTCAATTTTTCAAAATCTTTTTATAATTCGCCAATTTAGTCAACTAGGTTAGTTTCAGTCGGAAATCACTAATGTGGCAGCCTAGTTTGCACTAGCTATTCTGCATGACACGATTAGTGCTGATGTAGACTATTTTATGAAATTTTTATTATTTTTCTTTTTTTCCTATTACCCCCAGTGAGCCTCAAGCGACAGCGACCCTCGTTGACTTCGAGTGAGAGTTGCTCTTGCCTAGATTGTGTTTGCTGTGTTACTAAGATGGCCGGCACTAATTAGATCGTCACGTCACGATTTCTGATTAAAATAAAGACTAAATTGGTAAACCATCAAAATGTTTAGGGCAAAATTTCCCCAATAAAAAAGTCCGAAACCGAATTGATTACCATACGCTAACTCGATCTTTTGCATGTGCCATTTTAGTGACGAATGGAAGCTAACGGGATCTCAGTCAAATGGATACAGTGTTGACTAAGATTGACTTGGGGAAGAACGACAGGGGATTTAAATCAAGTAGGCAAGTTGGCATGGAATGACGGTCCAGAGAGACCGCCCCAGATCTTCTCCCGTTCCGTGGGGTCTCCCGAAGAGGACACGATCCCCGCCAAGCCTCAGTCTCCCGCTCCCGCGGTTGCCCGGTCCGGGCCGAGCGGGGGGGTTCGATCCGGTCCAGGTCTTTGTCGGCCTCGGGGGTGGCCGCCTCCTCCCTTGCTGCTACCTTTCCCGAAACCAACATCCCTCTTCTCGTTCTCCCTTGCCCCTGCTTTTTCCTTCCTCCTCCTCCTCCTCCTCCTTTTTTAATCTGTCCTTTGGGTTCTCGAGTGGTCCACCCACTGAGAACAGACCCCGATTGCGCTCTCCCTCTTTTGTTGTTTTCGGGCTCGAATCTTTTTTTAAAATCGGTAGTGACATTATGCTCCTCCCCTTGAGTATTCAGTTCCCATTTTATGATCTCCGGTCGTTGGCGTGCTCCTTACACTACACTTTCAGTGACCTCGTCTCTTCCAGTTTGCGGAAGGACCAAACTCATTCCATTACATCGTGCTCGGCTTTGACAAATTATTCCTCATAACGCAGCGCCCGATGACTTTGCTAGTTGACTGTTCAATGCATTCCTTACCTATAAAGTTAAGGATAAAGTATTTCGATACATGACTGGCGTGGTGTGTCCAACCAATTGTATTGCTACATCTCTTTGTATGTGACATTTTTGTAGCGTCATGTGATACTGCCATGTGATTGACTGTGGCATGAAATGCATTCCTTTTTTTTTTTTTTTTTTTTTTTGAAGGGTGCAAATCCACGCAAGCGGTATTCATTGTCCTGTAGAAAATTTTTCTTTTCTCTAAGCTTGCTGGACGATGGAGAGGGATCAATGATTTCAAATTGAGCTGGGAGTAGGATCATAAAATTTGTGTAAGTCATGTCTATACAATCATGAAAGGAGCGATCATTTGTCCACTTTGGAATTCCTCGACTGTTATAAGAAATGTTTGTATTACCTTATTCTCGTCTCGTTCCATAGTATGGTCCATCTATAATTGATCTTGATTCATCAAACGAAGGAAGTAAGCTTTAGAGATAAATAATGTGTGTTTTAATAGATAATGTGGCATCGTCCGAAGGAGAGTGAAAGAGCCACTGGACTCTCACAGAGCACGTTCGATTGCAGTAATGATTATTTCATTATAGGCCTGTTATAGAGTTTGCGATATAATTTTCATTACAGTTGTAGGAACTATTCCCCATATACGATATAGTGTTTATTCTCTCTCACTCGCTCTATCAATTTTTGATTGTTAACTATATCCATAATGTATGTAAATTATTATTAAATATTATTTATCGTATCTTGAAATATGTATGGGGCATCACACTCATTATTGGTTACATAAGTGATAATAATTATACTATGATTTTTTCTTAAATTTCTCCCTTATGTCATTCTTGAAACCAAACAAAATAATAAGTATTGCATTATTTAAACTAACAGCGAAATCGTTATTACAGCTCTATTGCGTTGCAACCTTGTTCCTTTATTGTAACTAAATGTCTTGTTGGTGTCATCGAAAAAGCGACTTTACATACACTTGAAAACACTTGATTCTTGCAATTGTAAATATATCGACTTCCACATAGGATCTATAGCGATACAAGATTAAACACATCTATATATCTCTGAATTTCCCATGATGCGAGTTTGCTTGATGTACAGAGAATTTCATTGATTATTATTGGTCACACCTTTGCTTCTAGACAAAACAGCTAACTCATCTGAATGTCATTATAGTAATCATCTCAAATCCGTTATGAAATATTTGGTTGAGTCATAAACTTACGAGCGCATCATAATTTATTAAAGTCTCTTCATATGAGGTTGCAAATGCCTAAGGTGCAAGTTTGTTGGAGGTCTCTTGTTCTTTTCTTTTTCTTTTTCTTTGGTTTTTCGACGTGACCCGAAAATGTAAGCTCGTGAAAGGCCGATACGACTCATTTATCTGTCGATCGCCGCGCTTGGTGGGAATGTCGGTCATATCTTGGAGAGGCGTTGAACGTGGACTGAGAGATGGAGAGCACAAAGCAAATTGGAGACAACGACGGCGCCTGACAATGGAACATTCTGCTGCGGCGGGGGAGGTGGGTAGTGGTCGTTGTCGATGTGGAGGTTAATCTATATGCCTCAAAGTCTTAGTCAAAGTTGTGGTTGTTGACCCCCCCCCTACTCTCTTTCCACCTCCTCCTATATCATTTCTTTTACCTTTTCCTGTTCATTTTTCCAAGATAAAATAAACGAATTTCGACCTCATGAATGATGTAATTCATCACATCCACTATTCAAATATTCAATAAATTATGCATTTATCTAATAACTTAAAGGTGCGTTAGGTTTAGCTTTCTCGAAGGGCTTTTAGTCAATGCTGGCCTTAGGAAAGCTGAAAGTCCAATGTTAATAGAAAAAGATTTGCTAAACACTCTTTACGCTAAAATAACTTTGCAAAGAATTTTTTACCAAATGCAACTTGCATTTCCCTAAAGTCCTTTAAGCTAAAGATATTTGCATTTCCCCAAAGTCCTTTAAGCTAAAGATATTTGCATTTCCCCAAGACCCATTTCCAAAGCTAAACCAAAAGCAACCTAAGTTTTAGAATAGTTGACGGTAGTCCTATCAAATTCTCACATAAAATTAGAACTCAAGATCTTGAGTTCAAATTTTATCAAGGCCCATTTACCTTCCCAATTAAATTTTCATGCTTAATATTAGGCAAAAGACCAAACTAAGTATAAGGGGTAGTATTAGAATAATTAATAAATTACGTCTTCATATAATAGTTTAAGCTTTTAGAACAATCAGCAATGGTCCCACAAAATCTTACATCCACTTTCATGCTCTTGGAAGGACATTTAAATTACCAACAATTATCTTACACTAATGATATATTGTAGAATTACTTGATTAGAATATAATGCACGGAAGTATAAAAATCACATCACGCCTCTTTCATATTGAATTTTTCCATCTACTAACGATACTATTCTCGAGCGAGTTTTACTTTAACCATTAGTTTCTTTCAAATTGTGCATTTCTATTAAACTTTTACTTATTTTTTACATGGAATGATCAAACTCCAACACATAAATCGATATGTCATCTAAATGGTATTCTGATTTTTTTTTTTAATAAATCAAGCATTGACTTTCATGAATCTTCCTCCATTTATGCCAGTGGCCGATCGCCAGCCATAGGCAATGGTTGGCCTTGTTTGGGTGAGAGTGAGTGTCAGCAAGGGCCCCCCTTGCCAAATTTGGCAAGGCCAATCCTCAAAAAGGCAAGGCTAGCCCTCGCCGCCCACTAGAAAAAAATAAAATAAAAGAAATGGAAAGAAAGACAATAAAGAAAGTAAAAAGACAAAGAAAAGAAGAAAATTTTATAAAAATTTTAATTTTAATTTTTCAAAAATTATCAATGTCGTGCCAATTATATTAATAGGACAGTTGATGTCCACATTAATGATTTCCTATCAAACTTAGCTGGATGAACTCTATTGAAAAATCATAAAAAGATTTAAGAAAAAAAATTTGAAAGGTTTAAGATTGAATATGCACAAATACAATAGGTTTAGAATTTTCTTAGTATTTTTTCCCTTAAAATGGCATATAGTAGTGTTTTTTTTTAATTAATATCATAAAAAACCCTAAATTGGTATACTTGCAATAAATTTACTTCTAAATAATTTTTGGGTTATCATAAACTTCAAGTCCGTACACCCGTAATAAATTTACCCTAAATTAATATGAAATTTCACGTGAACTTACCATGTTAATTGAATTATTTTTAGGTGCTATTTGCTCCGTAATTTCATGATAAAATTTGATGGAATTTAGTAGTGGATAAATATGTCACGAGTGTATTAATTTGAAGTTTTTTGTGACCTAAAAATTAATTTATGATAAAATTATCATAAATATATAAATTTGAGACTTTTCGTAATATTAATTTTTTTCTATTTGATATAAATTTTGTCCGTGTGAACGGAATAATAGGGACGGCGCCTGATGTCTGTCCCATCTACCCCATTTACTAATAAAGTAAACCTCATTTCAGTCCTCAAAATCATATCAAAGCCCATTACCGCCAAAATGTGCTGCGTCCTGCATGCACGCATGCACTGCTTAGCGCACGCAGAGTCCACAAAATCGGCTCTGCCGGACGACAAAGAAGGCCAATCCGCTCTCGAGCTTCCTAGGGAGACGAAAGTAAGGATAAGATCACACATATCACGCGGCCTTTCTTCCGAGGGAGACAAAAGTAAAGATAAGATCACACACATCACGCGACCTTTCCGAACTATTTTACCTCCTAGGTCGGCAGCACTCCCCCAGGTAGTGATATGTCTCCTTCGGAGGGTACTCTGTTTGCCTCGTCGGTGCGCTTGGTTCGTAGTTTTCCAACTCTTCTTCGACGTTTGACCCCGCGTGATTTGGCTTTTTGGGTCCTTAATGGGTTGATCTACATTCGTACACACAGATTTTAGTTAGCTTGCACCGATGGCAAAAAAGGGCGGTCAAACTTTCACTTTATTAATCCTTTCAATTACCTCTTTGAGGTTATCACGTATCTTGAAACTAATGAGTTTTACTTCATATAATCAAGTGTTTCATGAGATTTGAGAGATTTACACATGGTTGGGGGTTATCTTGGATAGGTGGTCGCTTGCCTTAAGCAACCTTGATAGGAGGTTGCCTAAAGTCGGGCAAACCTCCGAGTTGTGGCTGGCGCAGCTCGGGTAGTTGTTACTATCGTGCCAATCTGTTAGGAGTCGGTGTACAAATACAACGGAATGAAGAGTAAATAAGAGAAAGAGAAGTCAAGACACAAGGTTTATTTTAGTTCACCCTAAAACTAAGGTTACATCCTATAGAGGAGTCAACTATAATTAACACACCCTACCTTTTTGTTACATTTCTCAAATACAATAGAAAGAGATTATATATAGGCAGTAATAGTTATTCATGGGCGCAAGTCCAAACGATCAATAAAGTACAAGCTTGAATTATAAAAGCTCTATGGCGACTAGGGGTGCTGTCCTTTAAACACCTGCCACCGTGGTTCCTTTAGACTGCTGCCTACTCATTGGAAAGCAGGACCTCGGTGCTTTCCTATCGAAGGGTTAGTGTGAATCACACCCCAAAACTATCGGTTACCTAAGGTTTAGTAGGTGAACGTGTGATTTCCCCAAGAGTATAGGGACATTACACGAGGGGATATAAGTGAATCTTGACCACTTAATCGATTGATGATTACTGATGTGAATTTACATCTAAAAAGGATTCTTGAAAATATGGTAGATAGGAGCACAATTCTTGTATCCCATGACTGTTATAAGAGATGAGTGGGGGGATTTAGGTGCGGTTGCAAAATCAAGCGACTATCCAATCAGAGCGATATGGAGGTGGCTGCGTCATGCGTCCTTGACTTCAAATTAAAGAGACTCTTTCCTTCTTTTTCATTTGTTATCCCTTTTTTGACTTTTGATCCAAACGTTACCGTGGCTTATGGACTTTAAGGGTGCGTTTGGTAACGATTCTGTTTCTGGGAGTAGATTCTGATCAGAAATGATTCTTTTTTATTTTGTTCCCGGGAACTAATTCTAAGCATTTTAAGCCGTTTGGTAATTGTCCAAAATTTTTTATTCTGGAATAGAATTGCGTTTGGTATCGTGCTCATTAATTCTGTTCCAAATCAATTTCTTTTAATTTTTAAATACATTTTTTACTTTTTTACTTTTTTTACTTTTTCCTTTTCTTTTTCCTTTTTTTTCTTTTTTTTTCCTTTTTTTTTTCTTTTTTCTCATCTTCTTCTTCTTTCTTATGGCCGGTCGCCGGACCGGCGAGACGAGGGCCGGTGACCTCACCGGAGCGTCGCCGCCCCTCGTCGGCCGAGCCTCATCGGCAGCTGCGCGAGCCTCACCGGTGGCTAGGTGAGCCTCGCCTGGCCACCGGTGGGGCTAGGCAAGCCTCGGGGCTGGGCGTTGCGAGGCTTGCCCAGCCCCTGCCCAGCCCCGGCGAGCTCGCCGGACCTCGCTTGGTTTGGCGAGCCTCTGGCGAGCTCGTTGGACCGGCGGCCGGCGGCGGCGAATGGCGGACGGTGGCGGACGGTGGTGGACGATGGTTGCGAGATGGCCGAAGGGAAGAAGGAGGGTTATTGATTTTGATTCTCAAATTCGTTCTCGGAACAAGAATCAACTTTTTTTTTTATTCTTGATTCTATTCCCAATCTGTTCCTAGGAACAAATTTGTTCCCGACGCGATTCTAGGTCCAAATTGATTCCGGGAACAAAGAATCATAATCTCTCTTTCACTTTATAAAGCAACGAAAAATAGAAGCGAAATACGACCCGGGTAAAAAAGCGGCTCCTCTCTAAAGGAGAGAGGACTTAAAACCCTAGTTTGAATTGATCTCTCGTTGAATTGGTTAGGCAATTTCATTTTTAACTTGTTCTAAGAAGAACTACAATTCTCGTAACTATTAGTTCCTGAGGATGGGGCGTGAAATAGAAAGATTTTTTTTCCTTTTTGCCCAAAAAAACGAAAGATTCAATTGTAGAGAGTGATGCCCTCATGCTAATTTACGTGAAAAACTCAAATCTGCGCCGGGATCAAACTTGAGAACTATTGATCTTACATCCCTATCCTTTTTAACATTGTTCCTATGTATTCATAGGATAAAATGTATATAGAGACGTATGTACCTATGAGTTGGGGGGTGAAGCAAACTTTTTTATTAAGGTTTTTTTTTTTTTTTTTTTTTGGGTCTTTTCCCTTCATTTTACTTTTAGGTTAAAAGCAACACCTCATATATCAGTTATTGATAGGGACTAGGTGCGAATTGTGGAGAAGAAAATAGAGAGAAGAAAAAAAGAGGTGATGACCAAAAGGAAGAAAAACGTGAGTGTGTGCAGCAAAGTGAGAAGAAAAAGTGGGTTTTTCTTGCTGAGTATTCTCCATTTCTTTGTGCCATAATCTTGAGAGAATATCATATTATATTATTACTTTCCTCGAATTTTAGTGGATTTTGATGGTGTCTTTATGCAGAGGCGAAGCCAAGTTTGGATGAACTTCGATAATAATTTTTTTTGGGTGTTCTTTCGATTATGTTCCTTTATTGTTATATTTTGTTTGCATGGATTGTTTGCTTGTATTATTTTCTGGAATTGTGGGCATTTTGACTTTAGTTAAGGCAAGGTGGATGTAACAAGTACTGTATAGATTTTTCTTTTTAAAAAAGAAAAGGCCATCAATTAAAAGGCAGTGTTGCAAACTATGAGCGCGCATGACAATGCTTCTTGGCTGGGGAAGAATTACTTTTTTTTTTTTCAAAAATAGTTATTTTCTATTTCTCTTCCGAGGAACATTTTTTGAGTAAAAGAATGCGTTTGATAACTACACAAAATTTCTACTCTTGGAATAGAAAAATAATAGAAATGCGTTTGGTAACGTAACGGTTTCTTTTTTGTATTTATTCGTTTTTTATTCTTGCTCACAAATCGCCGGCCGGCGGCGGGCTCGGGCGGCGGCAGGCGGTGGCCAACGATGGCGGCGGTGGCTCCGGGCGATTGGAGGTGGCCGCGGCAAGAGAGGAATAAAAGAAAAAAAATTGGCTTATTTTTAGAAATTATTCCCGGGAACAAGAAGCAACTTTTTTTTTTGTTTCTCGTTTCTCGTTTCTACTCCAAATCTATTTCTGGGCTAACTTTCTATTCCGGGGAATAGAAAAACAACTTAGCGTTACCAAAAAGATTTATGTTCTTTTTTTATTCCGGGGAACAAAAGAACAGAAATCCGAAGGAATAGAAACGTTCTCATGCGAAGCCTATAATGCCAGATAATATGTTGGCCGTAGTAATCTTTAGAAATCCTATTAACAAAGATTAGTCCGACAATTCCACGCATAGTTCTCCCTTAGATGGTCCCTTCACTTAGGGCCCGTTTGGTTTGGTTTTGGGGAAATACCCTTGAGAGAATACCTTTGAAGTAAAGGAGTTTTCCGAAATGTTACACCGTTTGGTAAAATTGTAATCTCAAATAACATTGAAATGTAACTTTAGCATAAGTACCATTTGGTAAAACTCACATTTGTAATGGGCTTTTGCTCTTTTTTTTTTTTTTTTTTTTTTAGTTCTTTTTTTTTTATTAATTTGAAAATCAAATTCGGTAGCTGACGGCCAGCTAACCGTTGGTCAACTGTCAAACGGCCAGATTTGGCCGCCTGAGGTCGCGACCTTAGGCAATGCCGTTGTTTGTCATAGAGGCCAAATCTGGCCTCGGAACCGCTAGATCTGGTGACCTGAGGTCACATAGGCCAAATTTGGCCACCAATCGACCAGATCTAGGGCAACTTGAGGTCACACGGACCCAGGTGATGTCACCTGGTTCACGTGTGCCAGGCAACGCCGCTTGAGGTCGTGTATGCCTAGGCGACGTCGCCTGGTTCGTGCGCCAAGTGACACCGCTTGGGTCGCGGGTCACACCACCCTAGGTGGTGGTCACCGGGACGCGTGATCCCTTGGTGGCGGTGACGGCTGTCGAAGTAGCTCGACTCTCAAGCGGGGAGGAAGAAAATGAACAGTGACTTGGTGAACAGAGAAATTGCATCTCCAAAATGCCAATACTTAAAGCAGCTCCTCTCTAGCATTGGGCTTTCAACAATGGGAATGCTGATATTTGGCAAATAAGCTTTCAAAAATACTTGTCAAACGCAAAATATTTTCTCAAGGGGCTTTGAGCCCCAAAGCCCATTGGGAAATCCAAACCAAAGGGGGCTTAGAAGTTGTTGAAGGTTTATTCTTCATTTGACTTTCTTGTTATGTTTTCGAATTGCCCAACTTGTTGAAGGAAATCAAAGTATCTCCACGAGTCAATTAAGAATAAGAGATGACCTAATAATCTGTAGCACGCCTAAAATTTTCGCTATTAAAACTATAGTTTTGCTCCACCTGCATGACACCTTAAGATGTGTAGGAATTTAGTTTTGTTATTTAATGCGTTGACTTTAGGATTTGGGGAATACTTCTATATATTGATAAATTCAGCCATTTTTTTTTTTCCCTGGTCGGAAGTTTCGGCTATATGTTAAGTTGCCGACTTTGATCGCTTCACTAGGTGACGTCTCGATCCCCTTGAGTTAAATTATATATCAAGTTTAAAACCTAGATATCAAATAGGACTCGATGGAAGTCTTGCCCATATTTTGAATGTCTTTTGCCTGAGACTTTATCTCCGAGCAATTTATTCAAATCCATATTATGTAGGGTTTATCTTGGATTAAAGAAGAAAATCAAGGTTTCTAAGTTTGGGTTGGCAAGTCGTATCAGGACATATAGAAACGGCTTTAAACTCGGTTATTACACGCTAGAGCAAATAATAGGATTGTCAAGGTTTTCTCTCTATAAGGTCTTTGAGTAAGTGAGGCCTCTTGATCATGTGCAAATAATCTTGGTGAAGTCACCTTTCCTCTTGGTTCATGGCATATATATACTTTGACTGAGCCATACCCCGACAGATTTCACTTAGTGATTTGTGCAACCCATCCATTTGAGATCGTCTTATTGATGGCGCGCGGCAACACGCCGTGGTTTTGGTGTAATTTAAGACTGGGAAACCTTGAATAGTTGAGCATTTATAACTTCTTAACTGCATGATTGATTAAGTTGATTATCTACCATTGACTCTTTTCATGGAAGAATGATTGATACTTGAACTGAATCACAAAAATCTCTTGTAAATTTTTTATTTTTATCGTTCCTAGTTGATTTCTTGGGGAATCGCTTCTTCTTGTGTGAGACTTAAATTGTAAGATTCGTTAGCTCCTGCATTTTCACATCTAGAATGTCAACCCCTAAATGGTTGAAGCTTTGGACCAATTATAGAAGAACACGAGAAGAGTTTATAGAATATCAAATTTGGCTACAAACGAAAGTCAAAATCATTCCGTTTCTCCAGATACTGTATATTCTTGATCTCACGTACTTGAATAGTTGATTGTTTCCCAGTCAGAAAGTATGGATTAAATAATGAAAGTAAATCGTGTACATATTCCTCAATCTGCACCTTAAAGAAAGACAAAAAACCAACCATTGTCCCCGAAACAAAAACGGCACTCATCTGTAATGGATGTTACGTGTCTAATGTTCAAGTGTCGAGTGTCAACCCCAAAAAGTCAACATTATAAAAACCGGTTTGAGATTAGAAACTTAGTTTTATGGGAAGACTTTTAATTTGTCAAACCCTTGGAGTGCATCATCAATCATGCTGATCTTATGCTGTTATATGTCCCTCTTCAACGTGGACTTTCGTATGATAAAATTAAGATTATATCTGCCAGCAAAACGGGCAACAAGAGAGAGAGAGAGAGAGAGAGAGAAAGAAATCTTTCTTTTCCCATCCTCGTATTCGTACGTGTACGTGGGTACTCGTATCGTTGTACACGTAAAGTCAACTGATACCGCAGCCAATCACTCTCACGAGACACCTCTCTCTATACCCAGGAAACAAGACCAAAACTCCCACCTGCTTTGCCCAGCGTTTACATGTTCTGGTGTTTACCTTTTCCTGCTCTAGAGGGAGTTTACGTGCTCAACTGGGTATGAACACTGCCCGAAAGTGAGAGTCAATGCTCTTTTACAGTGCAAATGGCGTCGATTCCAAAATGATATGATTGTCCTTTTTGACCACTTTTGGTTCAGTGCAGCCCATGGAATTACTATCTGTATCTTATCAAAAAAGAAAAAAAAAAAAGAAAAAATGAATACACGCCGATTTGAAGTGTAATATTCTTATCTATGTGATGCGCATGATCACGAGAAATTGATAATACCCCCTGGAAAGTGAAAGGTTATACTTTCGATGCCTTGTAGAGCCGGATTATCCATCAAAACGTGCTCCATTCGTCCCCCACCGTGGCCTCCTTCGCCTTCCACTGTTTTGATGCAGAACGTTTGTGAAGCAAGTCGCATGCACATGGTATTACGTATGATTATATTAACCGACGGAAATCTTGCACTTGATTTGGAGTTTAATGGATTATTAATCATTAAGTTGAGCGGGGACTGGACAATCTCTGTGATGATCAGCTCATCCTAAAGATGAGTGAGGTGAATATTCTTCTCATTTTCGGGGTTAGGGAGAAAAAAGAAGGTCGGCCCCCCTTTCTCTTCTTTTGATCAGGAGAGTTGCTCATGTGGCGGATGGGATTCATATGCTTTCTCTCGCTTCAATAGGCTCGCAACTTGTGACGACATCGGATAGTAGAAAGTGTTCTTTCTTTTGGGCAAGATCTTAAGATAAGGGCAAAGGATTTTCTACTTCTTAGGGTTGCACTAAATGGATTTTGTAATAGCAAAAGAAATAAGTATGCATGTCAAATCTCACATGGCGTATGTTCAACCTTTATGATTCCTTGTCCTTTCGCTATGCAATTTATTGGATAAGGCCATTGTACTCATCCTATGAGATCGACTCATTTTATATCGATTGAGTTAAATAATTAACTCGAACTGACTAAAATAGTAAATCCATGATGACCATACTAGGAGAGTCGAGGATCAGCTCTGAAAAACTGGATGAAAATATTAAGTAATAGGGCTGTACAAACGAAGCCCACAAAGGATTGTTGTACGAGCCCCGGAATTTAGGGTTTCGTAGGAGTATGTATGTGGTAGCATCAATAACTAAATGTAATAATCGCTTGGCCTTTGTCTTTCAACAAATGCTACATTAGCATGCTCCGGATCCAGGAATCTTTGATGCAGCATACTTAATATCAATGCATCTTAAATTAGCTTATTATCTTAAAAGTAGATCTGTAGATTCACTGTATATCTATCAACCTCGCTATTGTTATACTCTTTGAGAGCGATCGAGTTTTAGTGTTGATTTTGCTAATACTAATATAACTTCATCTTGATAATAGATTGGAGTTTCTATGATAGGAGAAGCCGCTTATATTATAGTGTTTAAAGGTTAAGACAGGCAATTAACTTTAGATGCTATTTGTGCGAAGTTTGGTTTACGTCGGTTATCCATAAAGTAAGCAATAATATGTATTATACGAGTCATTAAGAAAAAAAAAAAAACTCACCAATTTTGAGCTCCAATACTTAGAAGACACGTTTTATATCTCGCATAAGCATTAATTTTCATTAAGTATCTACGTTGGGTATGCGGGGAATATTCCACCAGAAGAATGTCAACGTGAACAGCGTCCAATTGTGGGCCGAAGCGTTGATTCTATCAAAGTGCACATCTTTCTGCCAAGTCATAGTATTGACTTTTTCATGGTCGGCGGTTGACTTTGGGTATAAAAATGGCCTGTCGAAAAATGTCAACTACCCATGCCTATTTGGTAACCATCCAAATAGTGTCTGATTCTGATTTTTCGTTTTCAGTAGCAGTTTGAGAACATAATCGTGTTTGGTAAAATTTTTGTTCCTAGAAACAATTTTTGTTTTTGTTTCTAGAAGTAGATTTGAAATATAATCAAGAATAATAATAATAAAAAGCTGATTCTTATTCCCGGGAACAAATTTAAGAATCAAGCCCATATTCTCTTCTTCTTCATCTACCGCCACCGTCGTGTCCGCCGCCCGCCATTCGCCGTCCGTCGTTCACCGTCCGACGGCCACCGCCGCTTGTCGCCAGCAATCGGTTCGACAAGCTCGCTGGAGGCAAGCCTAGCCACCGACAAGGCTCGACCTCACCGGTGGCCAGGCGGGCCTCACCCAGCTTTGGTGAGGCTCGCCCAGCCCTAGCGAGAGCTGCCTGGCCACTAGCGAGGCTTGGCCGATGAGGGCCAGCGACACTTTGGTGAGGTTGCCGGCTCTCATCTGGCCGGTTGCCGGATCGGCGACTGGCCATTGAAGAATATGAGATAAAAAGGAAAAAAAGAAAAGAAAAAAAAGGAAAAAAGTAAAAAATATTTAAAAATTAAAAAAATGATTTGGAGTAGAAATTTTGATCACGGTATCAAATACAATTCTATTATAGAATCGGAAATTTTGGACAGTTACCAAACAGTTTAAAATGCTTATAAATTGTTCTCGGGAATAAAATAAAAAATAATCATTTATGATCAGAAATTATTTTTAGGAACAGAATCGTTATTAAACGTGTCCTCAGCCACTGCTCTGACGAGTTTGAGGTGTCATGTTGTGGTTCTCTATTTCTTCTCCATTTCTCTATTGCAGCTAAATGCATGCTCAGGGCACGAACTTCCTCTGTTCCTGTATTTTTGTAATCCTAATGCGGTGTACGTAGTACGGATACAGAACATGTGTACAGGAAAAGGGTACAGGGACACAAAGGAAGATGCAACGTGAAGAAAAGTGGCGTGGGGACCAAGCTCTGACTTTCTTTCTTTATTGATATCCTAATGTTCTGTCAAAAGGAAGGGCGCAAAGGAAAATAAAGGGGGGGAAAAGTAAAAAAGGGTATTGGAGAACACGATGCGTAGAGATCATTCGACAGAGACCCGGTCCAGATGCCGGCTTCGAGATTGCGAAGACAAACCATAGTTTTTATGGTTTATGGAGCCCAACCGACCGACACTAACCTCTTCCCTACTTTACGACACGACGTACTCTAAAGTTAATCTGGTTTCCACCGCGAAAGAGCAATGGACGATGGGGAGTTCACTTGTTTATCGTTTGTGGGGCGGGCTTTGTTTCTTTCCCAGGGTAAATCAGCTGATGCAGCAGCCGGGAATTCATTGTAAAAACAACAGAATCATCCGCACGACCACGTCTGTTGAACGTTGTTTCATACATGGCACGTCTCTTTCGTTCCACATGTTCCTTTTTGACTCGGCATATGCCCTAGCTTTTCAGTGTCTCGCTAGCAAAATTTCCTTTCCCTTCATCCCTTTTTCTCACCGTAACTACCCTAACTAGGATTTGGAGGTCAAATGATAGCTTTGAGATTAACCTTTCTTCGGTCAATCAATGTCGAATCTTTTCTGGGGGGCATGCATCTAGGCATTTTTCTCAAAACACCAACTAAATCAAAAAGTCTAGTTCGATTTGTTGACAAGACATATATTCTTCGGCTTTTATATTGTGAAGTTCACTTGTTTTGAAAGTCTAAAAGGTGTCTCCATTAAGCTATATAAATCCTTCGTTAAATGCTTGTGCGTCACACACGGAATTATTCACACGTACACACAGCTTTTGCTTTTTATTTTTTATTTTTTTCGGTGCATTGCTCTCTCGTAAAGAATCCTAGTACAATTTTGCTGTTTCATCTAGCTATGTGTAGACAAAATACCAGGTGATATTACTCATGACTAGGTGTACGGAAGAAAAAGAATCTCCGTCTGCTAGCCTCGATTTTGGCGAAGGATCATTCCAGGAGTGGTGGTTCTTATCCGACACTTGATACTGGAGTGTCACGGGTAAGTTCAAATGATATGCACTTGGATAGTTTATGTCTAATTTCTGGGGCATCCCAAATGAAACCTTTTAGTATGTCTATGTCTTTGCTAAGACATGTATATATATATATTTTTCCAATTTCTAGAATCTTGTTGAGTTAATATTCGATGCTGGTATTCATATTTTGTCTAGGTAATGCTAGTATTTGTCCATAAGAACAAAAGACTAAGACTTCATTTATGTTATTGAAAATAAATAATTTGGAAAATATTTTCTTACAAATAATCGGTTGTATTACTTATAAAAATGAATAAACGAAAAATATTTTCATCATTCATGAAAATATTTAGATATAAATTATTACCAATAATAATTTTTTATTGGCTAATTATTTCGACTTATACAAGTGATCATTTTTAGAATTTTTTTTTTTTAAACATTCAGTTTCCATAAAACAAATGGGGCCTAAGTGTCTTTATATTTACCCATGTTTGGAGATTTGTTTGAAGTTACGTCTAAATAAATCCCCTATGAGGTCTCTTTTAGGTTAGTTCTCAAAAAGTTTTAGGTTTGATCTTATGCATTTGTAAAGAGTACAAAATGTGATTAATTTGTATCTTCAAGTGATGAGTTTTCGAAGTTATATTCATATAAACTTGTTAGAGTTTTAGTGTCTTCACTTGAGAAAATTAACAAGAGGGAGCCTAAGTCTAAATTCGTTAGCATATTCCACTAGACTATTTTCACTCAAAAATTTAAACCAATGATATGAGCTAACTAGGATAATATGAACTATTTTCTTTTACCTCAGACTCTTACATGTAGACCTTAACAAATCTCCCCTCACATTTAAGCCACTAGCATTAGGCCCTCACTCCCTTAATCAAGGTATCTTTGTAACGACTCGGGCTTCACTGTGTAATATTGTCCGCTTTGGACACTGAGTTCTCACTCCCTTAATCAAGGTATCTTTATAACGATCTAGGCTCCATTGTGTAATATTGTCCGCTTTAAATACTAAGTCTTCACTCCTTTAATCAAGGTATTTTTGTAATGACCCGAACTCCACTGTGTAATATTGTCTGCTTTAAACACTGAGTCCTCACAAACTTAAAACGTGTTACACAGATTTAGAGGGACCCGCCTTATAAACTAGCCCAGCCCAAGATTCTCCCTTAAGCAATATGGGACTAGAGAGGACCCCTTCCCCTTTCCTATCCGCGCACTGTCACTTGGACTGTCAAGCTCTCCACACCTTAAGAGCACAGCGTCCTCGCTGTGGCCCCACATGTTCGCGCACCGTCACTTGGACTGTCAAGCTCTCCACCCCTTAGGAGCATAGCGTCCTCGTTGTGGCCTCACATGCGGTCAGGAGTCGGCTTTGATACTATTTGTAACAACCTGAGCCCTACTGTGTAATATTGTCCGCTTTAGACACTAAGTCTTTACAGCTTTAAAATGCGTTACACAGATTTAGAGAGACTGAAGCCTTATAAACTAGCCTAGGACTCCCCCCAAGCGATGTGGGACTAGAGAGGACCCCTTTCCCTTCCCCACGCACGTCCGGGGACCGAGGCGCGGACGCACCGCCATCCCTCCTCTCCGCGCACGGTCGCTTGGGCTGTCACGCTTACCTCACCGACATTATCTTAAATTAAGAATCTCCACCTTCACCTTGCCAAATTTGGCAAGTGTTGGGGAGGACAATACCTACTATTCAGCTTCCAACTCAATTGCCTTGGCCCAGCCAATATTAACGGGAAGTTGGGAGACACCATTTGCCACGTTGATTAGGAAGGCACTTCCAAGATTTTCCTTTCATGAGATATTCACCAAACATGGATACAGATTGGGAGTAGCCCATTAATCAACCATATTGGCTTTGATACCACTTATTGGGCAAAAGAACGCTTTAAGTGTCATAACTTTGGCCAAAGGGACACTTGAGTGCCATAACTTACGAAAGGTACACTTAAGTGCCACATTTGAAGAAAAACGGATCATTTGAGTGCCACTCCGGCTAAAATCCTGCCAAAACGCCAACGTGGCATTTTTCCGGCAAAGCACGCCCAAAATGACGCCGTTTTGCACGCTGACGTGGCGAAATAATGCAAAAATGGCGTCGTTTTGGGTTGACGTGGTAAAAAAAATAATAATTAAATTTAGTTAAATATTAATAATAATAATTTTAAAATTTAATTTAGTTAAAATATTTTTAAAAACTTTAAAAAACTTTAAATTTTTTTAAAAAAATTAAAAAAAAAGGAACGAGGGGAGGCGGCCGAGAGCCCTCACCGGATTTGGGTGAGGGCCGCGAGCCCCCTCGGATCTAGCGGTGAGGGCTCGCGGCCCTCGCCCGATCCGGTGGCGAGGGCTCGCGAGCCCTCGCCGCTAGTCGGCCGGGTCGCCGACCCACGGCCGGGCCCGCGACCACGGCTAACCCTCCCCGTCGTCGCCGGCCCTTCCGGCGGCGGTGGGGCAGCGGTGGCGGCGGCGGCGAGGGTTGCCCTCGCCCGCCTCCCCCCCGTTGCCTTTTATATATATATATATATATAATTTTTTACAATTTTTTTTAAAATTTTAAATTATTTTTTAAAATTTTAAATTATTTTTTTAAATATTTTAACTAAATTTAATTTTAAAATTATTATTTTTTAATATTTTAACTAAATTTAATTTTTAATTAATTAATTAATTATTTTTTTCCACGTCGCCCAAAACAACGTCGTTTTAGCCACGTCGCATGCAAAACGGCATCGTTTTTGGGCGCCGCTTCGCCAAAAATGCCATGTCGGCATTTTTGACGGATTAACATTTCAAGTGATCCATTTTACTCCGATTTTGGTGCTTAAGTGTACCTTTCATAAGTTATGAAGACTTAAGTGTCCTTTTTAGCTGGCTGAGTTGTGGCACTTGAGGGTCTGCACGTCCCACTTATTGATTGGTTGTTGAAACCCAATACTTTTCAGATGAGGAAATTACTAAGATGGAGAAAAAATTCAAACCCATCAATGTGTCTATTTGAATTATCTTTATTCAAAAGTTTAGATTAATGAGTTATGAGCCAATTAAAATATATTAACCACTTTACATTACTCGACATCTCCAATGCGAAACTTATTTCACCTAACACCCTTACACATTTACGTTAACATCTTCAACCATCACTAATCTTCTTGATCAAAATAGATTGGGCTTAAACTTATGTAAATTCTCTATAAAATATCTTTCCATTATTTCAATAATTGTGTACATGATTTTTTCATTAACATTGGCTATATTCTTGATAAAATGCATAATATTAGCAATTGAGTGATAGAAATATGGAAACTTTAACTAAATAGATTTCTTTTCTTTTGCCTTTTCCAAATCTTCGACAACATACACTCTGATTTTTTTTTTTTTAAATAAACAACTCTAACTTTTGCAATATATAAACGTTGATACAAAATTTCACATATAATTTTTTTAGTAATTTCTTAAAAGCTATATAATATTTTAAGAATTTGTGGGTGAACAAAAGAGTTGTGTTTTGCTTTTCATAAGTTAAAACAAATAGGTAGATTTTTTTTTTTGTTTAAAAAGTTAATCTACCGAGCCTTATATATTACTATACTAAACTATAAGAAATGTTCAATTTTCCTCTACTACCTCTAATATATGATTTTAAGAGGTTGGGATACCTGGAGTGCCATAACTTGGTACTGAGGGATACTTAAGTGCCATAACTTTAAAATGGTACACTTAAGTGCCAATATCGGAGTAAAATGGGACACTTAAGTGCCACTTCGGCGAAAATCTGGCCAAATGGCTGACGTGGGACACTTAAGTGCCACTTGTAGCCCTCGTCGTCGGTCGGCCGGAGGCCGGCGACCCTAGCCGACCCTCCCCCATCCGTCGTCGGCCCTTCCCGGCGACGGCGGGGAGGCGGCGGGGGCGGGAGCCGCCTCGTTCGACCTCCCCCTTTTTTTTTCTTAATTTTTAAATTTTCTTAATTTTTAATTTTTTTTAAATTTTTTAAATTTTCTTAATTTTTAAAATTTTTAAAATTTTTAAAATTTTTAAAATTTTCTTAATTTTTAAAATTTTTAAAATTTTTAAAATTTTCTTAATTTTTAAAATTTTCTTAATTTTTAAAATTTTCTTAATTTTTAAAAAAATTTAAAATTTTCTTATTATTTTTTAATTTTCTTTCGAATATTTTAAATTTAATTTAATTAATTTTTATATTATTATTTACACGTAGACACGAAACGACGTCGTTTTTGCATTTTCTTCCCCATGTCAGCGTGCAAAACGACGCCGTTTTGGATCAAGCTTGCCGGAAAGTCACCACGTAAGTTGAATCTTCGCCGGAGTGGCACTTAAGTGTCCCATTTAACTTCAAAACTGGCACTCAAGTGTACCATTTTAAAGTTATGTCACTTAAGTGTCCCTCGATACCAAGTTATGACACTTGGGCTATACTTCTGCCCTGATTTTAACTATGCAAGAGATGGATGGAAGAAGGTACACTTGATTTAAGTATGAAATCAACTTACCAAATCCCCCCACAACCATCAAAACTAAAAATCCCATCAACCCCTAAAAGATCAAGGATATTATAGATCAGTTATTGGATACAATAGTGAAAATACATTTCATTGATTTTGGTCATGTCATGCTTTGCTAACAAATGGCATTAAACAGAAAATTCCATATTGGAGACAACCATTGATGCCCCTTGCCGTAAACAACAGATAAAAGAAAAATATGAAGATTCACCGACAAAATTAACATATCGTGTAAGATAACAGGTATAGTATTCGAGCACTTAAATGTGCGAGTTGCATTCAAACCTCGGATGAAAACATCCGATATTAAATTTTTTCCAAATTAATTTGTGACATGTTAGCATTATTCAAGACAGAGAAGCTTTGCCTCTTTCCGTCCCCTCCTGTTCTCTCTTTTCCTCTCACTCAAAACTGCACATTTGAGAATGCAAGATTGACCCAGGAAATCCCCGGAAAAATGAGGAAAAAGGAAAAGGAAAATGAGGAAGCGGTGAGAACCTCAAAAGAAATTCTTTTCCCCCTCAAACGGGTGAGTCATCAACTTCCTTAAGTTCACCATCATTGTGCTTCATCTTGTTCTTCTTTATACCTTCTTCTTCCTCAACTTCATCACCACCATCATCTACAGCAACACAAGCCTTGGCCTTGGTTAGCTCTTGAGCTCTCATGGCCTGGTGTTCCCAGTCCGTACGCCTTAGCACCACCAACATAGTCGCCATGCACGATGCTTGTGCCGCCAAAAGCCCCAGCCACAAACCTCGGAAATCCAAATGGCAATAGAATGCAAGCCCAACTGCTACCGGCATCCCGACCAGGTAGAAACACCCCAAGTTTATGTTAGCACCGATCTTGGGCCTTGCGCTTCCTCGCAGCACGCCGCAGCCAGTCGTCTGTGGACAGTTCCCAAGCTCGCACAGTCCAATGATTGGTAGCACCGTTAATGTCAATGCCGCAATTTCCCGATCCTCAGTGAACATCCTAGCCCAATGGTTCCTCACTGTCACGGAGAAAAGCAACGCCGAACAACCTAGGACAAAGCTGAGCCCAATCCCGATGGATGCTGCAAGCCGTGCCTTTGCAGGGCGGTTTGCGCCGAGCTCATTCCCGACCCTTGTTGATACGCTGAAGCTGAGTGACGACGGGAATATGTAGATGAACGCAGTTGTCTGTATCAGTATTCCCATTGATGCAACGGTTGCCCTAGGGTTAAGCAAAAGGCCGCAAAGCAGGATCATGATCTCGTACCACCACCACTCGAGGCACACTGAGATGCAGCTTGGGACGGCGAGGCTGAGGAGGGGCCTCCATTCCCTGAAGCACTCTAGTGAGTAGCCACCCCAGGTGTCCCTGTAGACGCCTGAGTAGATGATGTAGATCACCAGAGATGCCACGAGGTTGAAGTTGGTCCAGACGGCACTGAGTGCCACGCCTTTGATGCCGAGGCCGAGGTGTATGACAAGGAAGTAGTTGATAGGTATGTGGAGGAGGATGGAGATAGAGGCACAGAAGGTGAGGGGGAGGTTGATGGATTGGCTTCTCAGGTAGATCCTCAGTGGGTGAAGCAGAGATTGAGCCAAAAGGTCAGGGACGGAGTAGAGAAGATAGGACTGAGCTTGGACCGAGATGGACTCGTCCTGGCGGCAGAACAGCAGGATGGACTTCATGTTGAGCCAGAGGAGAGAGATTGGGATTGAGGTCAGGAGGAGCAAGAGGACGGTCCTTTGGAGGGTGATGCCCAAGACGGAAAGCCGCTTGGCACCAAAGGCCTGGCCGCAGATGGGCTCCATGCCCATTGCGAGGCCGGAGAGTACTGAGTAGCCAGTGATGTTTGCGAAGCCAATGGCAAGGGAGCCACCGGCGAGGGCGAGTCCGCCGAGGCGGCCAAGGAAGAGCATCGAGATCATGCAGCGTGAGTAGAGGAGAAGGCCGGTGAGGATCATGGGGAGGGCTATGCGGCAGATGGACCTGGCCTCCTTGACGGCCTGCGCGAGTGGGAAACGGGTACTGTTGGGTGGTTGCGGAGGAGCTGGTGAGGCTTTGAGGACCAGTGGAGTGTTCACTTCTTGGTCTGGAGTGTTCACTTCTTGGTCCTCCACCGAGAGAAGGTAAGATGATTTCTTGATGTTCTCGCATTTGCAGAGCAGAGGAGGACATGTTTGCTGACACATTATGCCGATTGCGTGGCTTATCGCAAGCTCTCGAAAAAGCTTCACAGAGAGAGAGAGAGAGAGAGAGAGGGGATTGAGGAATTGATCCAGACACGGGCATTTATAGGGGAGGCCTTGCTGTGGATTTTTAAAATATGCCCAGGTAACTTTAGCGCGTGTCGCTCATGTGACCGGCTAAAATAACCTAATCGTGCCTTTAACCAAGATTTGGAGCCTCATGCCTCTTCCTTATCTTCTCCTCCCCCAAATACAAGAGAAAGAAATTGATATGCCCATCCGTGATGCAGTAATTACTCATAAACTGTTTTATAGTCAGATCGCGTGATCATACTAACTCGCCAATTGAATTTTAAATCTTAAATATTAATGAGCAAATGACGAATTACATATTTAAAATAATCAATCCAAAGAATCATTCTAGTTGGATTGGGATATGCTCCGGCGATGAGAAGATCAGGTCTCAAAGGCATGGCATCCGAAGACATGGTATGCGAAACAATTAGAAAGAGGGACCCCGTATTAATATGGGGATGCAGCCGTCGGCACCGCGAGTAAGGTTGTGAGCTTTAGAATAAAGAAAATCGAGGGGTGGGGACATAAATATGTGGCGGGGGTTTGTGTTGGGAGTGTCCTTGGGACACAGACAAGATTTGATTTTTTCTTCTCCTTTTTTTCCCCCTAAAACTCTTTTTAACCTCTGGGATGGAGACAAAAAAAAAAAAAAAAAATTGCACAATCGGGCCCATCACGCATCCCTTCCCAAATGACAAAGAGATGATGGCTCCAAGCAATGAGTACGAACTAATGGATTTTCGCCACCACCCCTTCCTTGTCTTGTCGCCCTCTTTCGTGGCGGACGGCAGAAACGGGAGATCCTAAGAATGTTAGCGTTCTCCGTCGCTTTCCTCACTGTTCTTGGCATGCTGTAAACGTGCGGCGTACAGAGAAGGTGAATCCTCTTAAAACATCCGGAGTTGGTTAAGAGTAAAGGGTAGGTAAGATTAAGAATGTGTACTTTCAAGAAGTAAGCCTGGCGAGGACGTGTTTTGTTTGATCGCACCAGAGAGGTTATTCTAGAGTAATTGGCCAGCTTAATTGGCTCCAGGCTTCATCGAAGTCGGCACATCCTGGTTTTCAGGTACACGTATAGAGTAGCTCACATGTTGTAGAATTTTGTTAATCATTCAAATTTAGTGTAAGCGATAAATTGAACAAATACCATCCTTGATGAGCTCAGATTTTTGAAGCACTTAGCTGAATAACCTTAATTCTAAAGTATATGAACATCATAATTGGATTTGTAGCGCGGCACGCACATAATCCTGGACTTCCTCATAGAGCTATTTGATTGCCAATCCATTGAGTCGTCGTGCGACTATTAAGCTAACTTTGATTCATGCTCCTTTGGGGACGCATGCTCCACGAGCTATCAAGTTTCGTGCCTTGACCACCGTAACTATTGACGCAAGGGAAAAGCATCAATTATCCCGCAGAATCAGAGGCAATTTGTGCGGTTGGCTTACCCCTGTCAGCCATATGGGGGATGAACGGGCACCTCAAACGTCAACTCAAGAACCGAAAAAGGGCCAAAAAGCCAAAGAGAAGCCAAGTCAGCAATTTGTTGGTGAATTTCCCACAAGAAAAAGCTTTGGTGACACTGTTAAGCACCTGGCGAGTGGACGGCTCCAGCGTTTCCACATCGATCAAGATTTGTGAGTGGATTGGTCTGTCTTAGCTTTAGAGTTACACCCTTCAAAGTACGACCAAGAGCACACAGTTTAAAACACAGCCTTTTGACCTTAGTGCATGAAGACAACGTCCCTTATCTTTTGCCGTTCTATGAAACGTGCCCTTGGAACGTCCATGCAATGATGATTCTTTCCCCCCATTCTATGTTCAAAGGAGATGCTTTGCTTTCACGCTCTTGAAACGTTCCGGTTCATGAAAGTGTGGAGATAAAGCCAAAAGACCCTCTGTCCTGGCTTGATCAGATTTGTCAGTCAGTGAGAACTCCCACTTTGAATCGATTTTGTCATGCTCTATGATCGACCTTTCGGTACTCTGGATGGGAAGAAAACAAAGAACCTAACTTTCGGTGTAACCTTTCAACGCGTGTCGTGTGGAAAGCAGCCAAATTGACACCCCATCATGGTGATGACCAAGCTGTGTCAATCCTATTCTAAGGAAATCATATTAGAGGCGAAAAAATAAAGCCCAAGAAGACGGGGATTCCCTTAGGATGGTGAAAAGCCCAGATAATAAACCCTAATGTCAGTCCCGATGCTGAACCCTACACTGTACTATTATCGAATGGAACACCAACAAGAAATGAGTAAAAGTAATTTCCCTCTCGAGTCTCAACAACAATGTGTCCGGAAAGAAACAAAGAACTTGGTTGAAGGAAGCATCGCCACTTCTCGTAGCGACTTTTGCTGCCCTCAAAACAGTTGGATGCGGCTAATAGGAAATTTGATAGCTAGTATCCCTTTATTCTTTTTCTTCTTCTCCTCCTCTTTTGTTATCTTCTGGGGACAAGATTAGTGAAAAATGAGGAAAATGGCATTTTTTGAACGTTGGCACCATAAAGACCAATGCGTGCGATCGTCCAAGAGGAGAACCTAGGAACTCGTTGAGAATTGCTGTCCCGATGCAATAGGAACTCTTGTTTCAACCGCTAGTGGATTAGCTTCCAAACTCTAATCTCGTCTTCTAGTGTTGACAATGAGCAAACAGACACATCAGGATAAGCTTGATGACAGATAAGTCACCCATTGTTCTAGTAACTTCGAAACCCTCAGATGATTTAGAAGGATCCATATTCTATGCATAGTAGCGCCCTCTTCTTGTAGTCAGGATTTTGATTGAGAATCTTGATGTGCGTACATCATGGCATACGCCAAAGAATGCGTGATGTTATCTGGAACGGTTTCTTAAAGTCTCAGTCCAATTGCAATCAAGATGCAATCCATTTTCTTTTGAGTCGTATCAAGAAACATCCAAGCATTTCCTTTTCTTTTCCATCTCGTCTCTAATTACAACCAAGTTTCGTCCAATCTCCTTTCTTCGGGGATTGAAAAGATTGTCCTCTTCGCCAAACTTACTATCCATTTTGTCTGAGTGTTGGACGCGAGTGGAAAACTATAACAAAGTTTCGAAGGAGCCATACTTTTTGCTTACGCACACAGGGCATGGTGCAACAGTGCATACAAGTTGGGATTATCTTCGTTTTCGATAATATCTAGTTGCAGGGATGGACGCATAAGCCTATATTAAATGATGAGATATTATAAAAGAATTATAGGGCAAGTTCTATTTATATGAAATTTCATATATACTATATATTTGTTAAAAATTGCGCCAGACTTCAAGTAGCTAAGGGGCATGCTCAAGCGGTGTCGCAAAAAAAAAAAAGAATAAGAAATCCCCTTTGTTTTACCCCCAAGCGTATCCGCATCTTGTATTGACAGAAATATCACATCTGTAGAAGAATTGGCATGTCGAGGCCGGATATACTTTGGTAATAACTCCATTATTCAAGGGCATTTTTTCTAAACCCACTTTTTTAGATCTCTTGCATTGATCTACGATTAGAAGTTCAGTTCTGAATACCTAAAGATTGGAGGGATTATCAAGGTTCAAACCAAGGCATCTTGTATGCATAGGTCAAAGAACAGAGGTTGGTGTAACCTAAAAGGATTCTTAAAAGTCTCAGTCCACGAACTACCAATATGGCGAGGCATTTCCTCCCAATCATTCGCATTCCGACTTTTTGTCTCTGGCTAAACCTCGTTCGCGATTCCTCGGTCGAGAGTTGTCTTCTTCGCCATTTGTTTCGCAAGCGCCAATCCAATTTGGTTCTAGCGAAATAGGAAAACATGGGTCCTTCGCAACTGCCAAACATTATAGGTACGTGATGGAAACTGCAACTATTTCCCAAATAGTTGCCGCGTCCATAGAAAAAACTATAATAAGACAACAAGAAGTCGATAATGCCGCTATAGATTGCGAAACAGCTCCTTTCGAGCAAATCCCGTGAGTCTAGAACACACATGTTACCCAACTCTCCCTAGTGAACTTCCCCACGGGACACAGAACTACATGACGGTGAAAATGTCCGTGCAGTCGAGGTGTGAAGCAGCGAAATGACTAATAGCTCCAGCTCCACCAATAAGTCACCAGCGATTGTTTGCACTCCACCAAGGGGCAAGAGAAAGAGGGCCGAAGAATTCACCAAGTTGAAATCTGTCATCAGCATTAGCATAAGAAAAACAAGGTGCTAAAGCGCCCAGGACAGTTTGGTATGCACAAGTCACAATAATGACCGGATCCTGCCGCTAGTTGCCCCTTGTCAAATAATTATGGTCAGATAAAAATCATGCACTGATCCTTCTGTAAAAATACCTGCTAAGTGCATTGCACCTCATAGCTGAGCAGAATGCACCCATGGATGCGTATGTAGGTCCACATGATTGGGTTAGATCCACTTGTTACGATAATGTGCCCTCCATGGCCATATCACATAAGAGAGATTCAATTCATCAGAATTTGAAAGCACTACTGAATCTTGATGAAATGAAAGGAACTTAGAACAGTCAAGGTCTATCCGCAATAGCTACTATGAAGATCATAATTGGATCCCACTAACACTTTAATCCAAAGCAGTCATCAAAGAAAGAACAAAATTAAAAACTTGAATGCTAATGAAAGACATTGATGTAACTAGGTAAAAGTTCCTTCTTCACTTGCCAGCACAAGCTTCAATCCTCCGCTGCAGGTGAATAGCTGAACGAGAAAAAATAAGGGAAAAATCAGGCATGCTTCGAGTTCATCAAAACTTCAGCAAAAACAAAAGTCGAAAATCCTACAGACCTGTGGCGCCCCCCTGATGCAGGACTTTCTACAGCAGCATCGCGAGCAACATCCCCGTTACCGTCTGGAAGGGGCTCACGACCATTTTCAGGGCTTTCCTCTCTCCTGTCGGGGCTCTTGTTGTGATCAGGACCGTTGTTAGGTCCCGTAGCTGGTTTTTCATATGGGCTGGGGCTACGGTCACGGCCATTGCCTCGGCTGACCATCTGCCTTCTATATGGGCTTCGACTGCGGCTGTGGCTGCGGCTGCGGCTGCGGCTGCGGCTGCGGCCACCCCTGCCCCCAGAAAGAGATCTCTCCCTTCGACGAGGACTGCGGCTAGAACCTCGACCATAGTCTGGGCTTGCTCTCCGTGCCTGACGGTCAATGGGGCTAGATTCACGACCATAATTAGGACTTCGCCTTTCTCTTCGAGAAGGACTAGCACCTTGACCGTAATCAGGGCTACCTCTCTCTCTTTTATAGGGACTAGGAGACCGCTTCCTATCATAACCTCTTTCAGGTGACCTACCACGACCTCTGTCCGGGCTGTACCCATCCTTCTTATCATCGTCATCTCGAGCAGCATATTCCACTGATATCACTCGATCCATCAGCTTGCTGCACACGATGAGAAGCAAACCAGTGAAGAAAGCGACAAAAAAGTCAATAATCTGAAACTGCTCAAACATTGAACAGGACTTTTCTCCTGAAAATGAATCCTACAGTTAGTCCAAATCTACTGTGGAGAAGGGAAAACAAGAATGCACCTCATATTTGTAGCATCCAATGCTTTTGTAGCATCCTCTTGATACTCATACTGGACAAATGCAAAATTCCTTCTAATCCTAACACTGACGATCTTCCCATATGGCTCAAAATGCCTCTCCAGATCCCTAGTTCTGGTCTGATAAGTATCAAAGTTAATAACAAACAAGGTTTTTGAGGGTCTCGTGTTAGTAGAGGATCGCCTTGAACCACCAGGCTTTTTGACGCCACGCTCGTGCTGCATGATGAATCAAACAATCAGAACATATGCTTGACAAAACCATATGCAAAACTAACAATATTTGCCAAAATTGCCAGAGGGACAAAGGCCTAGAGATGCTTGCAACAATCAGCCATTCTGAAAATACCTTGGTCCATTCCACACGAAGCCTGCGTCCCTTTCGACCAAATTCTATTCGATCCAGTCCACGGATTGCATCCTCAGCATCTCTCTCATCGTCCATGTAGACAAAAGCGAATCCTATCAAACAAGATTAAGGAAATAAGAATTTTTTAATATAGGAGAAAGGTACACATAGTTAGATATCCCGTGTGATATCATCCTTGATATCGTCTGTCCATTACTTCCACCAGCAACGAAGGACCGCCCCCTCAAACCTATCCTGCTAACCTCTTTAATCTATAAACTAACTGACCAATAAGTAAGTAACAGACCTTGTGAGATGGACTAAGTGATGTCAAGGAACAACAACGCAAATGTGGATGTCTCAAATGGGTCAATGTAAATGCGAGCCTTCACCATCTATTCAGCTCCTTCTGCAAGTGGAGTCGGCAATGTTTCGACCTTGAAACATGTCTGAAACTCAAGGCTGGAGGAATGTGATGACATGGTAAAAGCAATGGTATCTGAATAAAGTGTGGGATGGTAGTGCCATTTGCGGATCAGAGTATCTCTTCTTAATAACAAGAAGAGGAAGCTCATTCCCGGCATGAAACAGGATTCTGAAGAGCCATCCATTAGCCGAAGGTATATGATTATGCCAAGTTAATCCTGCGTCAAAGAAAATATTGAGTATGGGGGTTTACACCACATAAAATATTCTTTTTTCTCTGAACCCCCATCTAAAACTCAATCACGGAAGATTTCAGAAGGAGATGCACAAGTTGAGTCATCCAGTTAAACAGCTGCACGCTGGCACAGAAGAGAAGTCCTCTTGAGATGGTACTCTTGGCTCCAATGAATCACCTCCATGGTAGAGATCAAAGGCGCTGTTGTGAAATGCGTACTTGGTTCACAGAGGGAAATATGTTTCTGTACACAGCATTCACCCTGAACTATGCAGATGGGCCGAAGTGCTTCTTAGAGTAGAAGATAGCCCAGCAGCTTCGAATTAAGTTTGTCTCAACCGGTAATATCACCTCTTTAAGGTGTTAAACCCTTTCATGATGAACCTCTAAGATGACAATGTTACGTAAAAATTGTGAACAGAGTTTACCCAACTGCAAATTCAGGCTTAAATGATTCTACTTCTGCCTCCATGATTATCTCTCACCCCAGAGAAAGTAATGGATAAAGTTGCATGTAAAGGATTTCACCAATGTGATAAAGTAAATAAATCAACGGCATACAAGAGAATCTACCAAGCCAATTTAAATATGTATTGATAGATGGTGACCTGATTGGAAATGCCATGCATTCACCACAGAAAACATTCAGGCTTGCCAGATTCATCAATTTCATTGAGTGACCAGAAAAAGTGGACAACCATAGAAACAACAAAAACGAGGAAAAATATTTGAAGTAGTAGTCATACATGCAGCGGAGACAAGGCACTTACCAGACTTCATATCCACCTTATCGACTTTCCCATATCTGCGGAAAAGTCTTTCCAATTCAGATGGTCTGGCATCGTACTCAAAATTCCCACAGAAGATAGGCCTCATTCTTCAAAGAAACAACTTTTAGCACAGCTCTGCAATTCGTCTATGCAACAGGAAGAAAAAAAAATCAGTAAGCTCATTAAAAGGAATTAAAGGGCACTTGCATGAACAATAAGCTAAGCTTGTGGAACTACCAAAAGCATGACTTTTTGTAATACATGCCCAGAAGCAATTTTCTAACGTCCGTCAGCTCTGACATTTAAAAAGTCTTATGCCTAGGTGAGGAAGAGGGAAAATTGATGTCCTTCCTTGATCCATTCGCAAAAACTGGAAAAACTCCTTGAACAGGACAGCTACACCAAGTCTCCAAAGAACTTCTGAAGATCGACCATGGAGAGGAAAACAAAGAGATACACGACACTTTTTCAAACGAGAAACCCAGTGTATAAAGAAGCGAAACATAACAAGATAGCCCAAGCTCCTCGAAAAAAAAAAGATAAAAAGAAACGATCTTGGATGACCCAATTGAAAAACTAAATCGAACTTCTGGAATCAGATAGCTCGGAATCAGCTTACCGTAAATCCTAAAAGATAGATCGATATCACCACATCAACCATCTAATACGCCGGATTCCAATCCCATTCCATCATGAATCTCTACATCTAACATCGCCTCAGAGGTCAACCCAGGCACACATCTTACATCAACCTCTCATCGATTCCACCCAGCACACCCACCGCGGACCAACTAGGGACTCGCATGCGCTCGAGGTCAACCTAGGCACACGCGCTAAAAACATCATTAAAATTCCACCGTTCAACTCAAAAGACCAGATCCAACAAACTACCGAGCAGATCGAGACCTATCCGGTCCGAAGCCGAGAGATCGAGGCACGATGAATCCAAACCGCGGCTCCAATCGACCTCGATCAGCCGGCGCCGGCCAGAACCCCCGCGACGTCGCGGTCCCAGGAGAGCCGGGACGCGAGGGCCGGAGCTCGAATCGGCACCGGCGAAAGCAGAATCCCGGGGGTGGGGGTTGATTTTCTGTACCTTGTGTTTCGGGCCTCGTCGAGGCGGCGGCGGCGGCGGCGGCGGCCGACGCGAGCTCTGCAACTTTCCCGAAACCCTAACGGAGCTCGCGGAGGAGGAGGAGGAGGAGGAGGAGATATTTCCGAAGGGTCTCGGAACGAAGACGGAACGTCGTCGCGCTGTAAGTATAAGCTGAGGGAGGGAATGACGTAGGGCGCTGGAGGAAGTCCCTGTATTTGCTTCTATTAGAGGATTAGCCCCTCCTTCATGTAATACTTTGCATTTTAACCCCTGTAATTAAGGGCGGAAGCGGCATAGGCTTCTTGTAGAATATACAATAAACGCGACTACTTAAGGTCTAATTAGGTGCTATTCTATTATGTTATTTCTCGGAATAAAAAGAGAATAAAAATCTATTTGATAATTTTTTTTAGCTCCCGAAAATAAAATTTCCATTAAAAAAAATCTACGGAATATCGAAATATAACATTGAAAGAATTCAAAGTCAATGGCTCTTAAAAATCTAAGATCTAACAATAATCAAGGGAGGGATAAAATGGGGATATGACGTTGAAAAATATTATATTACAGTAACATCTATTTATTTCAAAGAAATATTTTTTGAAAATACAATTTCCAGCGTTTGGTTCACTTATGAATATAAGTCAATAAAAAATGTTTACCTATCGAAACTTGAAGAATATGATTTCATTTTTGAAGGAATCGAAAAGCCTTTTCCAAAAGTATGATTAAATGTCAGTGCTTGGACCCAAAACCGCAACGTTAGTTCTCGAGTCCCAACAATTAGGACCAAGTCTCTCACGATTATGACAGAGAGGTGCTTGAGCTTGGGCCTGGGCTCAAGTCATTGCCAAGCTCAAACCCTAGTGCCTGTACTAGATGCTCTAGCACATGAGCTTAAGTCCATAAAGAACATATTCGCCTTCCCAACCCTTGAGCTCAAGTTCACAAGGGCTGTGCATGGGAGGTCGGTGCTTGGGCTCGGTTCCTTGATTAATGAAATGTTTGTCCTTACAAAAATATTTAAAACATCTCAAATTTGTAATTATTTTTCATTTTTATACATTCTTTTCCTTTTATTTTTTTTCCCTTTTACTTATTCCTTGGCCAGTCGTTGCCAACCATGGCAATCAACCATAGACGAGCTTAAGCTTGCTATGGATTGTGAGGCCTTGAGCCTCATAGGTTGGCTTGTGGCAAGGCTTGAGCTTAAGTTTTTTTGTGGCTAGCAACTAGCCAAGATGAAGCAAAAAGAAAAGAAAAAATAATTAAAATATACATAATTTTTAATAATTTTCTCCATTAGATTTTTTCGTTACCAAATGACCGAGAATACTATTGAGGTTTTTTTTTTTTTAGCCAAATGCCGAATAATAAAGTCATTTTTCATAAAATATTTTTCGTGAAAATGACTTCCTAAAGAATATTTTTAAGAAATTATACTTTTTCCACAAAATAAATGGACCCTAAATTTTCTTTTCCACACGTTTTATAAGTAATCTAGAGAGTTTTAATAGAGTAAGGGCAACTTAAAAAAATAAAATAAAATCCCATAACCATTTTCAAATCTAAATTGATTAAATAATTACGTAAATTTACTCAACATAAAGGAAACCAAGGGCATATTTATCATTCTACATGTTGGTATCAGTTTAGGAATTATAAAATTTTAAACTTAGCCAAATTTTGCAAGTTCTTGATAGCTTACCCAACACTTGTTCCACCTCCATCTTTATCTATGTTTTATTTTGCACCGATATCGACACGTGACACGATACAACATATACACCAACATGTCTTTTTTTTTTTTGGTAAGGTAAGAATATATAAGCTAAAAACCAAAATATACAAGAGGCTCGGCACCAAAAACTTACACTCATAAAGACAACAAGTCAGGACGAGTGGAAGGGAGCCGAATAAAACAAGGAGGACCGCAAGACAAGCGGATCAACCAAAAAAAGCAAAGCAGCCAAAACAAAAGACAACAAATCCCTAGCTAGGATGGCAGTATGGCAGCAAGACGACCGGAGCAACTCGGGAGTAAGCAATCGCCGGATCGCCAAAAGGAAGACCACGAAGGAGTCGCAGCGGCAAGAACCCACCTATGTAGGCTAAAAAATAGAAGTATCAAATCCCTAGCATCTCCGAAGTCTTCTATTCTTGTACGAGTTGGGCACATTCTTGTAAGTCAGAGCTTTGTCCTTGACAACCTTAATAAGATGGTTCTTTAACGCCGAGATTACCACAGCTTCACCATGGAAGATGACATCATTCCTTTTCTTCCAAATAATATGGCACAAAGCCCCAAAAGAAAACCGAGACAAGGAATAGAAAAATTCATTTCCTGAGAGGTACTTCATAAGCCAAAGGAGGTTGTCCATCTAGGATCTATTTTGCCACGGAATGTTACATCTTATAGCCCAAAAAAATGCAAGTGTCGTCGAAGTATGACATTCAAAAAACAGATGATCTATAGAATCAGGCTTATCATTACAAAAATCACAACAAGTGTAGTAGATTCTACCATGAGACAGGAGGCAAGCTTGGGTAGGTAAACGATTTTTAGTAATAAGCCAAAGATGGAATTGATACCTAGGAGCAATAGCGTTGTTCCAAACAAAAGAGGCCCAGGGAACTCGGCTCCTCTTTCTCCTCATAATTTGCCAAGCCGATGCAACCGAAAAAACATCGGAGGAATCACCTTTCCAAAAAAACCTATCCCGACTCGAGGAGAGAGCCGGAAGGGCTATACCCCAGCAATCCAAAAGGGATCTGAAACTACGACCCAGCGGATGGAAGAGGTCGGCGACAGTTGAGTATTCCTGGAGACCAGAGGCATCAATAAGAGATTGTGGGAATAAGTTAGCTAGAGGACCGATAGGAAGCCAATGGTCAAACCATAAAGACACCGACAATCCATTACCAATTTTCCAAACAAAGTACAACCGAAATTCCTTCCTCAATTGCAAGATCTTTTTCCACGCCCAAGAGCAGACAGAAGGAGTAGGTGAAACCCAAAAGTTCTTCTTTAAGAAATTCGAATGGATCCACCTGCACCAGAGAGATTCCTTATCCGTGAAAAGGATCCAAATATATTTAAGCATCACAGCCTTATTGCATTCTTTAAGTCTCCGAATACCAAGACCACCTTCATTCTTGGGGAGATAGACGTCCTCCCAAGCTACTTTAGCCCCTCCAGAGCCAAGGGAAGAACCCTTCCACAAAAATTGTCTTAATATCCTCTCAATACCATCCAAAATCGAGGCTGGTAAAGAAAAAACACTGGCCCAAAATGCTTGAATAGCATGGAGGACTGATCTGATCATCTGAAGTCTACCTGCAAAGGAGAGAAAGCGCTGGGTCCAAGATTGGACCTTGGCAATAATACGGTCAATTAAGGTAGTATAGTTTGCCTTACCCAGTCTGGAAGAAATAATAGGTACCCCCAAATAACGAACCGGAAGCTTACCTTCCTGAAAGCCAAACGCCCAAAGGATACGGTTCCTCAGAGAAGGCAATCCACCTGAGAGAAACACTTCACTTTTATTCCTATTCGGTAATAGACCACTCCAAGAGGAAAATATATCTAGTCCTCTTTTAAGTAAAGCCACTAAGGCCCAGTCAGCCTGATAGAAAAGGAATACATCATCAGTGAAGAAGAGGTGGGACAAGCTGACCCGTTTGCATCTCCAATAATACTTAAAGTCCTTCGCAGAAGTGCGATCATTAATAATACCCGAAAAAATCTCCAACACAAGGGTGAAAAGATAAGGAGACATAGGGTCTCCCTGCCTAAGGCCTCGCCTCCCTGGAAAGATGGACCATCCACTGAGGGAAGCCAAATGCCAACAGAGTTAACTTTAGGAAATCCCAATCTACTGTATCGTATGCCTTTTGGAAGTCCACTTTGATTGCACACTTCGGGGTATAAGGATCCAAATGGAAACCAGCAAAGAGTTCCTGAACCAATAGTATGTTATCCCTAATTCTTCGACCTTTCACAAAAGCGTTCTGAGAGGGACTTATCAAGTCACTCAATACAGAAGTTATACGATTGACTAGAATATTGGAGATAACTTTGTAGATGGTATTACAGCAAGCAATAGGTCTAAAATCCGTCACTGAACAAGCATTCGGAACTTTAGGCACAAGTGCAAGGATAGTATTGTTTACCTGTCTAAGAAGCTGCCCAGAAGAAAAGAAGTCACGCACCGCCTCTAACACCAAAGGCCCAACAATATTCCAATTGGTTTTAAAAAATTCAGATGTGAAACCATTCGGGCCCGGGGCTTTATCACGTGGAAGGGAAAATAATGTGTTACGGATTTCTTCATCGGAAACAGGAGAAACAAGGTAAGCCACCTGATCTTCCATAAGAGGACGACGAATAAACTCTTTTAAATATTGTATAGAAGGCGTAGCAATGGTAGCTTGCGAAGTGAGGAGCTCCGAAAAGTAAGAAACAAAGACTTGCGGTACTTGATTTGGGTCTGAATTGAAGAGACTAGAAGAATCTCTAACCGAGAGTATCCAGTTTACCAAATGCCTCCTACTAATTGAGCGGTGAAATAATTTGGTATTGCGATCGCCTTCCTTCAATCATCGGATTCTCGATTTCTGTCTATAAAAAGACTCCTCCTCTCTACGCAAGTCCACAAACAAATGATGCTGAATTTTTTCAATGTTTGCGAGAGCAACATTATCCGCGTTTTGCTGAAATTCCACCTGAGTGCGATATAAAGTCTCCCTTGCTTCCGCTGTTCTAGAAGAAATATTAGAGTAAGCATCCTTGTTAAGTTGTTTCAGCCAGCCTTTCAAGATCTTCAACTTTGTCACAAGTCTGAACATGGGTACTCCATGAACAGGGCTACCCCAAACTTGGTGAACAATAGATTGAAAATTCGGATGTTCGGATCAGAAATCAAAGTATTTAAAAGGCTTACGCGTATTAACAGGGTTAAGAACTCTGACCACCATGGGAGAGTGATCTGAAATGCCCGGATTGAGAAAATTTGCTTCCGAAAAAGAGAACTCCAAATTCCACTTCAATTTCACCAAAACCCGTCTATCTTCCTCATTTTCGTTGAAGTAGACCAAGTGTACCGAAAGCCAATATACCTAAGATCCACTAGCTCGGTTTGCGCTAAGCAATATACACCAACATGTCATTCCTCAAAAAGTAGAGAATTCTGATATGTTGGAACATATTATATATTAAATAAGAAAATGATAAATTATCGTTTAAATTCACAAATAAATAATAATAATAAGGATTAATACTCTGAAAAACCTCAAATTGATACACCTGTGACAAATTTACTCGAAACTATTTTTTTGACCATGAAAAATCCCAAATTGATACACTTGTGACAAATTTACCCCGACTGACCATAAAAAAACCTTAAACTGATACATTTATAACAAATTTACCTCAAACTAATTTATTTGATTGCAAAAAACTCAAAACTGGTAAATTTGTGACAAATATACCCTTCACAAAATTGGATTAATACCACAAAGAAATAACAAAAATTATAAACTGTGACAAACGGAGCGTAAAATCCCAAATTGATATACTAGTTAACTGTCACGTGTAATTTAATTTAATAATTTGACAGTAAAATTTAACGAAAATTAACAGAGGGTAAATTTGTCACAAGTATGCTAGTTTGGGGTAAATTTGTCAAATGTATACCGGTTTGGGATTTTTGGTGGTCAAAAGAATAGTTTGTGGGTAAATTTGCCACAGGTGTACCGGTTTGAGATTTTTCAGATTATTAATCCTAATAATAAAAAGAACCTAGAATGAATTTACACTAAAACATTAATCCAATATTTGTTAATATCATTTATTGTTTCAATTAGACAAATTCAACTACATTCCACTGTAATAATCTATAAAATTTGGAGGAAAAAAAAAAGCAATCCATGTTTCTCTATTTAATTTAATATATATAATAATAAGCACATCCATAAAAACGAATTATTAGCAAAAAAATGACTACCCAATCTAAGGTGTTATCTCTTCCTAACAACTAGCGATGAGTATAGACTCATTTGGGTCTTTCCTTTCCAACATAATTAAACCCTCAAGAGGGTATCGATTTTTAAAATCCATGACACTAGTATGACTCTAAACATTTTCCAATAGGGTTCCACAAAGTTAAATGCACAAAAGATTAATAAAGTTCAACAAGGAAAGGACTCGACTTTCATTAAATAAACAAGAAAAGAATGAAGAATCATGACACAAAAAAGACTGAAAATTCAGGTGCTTGTCACTTGCTTGTTCAAATTTTTTTGCCAGAAATATATCAACTATGAGTGATACTATAACCCATATCACTCATTAAAAAAGAAAAATAAAGACTCAAGTTTACTCCATGCTAGTAAACGGTAAAGTTATGGAAAATTAGTCACAGTGAAAATTTGTTAATGAAGCATAATTTCATTGTACTTAAAGAAACACGATTTTGGACACTTAATTGAGAAAGAAAGGAAAAAGGGAGTCAAGATTTCAATATCGTAACAAATTCATTTTAGCAACTCGTTGTCCCAAAGTAGATCTCACGACTTCCATAGACCCAAAAAAAAAAAAAAAAAAAAAAAAAAACCTTCGTCGTTTCCAAAGGGTATTATTGTCATGCCTCGAACCTCGAGCGCGCGAACATCCACCATGGTCATGCAAATGTGCGACGTTCCCAGAACACGTCGCCGACCAATTTATTTTATTACGCACGCGGAAGCAAAACAAATCATCTGACAACAATTAACTTGGGATAGAAAAGCAGGCAATCAATCACAACCAAACACTTACATAAGCCAACAGAGTTTACAAACAGAGGTCTACAACCAAAAGTCTACAAAATGCCAGCTTATAAAGGGGACCATCCTACGATCTACAAGTCGAACACGATCTCCAATCCTTCAACTTCACCTCTGTAACTCCACAAGGTTAACTATAACGAATTGGCCACTTCGTCCACTAGGGACTTGAAAATGTAAGCTCACAATGGGGTGAGACATTGTCTCAGCAAGTTCACCCCCTAAACTTCTATTAGAAAGAAAATACACTCAAGGATAGCTTAGCCACACCATCACAAACAATGAGACTTACCTTTGTCTCAATTCCTTCATGCAGGTTAGCACATTTCATATTACTCAAGCATATACAGTAATAGAATTCAAACAACCGGAACGCTAATATTTTTACCTAACTAACAACCATAGGAGTCCTGATTATAAGACTAAATCGTTATGACACGTCCCATACTGTGTCACACAATTCCGCTCCATAATTTGACTAAATCATTCAGCATGCGTTCCAATTGTTATTCACTGCCACACAAGGGTATAGCTTACTCACAGTTCGGCTATCTACTGGTAGCTAGGCATCGTCTCCCCACCTTGGAGCATGGCTTCGTCACTATGTGGATGGTGTTCCCAAAGGATCATAGGCCCATAATCAAATGCAACCCGAGCTTGTTGTAAGGGGCATCTCATATAGGGGCAAGTTCAGCTCAACAGCCCAGGACAATTTCCTCTTAATTATCACACAATAAAATCATACCCAGCCCAGGACGCTTTGCATTTTGCTCAATACTTCCATTTAAAATAGTGATCCTGGCCTCTTTTCTTCATATTAAAAATATTTCATAAATTAATCACGCGTGTAGGGGCATGTTAATTTCGAACCGGAGAAACTAATTTCTTACTTTTTCAAACCTCACTATTTAATAAAATCCTTAAAATCCAATTTTGGTATCAAAACCCAACACCTGGAATTTTCTGAATAAAGTACACATTTTTTCACAATAAACACTCAATTTGCAATATCCACTTATCAAATTCATAATCTAAATACATAGCAGTGATCAGTGTGAAATTATGAGAATTTAGGGTCCTGAAATAATTTTTGGAATTTAATAAATAATTAAATTTATTCCGAAAATTAATTAAATAATAATATTTTAATAATTTTAAATAATATAAAATATTATTAAATAATTAAATAATTTCTAAATATTTATTTATTCAAAAATAATCAATTAAAGCTAAATCACTATTATACTAACATAATAGCTTTAATTAAACATACACTAAACTAATCACACCCCTTAATCTAATCTACACTTAAATAAATCCATCTACCAACCTAAACTCACTTAACTTAAACTAAGCACACTTAAAGCATCTTAACCCTCTAATAAAGGTTTATGAGGGGAATCGCTTTCTGACGAGTCCATGGCGAGGTGAGCGACAAACCTCCATGGGGCGACACCAAACAAAGATTGGAAGTCACCCAAAATGGGCCTTGAAGATTGAAACTTGTTGGAACTTCTAGCTGCTGTTCAAGGTCTGATGGAGGTGCACCAATCACTGGTTGGGCACGAAGCCAGCAGAGATGGACGGTGGCAGCTCAGCTGGGTGACTGGTGGTGGCTCATAATGGCCAGGGGGGACCTCCGACGGCTTTGGCGATGACAAGCAGCGGTTGGACGGTTGGGGACACATGGAATAGTAGAAAGAGTTGGTCAGGAGCACGGCGAAGGAGAAGCGGCACCGACGACGAGCTAGTCTCGGTTGGCTCGCGGCGGCTCTCTAGCGAGTTGGATGACCACCATGATGGCTCAGGTGACGGCGAAGAGGCTGAGACGTGGCTTGGACGAATGGATGACGATGCTGGACGAAGGATGAAGGCGAAGCAGTAGGGATTCACAGTTGGAGCAGCTCATGCGAGCGAGCGCGCTTCGGTGAGCAACGACGGCCTCAGCTGTTTCGGGGACCGAACGGCAGTGGCATGACTTCGATGGCGTCAAGGGAACTTCAGAGAATGGCGAGACCACATGGAACCGGTAGCTTGGCGAGTGGAGTAACATGCGCGCGGACAAACAGAGTAGCGAGCATGAACGAGCGGCAACGGCGAAGGAGCGGCCATCGGCGGGCGTGCAAGCGGCTGGATGAAGGAGCTCCGATCGCTGGTCTTCAGCTCAACTTTTCCTCTCTCCTCTCCAACTCCCAGGGAAGAGATGGAGATTGAAGTAAAATCCCTACTTTTTTTAGAGTAAAGGAGCACCCTCCACTTGTTCAAATCTCCCCCACTTTAGCCCCACCATGACCTCACATGAGGTCACCTTCCACTCACACCAAGCTTCCATAACAAACTTCCAATGGGTCCAATTTGGCTCCTCCACCATGGCATACGAATTTTGCAAAGTTGTAGATCAAATTCTTCAATTTCATTCAATCCACTTCCAATTGAGCCAAATTGAAGTCCATAAAATTAATTCAATGTCACCACACTTTAATTCACATCTTTACTTGACCATGGAACTATCTCGAGTCCCAAAAGTACGACCAAAAGCGAGCCTACTAATTTTTCAAACCAAATTAATTATACTTTGATTATTTTGCCGAGAAACTCGGTTTGTATGAAAAATCTTCCGAAGATGAGTCAACGTTCCTAAAATGATTTGTGACACAACAGGACTTCCAATTTTTGAATTTGGTTTCAATTTCACGGTTAATTTCACTCTAGCACAATATTAGTGCGTTATAATCTACAAGGTAGCTTTTAGGAAACTTTCGCACATTTGACCTGTGGTTGATCATTTTCAAGCCACAATGTACATCTTCAATATATTGTTGACTCTCGGTTGTCGTGATAATCTCAAGATTTTCAATACGGACACAAGGTACCAAAACGACAGAAAAATCAGTCCAGTGCCGATCGACAAGAATTTTGTGATTTGATGGAATCACTCACACCTGATCACACGCCTTTGTCGAGTCAAGTTATCTCCGGTCTCTAATCGATTTTTAATTGTGCCGTAATGATCATTGTAGATTAGCTCGGTTGAAAGGTCGCTTCTTGATCGAATTCTTAAGTCTGATGCATTAGAATCTCTTGACGGCTTCACCTGATAGATTAGTCTTCTCATGAGTGGCCAACTCAGAGAAAAAAACTACACACGTGCAGATGAAATGCCCAATTCAATCTATTGAAAATAAAATTGGAAAATCGAGATGTCACAATTATCTATTTGTTGCCAGGATTAGCATAGTTTTCAAAGACCTAAATATACTTTGTCAACCAACTTGGTTTACTCGTCATATAATAGCATCCCATCATCTTTTTCCTCTCATCAAGCACCTTTTAATCAGGATTAGTAACCTCACATCCACAACTACTCACTTTTAATAAAGATTATAGCTAATAACATAGAATCTACTACTTATTTGGAAAATGAAGATTACTTTACTTTCTCGGCCAAGAAGAAACAACCAAAAAGACAATCACCGGACTCATAAGATAATAAGGCACACAAAGTTGCAAACAATCACAGCCACTGCAACTTTATATAAGGATCTCAAAACATCAATTGAAGTTTAAAACCAATACAATGAGGTTCCAACAGATCTAACCACGACAAAACATAGACCAGAACTTCACTACAAATTACGAAACTCGACCCAAATCCCTTTTTTTTCCCCGAACGAGCCTTAGGGTTTGCAAAACAAATCCCAAATTGAATTACGAAAAGACCAAAGATACCGAATCGAAAAAGAAGGTAGAATAATGCAATTGGCTAACCTGAAATGAGCAAAACAAAATGAATAGTGAGGCGAAGAGGCGAAGATGGGGTCAGGGTGATGCCTGCAAGAGGTGGAGGCGGAGTAGGGTGAGTTAGGGTTTAGGGTGGAGGTGGCTACATCAGCTAGTGGGGCAAGCCGTGGAGGTAGCGGAGCGGCATCGATGAGAGGAGTAATGCTAGCGATAGAAGGGGCATTTGATTGTCACGGAAAGGCCAAGAAGTGAGAAACTAAGAGTGAGAGAATTTTTCTTCTTTCCCTTTATTGTTTTTGTTATTTTTATTTTTTATATATATTTATATTTTAACCCTCAAGTATTGAAATTTTTTAAAATTAAGCCCGTACGTATTGAAATTTCAGATTCATGTGTCAGAGCATGTTAGGAACAATTAATCACATGTTAGATTTTTCGACACTTGTTGATAGTGTATCGGACACATAACAGAGTGTTGGACATGATATGAAAGTTCCCAGAGAGTGTTAGTACTTTTTAGCCCATGTTGTGGGGAGTCAAATGTTGGTAGTTTGTTTGTGAAACCAATTGAGAGGTGCCTTGTCCTACATCGAAAGGATATAAGTGCGCACGTGGACAAAATTTGACACTAATCAACGATCATTATTTTTATTTAATTAAATTCAGATTTATTTTTATAGAAATTAATCATAGCATCCTATTGAAACAATAAATCTATTCATAAAGAAGTTACGTTTATATTTTATATTTATTTATTTGATTCTAAATTTTATTATTTTTATCAATGGTTATCTCAAAGTTCGCACAATTATTGGAAGGTTATGTCTGTTCGGATATAACTTCTTCTTTTTTTGCTCTAAATTGTTGAACGTGTCTGTTCAATTATAATTTTCCTCTTTCAATTTCGTTTTCTTTCAAAAGAAAATATAGCCACTGTTTCAATTGTTTCCTTTAAGAAACCCGAGAGAAATACTAGAATTGCTATATAATTTTTTCAATTGAAACTGTTTTGTATCTTGTATGAAAATTGTCAATGACTATTAGCAATGCAGTGGGGCAAATAATTTCTTAAAGAAAGTGATATTACATCTTAAAATTAACTTCATTATTTTACCCAACCGTTCATCATATTTTATAACAATTTTAAGGAATTATTTGTGCAACAATGGAGTTAGATTAGAGAGCGCTCTCAAGATTAGAGCGTTTGAACAACTACTTATCCAAGGACAATGACCTAACGCATGTCTAGTTGGTTGTGTTGTTCATTTCTACCATCCTGTTGCAAATCTTCTTCACCTTTAAGACCTACTTTTAATCAATGGTCTTCCATTTGCTATAGTGCTTCATGCGCTCCATGAATTAAGGAAGAGAAGATTATTCATGTGGTTTGCTCAACAATAGATTTTTTTTCAAAGGTTTGCTATTAATAAAGGTATGTCTTCATTCCTCTTATTGTGAAAAATCATGAAGATAAAAAATATTAGTTTTTGAATTTTCCCCATAAAGAATGTGGAAGGAGTGATGGGAAACGAGGTGAAAGACGGAGAAAATTGGTAAAAAGGTGCAAAAGGAGAGAAAGCACATGAATCCACACATTCACATGCACGTTGGATGTCATGCACGAGGAATCCACATGCCTACGCGCCCACGTATCAACACACGCGCCAAAGGGCTTGGCACGTGGGATCCACATGCTTGCGGTGCAATTGCTAGCGCATGCATAGTAGTGAAGGCACCGTGTTTACTGCCCTTCTTGTAATTACGGTTCTGCCCCTCCGTATATTATTTCATTTATGCTCCTCTCTCTATTGAATAATTACAATTTTTCCCTTCTTGTTGGTATTACCATGTTGCCCTTGGATGTTAAATTTATGGTTATGCCCCTTTGGAATTATGATTTCATTGTTTTGCCCTTACATATTAATTTACGATTTTGCCCTTTCATGCGGTTTGGTAAATTGGATACTACATTGGGTATTAAAGTTAAAAAAAAAAAAACATTGAAAAAATGTTAAATAAATTTTAACATCTTGTTTTCAAGAAATAAGTACTCCCTTTGATTCCGATATTATATTAAATAACAATATTAGTTACGTTTTTTTGTTTTATAAACTAGGGGATTGTTAGTAGTTTGTTTTGCAAACAAACTAATAGGTGCCTTGTTTCATATCAAAAGTATATGAGTGTGCACATGAGCGAAATTTAGCACTAAACAACAATCATTCTTTTTATTGATTAAAACTCATATTTATTTTTATAAAAATTAATCATAGCATTTTGTTAAAACAGTGTGACTGTTCATAACTAAGTTACAATTTATTTCTTATTTTTTTACTTATTTAATTTCGAATTTTATTATTTCTACAAACAGTTATCTCAAATTTTGTAATTGTTCAGATATAATTTCTTAATCCTTGAAAGGTCGTATTTGTTTGGATATAACGTTTTATTTTTTTGCTATTAATTGTTGAACATGTCTGCTCAATTATAATCTTCTTCTTTCAATTTCATTTTTTTTTCAAAAGAAAATACAGCCATTGTTTCCCTTGGAGAAATACTAAAATTGCTATCTACTATTCTCAATTAAAACTTTATTGTATCCTGTAAGAAATTTGCCAGTGCTAATTGGCAACACTATGGAGCAAATAATTCCTTAAAAAGTGAATCATGCCTCAAAGTCTAACTTCATTGTTCTACCCAATTGTTCACCAATAGTTTTTATTTGTCGTCATTTGCATAAGAGCTTGTAGACACAATATTTATCCGTTCGAGACCCTCAAATCTTGTGGAGAAGGTTGAAGGATAGGTATGATCATACCAAAACTGTTATCCTCCCTTAAGCACAATATGACTAGCAAAATTTCAGAATGCAAGATTTTAAATCAATATTTGACTATAATTCTACTTTATTTGATATTGTTTCTTGGCTTGAGTTATGCGGCATCAAACTCGCTGATGCGGAATTGTTAGAGAAAACTTTCTCCACCTTCCATGTTTCGAATATTATATTGCAACAGTAATACCGGTAGCGTCAGTTTGTCACATACTATGAATTAATTTCTGTGCTTTTTACTGCTAAGCAAACTAATAAATTGTTACTAAAAAATCATGATCTTAGACCTACTGACTCAAAAGCATTACCTGAAGCATATGCTAACTTTGAGAAAAATACTTGCCATTTTAAGGGCTATAAGCGTAGGCAAAAACATAATCCTAGAAGGGATGGTAGTAAATTTAACTACCATAGGAAATCTAACTTTGGCTTGAATCATGACAAAGAAAAGAAGTTAAAGAAGGTTATTTATGAAAGTATCTGTCATCGTTGTGATATGATTGGGCACTGGTCACATACTTGTCGTACGCCAAAACATTTTGTTGACCTATACCAAGCATCTTTAAAAAAAAAAGGCAAGCGTGGTGAATCTCATGCCATTGAAATCAATCCTACTACCATACAACTGTTGAGGCCAACAATATCTCCGTTGGTGGGACTCTTATTGTTCCTGAAGTAGCAAATGCATCTCTAGATGTCTTTGATTTTTTTTGAGGACCTTTGATTACTTTGATGAGGCATCAGATTGGTGGATGATAATTTAAACTTCAAACTCTATGATAATAATTTCTTTTGTAGTTGTTTTACTTTAAATGTATTACTTTTTATTGTTCTTTAATATGATTACGAAATGATTATGAACCTTATATAATATTTATTTTGAAATTTTATTTGATTCTATAACTAATATGCAAGTTTTATGATACTTGACACCTGAAGTTGTCAACATAAATGCAAATGGAAAATACCGAGAAAAAGGAAGATGTTTGTTTGTTTAATAGTGCAACAACACATACTATATTTATCGATGTATCTATAGTGTTATTCTCTGAGCCGATCACTCAGAAGATAACTAGACTAGTTGGGGAAACCATTAAGGGATTTTAATGTAACAGTCTTGAGAATTCAATCAGGAATCGACTGCTCGACCATGTTAATCTGCAAGAGTTATTGCGACACAGTCGAAAATCTATCAGAGACCGGAAATAGGTCGATGTGACTAAGGTATGTAATTAGGCATGGGTGGTTCCATGTAATTACAAAATCCTTGTCTATCGGCATTAAACCGATTTTTCTGTCGTTTTGGTACCTTGTGCTCATATATGAAACCTTGATATTTTCACGATAACAGATGATAGTCAATGAGTCGAAGATGTACATTGTGGCTCGAAAATAATTGGCCACGGGTCAATTGCACCGAAAATTCCAAAAAAACTATTGGATAGTTTAGGTTGCGCTGAAACCATGTTTGACTGAATTTAATTGCAAAATTTATTCTGATTTCAGAAATTGAGAACTTTAATGTGTCACAATTAATTTTAGGAATATTGTTACATCTTTCCAAGAATTATTGACGATGGAAATTATTGGTGAAAATTTCCGAATGCAACAAATTAAATGATTGTAAGAAAGACCTTATTTTAAATAGAATTTTGGTTTTTTATTGTGGAACCCTTAGAGAGAGAAATTATAGGGATTTAAATGAGAATTATCCTTATTAACTAAGTTGTGAAATGGTAAAATGGAAAAAAAGGGGGGGCTTTTAGAAAAAAGGCAAATTCGTATAAATGCCCAACACCATGGATTTCTTCAACATTTGAGTTTCATTTGGAGTTGGATAGGTATGTTTAAGAGTGGTGGGCCTCATGAGAGTGACAGGGACCATTTTCCATGGAAAAAAGACCACGTGACTTGGAATTTGTGGTGAGGGGCCCCATGAATTTCTTTTCTTTTCCTCCTCTCTTCCCATCCGTGCAATCTTCCCCCTGCAGCCATGCAACACTTCCCTCTATCTTTCCTTTATTTTCCTCTTCCATTTCTTTCTTTTCCCTTAGCCGAAAAGTCCTTGTCTCCTTCCTCATTAAGCTACAGTTCTCTGTTTTGTATTCCTCCTGGCCGACCGGCTTAAAACAACAGCAAGAAAACAGAGAAGTCCCCTGTTTCAGTGATGTCAAAGATGGAGCAACAACCATCCCTGACCCGAACTGCCCTTCATGTTCCACTTCTCTCTGTCTTGAGATTCATTTGAGGACCAAATCCTCGCGCCAATAAGCCAATAGCTCACTCGATCAAGCACCACTCCAGTTTCTTTATACCGAAAATTATGCAGCTCCATCCGTTGGTGTCACAGTCGCAGCTCAACACACCCCTGTGTTGCAGCCCACCCGACCAAATCCTCTCTGTTGCAGCCTAACTTCACCACCGAAGGACCCAAAACCTTCCCATGTGTTGCTGTTCAGCCACCAACAAGTGAGCTAGCGTCGCCGTGTCATAGCCGTGCCCCTTGCGGTTGCAAGTCTTTCATTGCTCGGCTTCCACCAGTTGAGAGCTAGCTCTCTCCGTTGTGAGTCGAAGGCTTCCCAGCCCTATTCCAAGTTGACCGAAGCTACTCTGACGTCTCTGGAGGTTGTAGCTTGGCTGCTGCCGCTCAATCAACAAGTGCATCCTTGGGTTTTCTTAGTTAGGTGAATTGTTTTTCTAAGATTTGATTAGGGGTTGTGTACCTCTGTTTAAAAATTTAAATAAGTTAAGAAAGATTTAGATGATGTTATATATAGTTTAGTGTTAGTTTAGAAAGGCTAGATTAGCCATAGAAGAGTTTAGTTTTAATTAAATTGCAAGTTAGTATTTTAGAGGACAGTTTAGCCAAAGACAGGGGTTGTTCTCCAAAATTAATTTTTAGACACTTACAGTTTGCTATTTTTGTAGACTGAGATATGTTGCGATTTTGAAGTGATTTCCTTCTGAAGAAATATTTTAGACATCTTCAATCATAATATATATTTTTCTTTTAATTCTCAAGATTTTTGGGAATTTAAAAGAAAAATATTTTAGCTTCGTTATCTTTAAATAGAAAGTCAGACTATACTAGAAGTCCTGACCTGTTGGGATTCTAAGGGCTTTTACTAACCCTTAGGGTTCGAATTTCTAAATGGTTTCTTCACAAAAGTTGTTTGTTATCTCTTCTAGTTTAACATACTCGAATTTCAAATCAAACGGACTTGTTTTGGACCTTGAACCAAGCTGATTTCGGAAAATAGACCTTCTAGAAATGGACTCGATTTTGGTGCTGGATTAAATGAATTACTGGACCGAATCTATAATAATCTGGGTCTCAATGTCATCATAAAAAAATGTCCATTCAAGTGCTCTTTACAACATACTCAAGTTTGAAAATTTTTCGAACTCATTTGACTTGATTTCTGATTTTAAACTCGGAAGTGCGCAAATGGATAGTTTCTGCCAATTTCGGTCAGTAGTAAGTTGTAACTGTTCTCAAGGTGTTTCTTATTAGAAATTTACTTAATTGATGTTATGAATGAAATATGTAATTTATCATTGAATTGTGGTATTAGGTGAATGCATACATGACGTAAGAATCCATCATGAGCCTTTGGGGCCAGACGATACTCCTTCGGGAATATCCCAAGTCAACGGATGACGATCGCAGTGGAAGCTGGATCGATGCTCCTAATCGGAATGCTGTCTAGATGTGGACGTTGCCGTGCTCGATAGTGCGAGACAATGCCTAGTCATACTGGAAGAATGCTATCTGTTGTTTTGGTTGGGGCCAATGTAATAAAACATTTGAGACGTATGAATGATCGAAAAGGAGGGACCTAATTAGGAGACGTAATTGTGTGGTGTGGTATGAGACGTGTAATAACAATTTAGTATGGTAATTGAGGGCCCGTATAATTGTTTTGATATTTAGGATACAAGAAAATTTCCCCAAAAAAAACTACTCAGTAGATTAGGCGCGTTGAAATCGCACCAGATTGAATTCAACCGTAAAAATTGAAATTGAATTTAGAAGTTGGAAATACATATCTTATTAGGAGCATGGGATAATTTTTATGAATTTTAATTGGATTCAATTAGAAGAGAATTGAAAGAAAAATTGAAGAAATTGGATGCATAAGAATTGGACCCCAGCGGAAAATGAAATTGAACCTATTGGACTAAAGTTGTGGAGGGTTGGAGTTAGTGGATGGTGACATCACATGTGATGTCATGGATGAGGCAAGATGGGCTAGGGTTGTGACAAGTGGAAGGTGGGGATGAGGTCTTGGAAATGTGGGATGTCACTTCCCCCTTGTCCCCATCATCTTCCCCATTTGAACTTGGAAGAGAGAGAGAGAGAGAAGGTGAGTGAGAGACAACCGGCCATTTTCGTCCGCCCCCCTTCGCCGCTCGGTTGCTCGCTCGGCCGACCGTCGTCTCGCTCGTGTTCCTCGTCGCTCGCCGTTCGCTGGAGCTTGCACGTCGTCGTCCCATCCCCCGTCGAGCTGCTTCGTCTTCGCCCGTGAGCACTAGCCGCTATCCGCCATTCCGCAGCTGCTATTCGATTGTCCGCGCCTCACCGAAGCCTCCATCGCCGCCGTTCGTCGCCGTTAGCTGCTGTCCCGAGCCCTAGCTGCCTCCGCCGGTTTTCCTCCGCTGTTTCTCCGCCTGTTTAGCCGCCGTTCCGTCACCCTTCATGCTCGGTTAGTTGCTGGAAAAACCAGCAAGAACTAGCTCCTTCCAAGCTCAGTTTGGCTCCCTTTTGGTCCTCATTCGGTGTTGATCCGTGTAGGTTTGTCGTCGGCGTCGTCGTGCTCGTCGCCGGAGACTCGTCGGAAAGCGATTCCGGTGAGTTTACCTCACTAAACCGTGATTAGCGAGTTAATGACGCCTTAAGTATGTTTAGCTTAAGTTGATTGAGATTAGGTGGTTAGATTGGTTTAATTAGTTGTGGATTAGATTAAGGTGATTAATTAAAGTAAAGAGTGTTTAGTCTAAAGGTTAAGTATGTTTATTTTAAAATAAGCCTTGATGTGACTTAAAGGAATTTATTTATGATTTAAATAAATGCTTCGAAATTGTTGATTATTTAATAATATATCATATTCCGAAATTCATTAAAATATCATTTATAAAAAAAAAATTTAATTTTGATCCTAGTTACTCAGAATTTTGTGCCGATCGTTGCTGTGCATGTAGAATTTGAAATTGATGATTGATTGTGGCGAATTGAATGTGATTGTGATAAATAGAGATTCTTTATAAAATCCTAAGTGTGAAAATTGATGGGAGATTGGCCGTGAATTACCACCTATTAGAGGTTGTGCCTAATAAGGCCGTGAATTACCACCTATTGGAGGTCGTGCCTAATGAGGCCGTGAATTGCCACCTGATAAAGGTCGCGCCCAATGAGGCCATGAATTACCACTTATTAGAGGTCGTGCCTAATGAGGCCGTGAATTACCACCTATTAGAGGTCGTGCCTAATGAGGCCGTGAATTACCACCTATTAGAGGTCGTGCCTAATGAGGCCATGAATTACCACCTAATTACAGGTCGTGCCGAGTGGGGCCGTGATTGCCACTGATTATTAAACCTTCATATAGGGTCGAGATTGGAAGCAGTAATTGATTTACTAGAATGATATGTGTAATCGGCCGAGTCGATTGATCGTTGAGACGATCCCCATGATTGAGCTGTTTTGATGATGTGATTGTGCCTTCGTTGTTGAGTTATTAGAATTGCACGTGGTTAAATTATATAAGCTGTGCTAACCTGCAGGTGAAGGCTAAGGCGAGGTAAGTCTTTTTGATGTCGTGGCTAAGCTACTTTGGGGCGTATTTACTTTCTAATAGGGGTTTAGGAGGGGTGAACTTGCTGAGACAAAGTCTCATCCCGGTTTGGGGAAAACATTACAGGACCTAGATGGCGGGACCTCCGGAGAAGAATGGCATTCCAGTGCAGATCATTGAGCAGGTGCACAACTTTCCTGATCCTGGGAGCCATTGGGTTTACGAGCTGATTAGGACTACCGTATGGATCCAGGAGACTGAGGATGTTAGGGTACCCCATAGGTTTAGGGCTTGGTTCCGTTTTGGGCCAATGGCTTTAGGATTGGTCCACTTGACAGTTTTGATATTCCACTCGCTGTGATGGATGCTATTCTGGGTGAGGGTGTAGCTGACCTTCCTGATGGTAGGATGGACAGCCCTTCGTCTCCGGACCCGGGGCAGTCAGATGTGGAAGATGTGGGATCGTCGAACGGGGTTGATTAGTAGTTATAGGACTATCCCTCTTTTTGGTGGGCCGATCCATGTTGCGTAGGCTGACCCATTTTTGATGCACATAAACTTTGACCCATTTTTTGTGCATATAGTCTCCGGATCTTGATGTGTATGTAAGCCTAGATTGACAATGATGTATGAAAGTATGTTTGTTTGATTTTGAATTGATTCTCCTGCTGTTCTATCCCGTACGTTTTTGTTAGGGGTTTCTTAGCACGTTCCGCATACGCATAATAATTATAATAAAAATTGAGGTCGGCGACACTACCTGGGAATGTCGCATTTACATGACCATGGCGGGTTGTTTCACGTGTCTTGGGGTTCGGGGCGTGACAACCCCGTTTAAGTGGTATTAGAGCATGGTTTGTGTATGGAGTGATAAGGGCGATGAGTCATGGGATAGTTAGTAGGAAGAACTTTCCATATCCTAATGCATGTGATTGTTAGTTGTTTGTTAGCTTGGTTGGAAGGTTACTCAAATTCTAATATGGTATTGGAATTCGCCAATAGGCATCTGTATTGAGCCTGTAGCATGAGTGACCGAGAGCCGAGAGCTGCTAGGAAGAGAGCAGTAGGCCCCGTGTTTCGGGGTGGGTCTTCGTTGAGGGGTGGTGCCCGTGGTGCCCTGAGAGGAGCGTAGGCCGGGGCCAGTGCAGGTGGTACAGCTTTGCCGCCAGATGGTACAGCAGCCCTAGAGGATTCGAGATTTATTGGGATATGCAGATACTTGAGGCAATGGGAGACATGATGGATCAGCAAGCCGCTGCTATCGCCACCGCGTTGAACACCGCCAATGCCGCCAATGCCACTGCTATTGCTGCCGCACCGGTTGTCGAACCAGAAGAGGAACCTGATGAAATTCCACCTGAGGATCTGGCCGCTAAGAGGCCTAGACAGAAGTTGGTACAACACTTTCTGAGGTTGAATCCGCCAACGTTTACGGGGGCAGGAGACCCCGAAGCTGCAGCCTTATGGATCCTGGAGTTAGAGAATGCCTTTGAGTTACTGTTGTGCACTGAAGCAGAAAAGGTCGTCTTAGCAGCCTATTAGTTGAGAGGGATCGCAGCTACTTGGTGGAAGACTAACAAAAGGATAGTGTTCCCTGAAGGTGTGGTTCCAGGGTGGAATGCTTTTCTTGAAGTCTTCAATGAGAAGTACTTTTCTGACTGTGCTAGAGAGGTGAAGATGGCGGAGTTTCAGCGCCTTCGTCAAGGTACCATGTCAGTTGATCAGTATGAAGCGAAGTTCGCCGAACTGTCGCAGTATGCCCCTGAGTTGGTCCAGCGACCGTTAGACCGAGCTAGAAGGTTTAGAGATGGGTTCCAACCGGAGGTGAGGAGCTTGTTGGTACCCCTAGATTTGAAGGAGTACAATGACCTCTACAGGCGGGCACAGCTGATTGAGAAAGATCAGAATGAGAGAGCTACCGCATCTGGGTCACGGTTTAATTCAAACAAAAGTGATAATCGGTTTGGGAAGAGGCCGATGCCTGGAGGAAAGTACCCTGTTCCACCCAACCAGAAGGGTGGAGTGGGGAAGTCGTCATCGAGCTACAATGAAGCATGTCGTCTGTGTGGGAGGCGACATGGTTCAGCCCCGTGCCCTCTTAGGACGGGTGCCTGCTTTGAGTGTGGCCAGTAGGGTCACCGTGCTAGGGATTGTCCCAGGAGACTTGCGAGACAGCCTCAGTTGCCGCCGCCGCCACCACTGGGTCAGAATAGAGGATTCGCACTGCAGATCATGCCACCGGGTGGATTGAACCGACCTCTAGCTCAGGGAAGGACTTATGCGCTGACCAGAGGATAGGCGGAGGATGTGCCTAATGTGGTCACAGGTATGGTCCTGCTGAACGACCAACCTACTTATGCTTTATTTGATCCTGGAGCTTTGCATTCGTTTATAGCTGAAAGATTTGTTAAATTGGTAGAATTAATTCCTTAATTGTTGGAGTCTGTGGTTAGTATATCTACTCCGTTGAAAGATAAAGTGTTAGCTACAGTAGGTTGCCTTGGTTGCAAGTTAGTAATTGGTGAGCGAGAGGGGAGGATAGACTTGATAGTCCTAGCCATGTATGATTTTGATGTGATAATTGGCATGGACTGGCTCACCAAGCAACGAGCTAAGATGGACTGTTATCGCAAAGCGATCCAGTTTAACCCATTAGAGGGTGAGAGTTTCGAATTCATTGGGAGTCGAGGAGGACCCTCGATTTCCTTAATCTCATCGCTCGAGGCAACTCGCTTGCTAGGCAAGGGTTGTCAAGGTTACTTGGTGACGGTCGTGGACATGACAATAGAGGAGTCTAAGATAGAAGACATTCCAGTGGTGCAAGAGTTCCCAGATGTGTTCCCGAAAGAATTACCAGGTTTGCCGCCAGAAAGAGAGATAGAGTTTGTAATTGAGTTAGCTCCCAGGACCGAGCCTATCTCCAAAGCTCCTTATCGGATGGCCTTGTCAGAGCTTAAGGAACTAAAAGTGCAAATGCAAAAATTGTTGGATAAAGGATTTATACGTCCAAGTGCATCACCTTGGGGAGCACCGGTGTTGTTTGTGAAGAAGAAGGATGGCTCATTACGCTTGTGCATCGACTATCGACAGCTCAACCAGGTGACAATTAAGAACAAGTATCCGTTGCCAAGGATTGATGATTTGTTTGATCAACTTCAAGGAGTGTCGATGTTTTCTAAGATCGACTTGAGGACGGGGTATCATCAGCTAAGAATCAAGAAGGAAGATATACCGAAGTTAGCGTTTCGCACTCGATACGGCCATTACGAGTTTACCGTGATGCCATTTGGGTTAACGAATGCCCCGGCTGCTTTCATGGATCTAATGAACCGAGTGTTTAGAGAGTATTTAGATCAGTTCGTAATTGTCTTCATCGACGACATCCTGGTGTATTCAAGGAGCTCTGAGGATCATGAAAAGTACTTAAGAATAGTGCTTCAGACTTTGAGAGATCACGAGTTGTACGCTAAGTTCAGTAAGTGCGAGTTTTGGCTAACTCGTGTGGCATTCCTAGGTCATGTCATCTCTGGAGAAGGAATCTCTGTGGACCCTGCAAAGATTGAGGCAGTGATCAACTGGCCGAGACCGACGATAGTGATAGAAATCAGAAGTTTTCTGGGTTTAGCAGGGTATTACAGATGGTTTGTAGAAGGGTTTTCAAGGTTAGCATCGCCGGTGACGAGACTTCTGAAGAAGGAAGAGAAATTTGTGTGGACGAATAAGTGCGAGAGTAGTTTCCAAGAGCTTAAGCATAAGCTAACTACCGCACCTGTGCTTACTATTCCATCCGGTCTAGGAGGGTTTGAGATCTTCAGTGATGCGTCATTTAAGGGACTGGGTTGTGTGTTGATGCAACATGGTAGGGTTGTTGCATATGCGTCCCGTCAGTTGAGACCTCACGAGTTGAATTACCCGACGCATGACTTGGAGCTTGCAGCGATCATCTTTGCCCTGAAGATTTGGAGGCATTATTTGTGCGGAGAAAGATTCCAGATCTTCACTGACCACCAGAGCCTCAAGTACTTATTTTCTCAAAAGGAGTTGAATATGAGACAACGTCGATGGATGGAGCTCTTAAAGGACTATGACCGTGAGATTTTGTATCACCCTGGAAAGGCGAACAAGGTCGCCGATGCACTGAGTAGGAAGTCTTCAGTCGCTCATATGGTACTCAAGGAATGGAGTCTACTTGAGGGAGCACGAGATTCGGGTTTCAAGTTTGAAGTAGGCCACCTTTCGAACCTTATGGCCACTCTCAGAATTGAGCCAGAAGTTCAGGTCAGAATCAGGACGCTTCAGCAGACGGATCCGGATATTCAGAAAATCGTACAAGAGGATTAAGAGAAGAGGAAAGCTGACTTCCAGATTTCTGAAGATGGAATGTTGAGGTTCCAAGGACGGTTGGTTGTACCTGACGATGTGGAGCTTAGGGAGGAGATTTTATCGAAGCACATCGTAAGAAGCATTCTGAAGATCCATCTTGGTAGTACCAAGATGTATCAGAATCTGCGTCAACACTACTGGTGGTGTAGCATGAAGGCGGATATCGCCAAGCATGTCGCCAAGTGTTTGACGTGTCAACAGGTGAAAGCCCAGCATTGCAAACCAGGAGGATTTTTGCAACCCCTTGAGATCCCAGAGTGGAAATGAGAGCATATCACGATGGACTTCGTGACGGGACTACCGAGGAGCCAAAGAGGGAACGATTCGATTTGGGTAGTGGTTGACAGACTGACAAAATCGGCTCACTTAATTGCAGTTCGAAGGGACTTGAGTTTGGATAAACTCGCAGATTTTTATGTACGTCAGATAGTTCGTATGCATGGAGTGCTGGTTACAATTACTTCAGACAGAGACCCGAGGTTCACCGCCGCTTTTTGGAAGAGCTTGCAATCTACTTTAGGAACGAAGCTGCAGTACAGTACGGCCTATCACCCGCACATTGATGGCCAGTCTGATAGGACAATTCAGACTCTTGAGGACATGCTGAGAGCTTGTGTCTTGGACTTCAAAGGAAGTTGGGAAGAACATCTTCATCTGGTCGAGTTTGCCTACAACAATTATCAGCAGAGTATCCAGATGGCTCCTTTCGAAGCATTGTATGGCAGAGCATGCAGAACGCCAGTGTGTTGGGATGAGGTCGAAGAAAGAAAGATCACCGGTCCAGAATTGGTTCAGCAGTCAGTAGAGGCAGTTACAAATATCAGAAACAGATTGAAAACCGCTTAGAGCCGTCAGAAGAGTTATACTGATAAGCGTCGAAGGCTATTGGAGTTCCAAGTTGGTGAGCACATCTTTCTGAAGGTGTCACCGATGAGAGGTACTTCCCGCTTTGGTAAGAAGGGGAAGCTAAGTCCGAGGTACGTAGGTCCCTTTGAGATTTTGGAAAGAATAGGAACCCTGGCGTATCGTCTTGCACTACCGCCGAGGTTGGCACAAGTGCATGACGTCTTCCACGTGTCGATGTTAAGGAAGTACGAACCTGATCCAGCACACGTCCTAAATTTTGAGGAATTAGACGTGGATGACAAGGTGTCGTACGTTGAAAGCCCGGTTCAGATAATGGATCGCAAGGAGCAGGTTTTGCGCACCAAGATCATTCCGTTGGTCAAAGTGGTCTGGCAACACCACGGCATTGAAGGAGCAACTTGGGAAACCGAAGATTCGATGAGAGAATTGTACCCTTACCTTTTTGCTTCAGATATGCAATGATTTAAATTTCGAGGACGAAATTTTAATAAGAGGGGAAGAGTTGTGACATCCCGATTTTCTCAATTTTTATTTTCAGTCAGTTGAGTCGGGCAATTCATCTATGCATGTAGTTCGCCTCTCAGAGTTGGCCACTCACGAGGGAACTAGTCTATTGAGTGAAGTAATTAAGGAATTTTACCGTATCAGACTCGGGGACTGATCACCCTCGGGTAGGATGCAAGAAAATTTCCCAAAAAAAAACTACTCAGTAGATTAGGCGCGCTGAAATCGCACCAGATTGAATTCAACCGTAAAAATTGGAATTGAATTTAGAAGTTGGAAATACATATCTTATTAGAAGCATGGGATAATTTTTATGAATTTTAATTGGATTCGATTAGAAGAGAATTGAAAGAAAAATTGAAGAAATTAGATGCATAAGAATTGGACCCCGGTGGAAAATGAAATTGAACCTATTGGACTAAAGTTGTGGAGGGTCGGAGTTAGTGGATGGTGACATCGCATGTGATGTCATGGATGAGGCAAGATAGGCTAGGGTTGTGACAAGTGGAAGGTGGGGATGAGGTCTTGGAAAGGTGGGATGTCACTTCCCCTTTGTCCCCATCATCTTCCCCATTTGAACTTGGAAGAGAGAGAGAGAGAAGGTGCGTGAGAGACAACCGGCCATTTTCGTCCGCCCCCCTTCGCCGCTCGGTTGCTCGCTCGGCCGACTGTCGTCTCGCTCGTGTTCCTCGTCGCTCGCCGTTCGCCGGAGCTTGCACGTCGTCGTCCCGTCCCGCGTCGAGCTGCTCCGTCTCCGCCCGTGAGCACCAGCCGTCGTCCACCATTCCGCAGCTGCTGTTCGATCGTCGCCGCGCCTCACCGAAGCCTCCATCGTCGCCGTCCGTCGTCGTTAGCTGCCGTCCCGAGCCCTAGCTGCCTCCGCCGATTTTCCTCCACTGTTTCTCCGCCCGTTCAGCCGCTGTTCCGTCACCCTTCACGCTCGGTTAGTTGCTGGAAAAACCAGCAAGAACCAGCTCCTTCCAAGCTCGGTTTGGCTCCCTTTTGGTCCTCATTCGGTGTTGATCCGTGTAGGTTTGTCGTCGAGATTTGAAGCAGTAATTGATTTACTAGAATGATATGTAATCGGCCGAGTCGATTGATCGCTGAGACGATCCCCGTGATTGAGCTGTTTTGATGATGTGATTGTGCCTTCGTTGTTGAGTTATTAGAATTGCACGTGGTTAAATTATATAAGTCGTGCTAACCTGGGCAGTGAAGGCTAAGGCGAGGTAAGTCTTCTTGATGTCGTGGCTAAGCTACTTTGGGGCGTATTTACATTCTAATAGGGGTTTAGGAGGGGTGAACTTGCTGAGACAAAGTCTCATCCCGGTTTGGGGAAAACATTACAGGACCGTAGATGGCGGGACCTCCGGAGAAGAATGGCATTCCAGTGCAGATCATTGAGCAGGTGCACAACTTTCCTGATCCTGGGAGCCATTGGGTTTACGAGCTGATTAGGACTACCGTATGGATCCAGGAGACTGAGGATGTTAGGGTACCCCATAGGTTTAGGGCTTGGTTCCGTTTTGGGGCCAATGGCTTTATGATTGGTCCACTTGACAGTTTTGATATTCCACTCGCCGTGATGGATGCTATTCTGGGTGAGGGTGTAGTTGACCTTCCTGATGGTAGGGTGGACAACCCTTCGTCTCTAGACCCAGGGCAGTCAGATGTGGAAGATGTGGGATCGTCGAACGGGTTTGATTAGTAGTTATAGGACTATCCCTCTTTTTGGTGGGCCGATCCATGTTGCGTAGGCTGACCCATTTTTGATGCACATAAACTTTGACCAATTTTTGGTGCATATAGTCTCCGGATCTTGATGTGTATGTAAGCTTAGATTGACAATGATGTATGAAAGTATGTTTGTTTGATTTTGAATTGATTCTCCTGCTATTCTATCCCGTACGTTTTTGTCAGGGGTTTCTTAGCACGTTCCGCATGCGCATAATAATTATAATAAAAATTGGGGTCGGCGACACTACCTGGGAATGTCGCTTTTACATGACCATGGCGGGTTGTTTCACGTGTCTCGGGGTTCGGGGCGTGACAACTGGCGACTCTCGGTTGTCGTGATAATTTCAAGATTTCAAATATTGACAGAGGGTACTGTTGACACCTTAAAAAAAAATTATTGCATGAAGATTATCTAGGTGTTTAATATAGTTTTTATAATGGAATATGTTTTTCCTAAAAAAAAATTAATTAAAAAAAAAAAGATGGGGCCAATGATCTAAATGTGACTAGCCAAGCCCATGAGGTCAAATTGGAATTAAAATGGCAAATTGGGGCAAAAATGCAATTTTCAAAAGTTGAGGGACCAATTTGCAAAATTTGCAAAATTTTGCCCGAACCCTTAAATCATTATCTTGGCCCCCAATTAAGTTGAAATTGAACTTGGGTCAGGTCTAATTAATCGAATCGGGCAAAAAGGACCTAATTGCATTGAATTTGGCATTTTCGGGCAAGAAAATGGCCAACTTTGAGGGACTTTCTTGCAAAATTGGGTGCAGATAATTGCGAAAAATGGTCAAGATCTTAAACTACTATACATGAGCTTTCTAATTGATTAAAAAAAGCAGCCAAATTAGTGGATTAAAGCACTCAAATCAGTAGCCAAAACTCAGTCCACGAGTTGGTCTTAATCCGGAGTTGCTGAGTAAGCAATTTGGTGGCCCCACCATATCCTCCTCAGCTGCCCAACCAGCCCGATCTTTGCACGTGATGGAAGACCGTATATAGTAGTGCAATTGGAAGAAAATTGGCCAGGGATAAGCTTCTGACAGAACCGAAAAATCGCAGCAAAACCTGCACACTCAACAGCTGCAGAATTGAAAAAAAATTGGCTAAGTCAGAGAGTGGGTGAAGTAGCCCTGTTGACAGGCCTGGTAGGTGGACAAAAGGCTGACCAAAAATCCTGTAATTCGGGGGGATAAGGTCACGGAAGCAAGGTATTTCAAGGGATGAGAGAGAGGAGACGAGAGGGAGAGGAGGGAGCTCGGAGTCGTTCCCCAAAGAGGCCCTCAGAAGCAACTCCAGAAAAAGCAAACCCAGAAATTCCAGATCAACCTCCAGAGAGAAAAGGGAAATTTTCGCAAACTTGCAGCCAAAATTAGCCAAAACCTTAAACTAGAGAGTGAAACTTCACTCAAATATCTTTCCATCCATAGGTCGCACGTCCAAAATGGAGATTGGGATGGCCTCCTAAAGCCCCCGAAACAGTGCCCTCCTGGCGGGCCAAGAAAGTCCGAAAATTTTTTTAGGTGTCGAGACTGGTTGGTCACGAGTGAGGAAAGCCAGTGTTTTTGAGAAATTTGAGAGACAAATGAGGAAAATCTTGACTTTTAACCCAAACTAGAATACATATAGTTTGGTGTGGTGTCAAGTTTTCCAACAAAATACGTCTTGAAGTCTAATGTTAGAGGTCAACGTAAACCTTCGTTGTCAGTTCTTTTTTGCAGAGCTCATTTCCAGTTGAAGAAGCCAACTTCCACAGGCCCCCGAGGATAATTTGTCGGTTTCATCGGCCAAGAAACACTTGAAAAGGAAACTAGGAAGCAAGGTAAGCATCCTAGATGTATTTATTTTCTATTTTGAGCATGTTTTGATCATGAAAATCAAGAGGAAAACCAGCCCAGAAAATTGATTTCTGAGGTTGAAATTTTTCTAAGTGTTTGAAATCTCTTCAAGAGTTTTGCATGTGTGCTTCTTGGAGAGGTTGTTTTGATGTTGTTAAGTGGGTCATTCTCTATGATGTTTCTTGCATTTGAAAGCTCATGTTACCTACTTTCACTCGGATTAAGTAGTGTTTCCCTTAGATCTCGTATGTGATGAGTGTTGGGGCTTGAATATGGGCATTCAACCTGTTTACTTGACTTGGGCTCAAACCCAGATTTGCAAAATCAGATCAAACTCGCATATTTGATGACGATTCCAGCTTGGTTTTCGTGTGTTTTAAGCTGTGATTTCTATCTAATCTTACTCCTTGCATGTGGTAGTTTAACCTTGATGTTTTAGTTCTACATAATATTACTCATGCGTTGAGATTGAAGACCGCAAACATGGCCCGAGGAAGCTGATTTGGGGTGATTTCATGCACGCCAAGTGTTCAACGAAATGCGCAAATCAAGTTTCGATCTTGAAACGGTCGATTTGAACCCGGTTATTGTGATATTCATGTGCTGTGTTGTTCAATGTTAGCATATATCGGTTTAGGAAATTATTATTTTTATTTAAATAAAAAATAAAAAAAATCCAAAAATCCAAAAATTTCAAAAAAAATATAAAGGTGATAGATGTATCAAATTAAGGCAAAAAATGGCATCTATGAAATTTTCCTACTTTTAAAATGTCATTTTCCTAATTTAATGCTATTTTGGTATTTTATAATCATTTTTGTAAATGATCCATTTTGCATAGATTAAAATTATCTAGAGTAATTTCATGCATCTAGGGTAATTTCATGCATATTTAAATTTCCATTTCGCTCACGGGGGTCCTGTCCCGGGGCGTGATAACAAGGCCATGTAATATTATTTGCCCGACTTGTATCGGGTTTACCTTTTCTGCGTTTATTTTCAAGTCATTTCAATTTATTGGATGTTTATTTACGCGCCGCTTTTCATTAATTTGAGTGTAAATTTCTCTTCTAAATTATGTTAAGATCAGTCTAGACATTAAAAAAAAAAACTACAAAAACATTTGCATGGACACTTAGTGGTTTCATAAATATTATAATTGGTAATCAAGATTGTGTGGCATTTAGATAAATAACTTTCCAAGTTAGTGGTACCGCAAGGGCGCTAATAGAAACATTGGCGTAAACAAGTCCCCGTTCCTAGAAATCTCTGGTTGCGTAGGAATCGAGACACCACTCCCGTGTCTCGATTGGTTTCTAGCCGACCCCAATAGGCTAGTGGCGACTCCTAGAAATAGTTAGGTTGTTAATAATTGAAATATGAAATCCAACGTCACGCGAGGTATGGGCTTGGGAGAGCCCGCGCCTAATTTAAGGCCATTGGTCCGCTTCTTTAGGCAAATACCCCTAAACCTTTTTCATTTTCCTTCGGACGGAAAAAAAGAGGTCGTGACAGGTACCCAAACGACAGAAAAGTCGATCTAGTGCCAATTGACAAGAATTGTGTGATTTGGTGGAATCACCCACACTTGATCATATGCCTCTGTTGAGTCGACCTATCTCCGGTCTCTAATTGATTTTTAACTGTGCTGTAATGACCCTTGCAGATTACCTTGGTTGAAAGGTCGCTTCCTGATCAAATTGTCGAGTCTGATGCATTAGAATCTCTTAACGGCTTCAACTGATAGACTAGTTTTAATATGAGTGGCTGACTTAAAAAGAACTATATGCGTGCCGATGAAATGCCTGTCTTAATTTATTGAAAATAGAATTGGAAAATCGGATCTCACAGTGTGGCATCCAAAATTTTAGACAACCCTCGGATAGGTGACAGTCACCGAACTGTGGCTTTGTTTTTATTTTACAAGCATTAATTTGTATTTGTTCATTCGAATTAATATTTTAATTTTGTCTTTTGAACCAAAAGGATGGAATTCAGTCTTGCGTAAGAATTATACGTGCTGAAATTAGAACTTTGAGGATGTTGGATGGCACGCAAGAATTTGGAGTGTATATATATACTTGTATATAAAGCAATTTAATTTTTGGATATTAATTAAATTCGGTAGAAATAAAATGCTTAATAAAAAAAAGGAATTTTGGGCCTTATTTTAAGGATTCTTGGGCCCAAGATTTCGGGCCCAAGCAAGCCCAAAGACCCCCCATGGGTGTCGACCGGATCAAAAAGGGGAGGGAGGAGTGCATGTCCTCCAACTCTTGTCTTCAATTTTTCCTCCACTTGTCCTTTCCCATTTACCACTTGTCCATTACATCTCCATTCAATTAATTTCCTACATGCAAAATAGAGTTAATTTGTTAATCAAAGACGAAAAAGAAAAGGGGGAGGGGAATTTCAGAAGTGAGAGAGGAGAGAGAGACCGAGAGAATTTTGAGAGTGAACCAAGCAAGGAGAGGAGGAGAGTTGAGCGTGAGTGCGGACAGCAAGGGAGGAGAAGGAAGGATCGCCTCCGCCGTGCGTGCGCGTTGCCGCCGTTGACGCTGTTCAAGCCTGCCGTCATTGAGCCGCGCACTCCTCACCGTCTCACCACACGCCGTTGAACCGTAGGACATCAAGGCAAGTGGAAGTTCACCTATCTATGCCTTTGCATGTTAGAATTGTCTATGGAATGTTAGTAGATGTGAGGAAGTGTAGAAATTAGAGCTGCATGTTGATTGGGACCACACTGGATGAAGTTAGAGCTTGAAGCAAAGCAGAAACAGTGCATGTATTGGATTTCGAATTTTTAAAAGGGAAAATAAGATCTAAAGATCTGACTATGATGAATTTTTGGGAAGTAAAGAGGGTATATTGCAATGTAGTATGCTGGTATATACTTGCTTGTGGGTGTTGGAGGTCAAAATCCATGGAATAGGAGCAAATTTTCCTTTGGCTAATAAGCTCTTTTGCAAGGGACAGAACGACCATCGGTGCTTCCTCGATTTTTCTGTAATTATCTAGCCATAATTCGACTTCGATTCCTTGATGAAAGTTTTAGGGCACATCCTCATGAAAAACATATCAAAAATTCAGAATAAAAGAACAAGGGATGACCCTCGAAATGATTTTTCTATGAAAACACCAAATCTGGAGATTTTACAGAATGATAAATAGGAAAAATCGAGATTTTTACCCTTGGTACGTAAGGAATCTGACTTGGTGTTCTTCATGAAATTTGTCCTATAGGTGAATATATTTCGAATTGCTATGTGATATGATGATGTTGATGGTGGAACCTTGTGATTGATAAAAGGTCCATGAGATATCTTGTTTGATATATGGAGGTGCTTTTGTGAATTAAAATGCTAATTGTTACCATTGAATCCTCGGGTTAATGATGCCTCGGGAATCGGGAGGTCCAAAGGATCGAAAGAGTTGATGCCTTGTGGATGCCCAGTGGCCCTAAGAGGCTAAATGCTGGAGGTATGCCCCGGGAGCTTCGGGATGCTCGGTTGTATGCTTGTCGGTACGTAAACCCGGATGACCGAGCAACCATCCTCATGGTGAGCTTCGGAGGTTTTCCTTGTGATGCTAGGTGGGGTACGAGATGCCTAGGGGCGTGATATGCTCCAGATGCCCGGTGGCTTTAGTGGCTAAATGCCGGAGGCTTTCCTGATGCCAGGGTGGATGCGAATGCCCAGAGGGACACAAACATTGGTCCTCTGGGGAATGAAATCTTTTGAAGGCTAAATAAATTATATGTGATCTGATTATGTGGCATATGATTCTTATAGAATTGCAATTGCTTTAATATTGAAGAATTCCATGATATTGATATCCATTTATCCCTTGATTTCTTGCTTTGTCTATCTTGTATGAAACTTGATACTAATTGTCATGCTCGACATAGCTTGTTGAATCTTTTGCTGCTGAGTGGTTGTATTCACCCCGTTTGGGGACTAACATTTCAAATTGAGATATGCCTCTGTTACCTGTCACATGTGGCACATTTTATGGCGTCTTGGTCGATGTTGAGTGCTTGTGTTCGGAGCACATCTGTGTCGGTGTGTGAGGGTTGGTGTTTGTCCGTGTTCGAGTCCTAGTAATGTATGATGTGGGTCTACTTGGAGGCCCCGTGGTGCAGGAGTTCCTATCCGTGCATGTTCGCCTTGACGGGATTATGATGGGGATGCTGCCGCCGCCGCCAGCTGATGGATTGGGCTGGGTGTGATTGACCTCGGGTGATGGGTAACTGATGGAGCTTTTTTTTTTGGACTGCCAGCACTATCCGATGGACTAAAGTTTATGGTTGCTGTAGAGTTGGACACTTTTGGTTATAGCCGAGTTTTAGAAAAGCCTTGGCCTTTTGTTGTACCAACTCATGCTGTCCATCAAGTTATGTAAATAAATGTGCTCAGTTTATCTTATGAAAATGTCTAGTAAGTGTGCATCATTTCGAAATGAATGGGTTGGGGAGATGTGAAATTGCTTCCGCTATACCTCTTACGTTGCGCCGGGACCGTTAAAAATAATAACAACCTCTCAGGACTTATAGACCTTCAAGTCAAGGTATCAGAGTGGAAAGCGCACTGTGACGACCCTATTGGATTGGGGTGCCACACACAGGTGAGACTTGGCCCATAGACGAGGAGCTTGGAGCGTAGATAACCTAGAAGATCTTCATTTTGAAATACACCATGTCGTGTTAGACTCTTCTGTATATAAATACTATTGTAAAAATATGTGTGGTTTGTGAAAATATAATCTTATGTTTGCTATCCCATTTTTGTGTTGTTTGGACTTTATGATTACGCCTTCGCATGCTTGATAAAATGAATGGGTCAGCAATAGTTCATGAGATGTTCCAAAATTGTATTGACCACAGAGGGATATGCATGCGCTTGGAGTTTGGGACGTGACACTTGGTCACCTTGGCACTTCAATGATGCGTAGAATAATTTAAAATACAAAAAGGCACCCTTTAAAATATACAAATGTATTGTTGTCCAAAAATTATAATTGTGAGGCTTGCTCACAAGGAAAGCTCATTATCAAACCTTCTATAACAAAGGTTAATCTCGAATCCTCTTTATTCTTGCAAAGAATTCAAGGTGATGTTTGTGGACCAATACAACCACCAAGTGGACCATTTCGATATTTTATGGTACTGGTGGACGCATCCTATAGATGTTCCCATGTTTGCCTATTATCTACTTGCAATGTACTTTTGCACGTTTACTTGCGCATATTATAAAGTTTCGGGCACAATTTCCTAATTATCCAATTAAGAGCATAAGGATGGATAATGTTGGTGAATTTACATCAAAGAGTTTTGATACGTATTGTACTTTATTCGGAATTGAGGTTGAGCACCCAGTTGCATATATTCATACTCAAAATGGATTGGCAGAATCATTGATTAGACAAATCCAAATAATTGTCCGCACTCTATTATTGAGAACAAATCTCAACAATACAGCATGGGGTCATGCAGTTTTGCATGCGGCAACCCTGTTGACACCTAATTTTTGTTTTCAAGTGAAAAAAAAATATTAGAGAAAAAGAGAAAAAAAAGAAAAGAAAAACAACAACAAAAGAAAAAGAAAAAAAAATAGAAAATAGAAAAAAAAAAATGAAAAATTGCTTAGAGGGCGGATTGGGCTGGATCCAGCCTCAAACCGGCCCGCCACCCCCATATTTATTTTCTTTCTCTCGCGCAGGGCGAGCCCACTCTTCTTTCCAATTGAGCCCAGCTCATGCCGAGGCTCTTCTTCTCTCGGTAGCTAGGGTTTTCGAGGGAGGGGGATTCGAGAGAGAGAGGGAGGAGGAGCGAGGGAGAGAAAGTTCTTGAGAGAGAGAGAGAGAGAGAGAGAGAGAGCTCGAAAAAGGGAGCTATGTCGCCGCCACTGTCGCCGACGAGCCGACCAATCGACACCGTTCGCCGCTGTCTTCCACGGAATCCAGATTTGAAGAAACGGAGGGGAGGAGGGCAGCGGTGGCGCTGCCTGACGCCGTCCGAGCCGCTGCCCTCCTCGTTGCCTCAAATTGACGCTAGCGAGCCACCTCGCTATAGCCCGTGCCGTTGCTCGCTCGCCTCCACCTGCAATCCAACACCGCCGTAGCAACCTGCTGCAACCGGCTCCGTCGCTGACGTCGCTGCAGCACTTGCAGTTGCGACAACCACCGCGCCATTAATCGGAGCTCTCCTCCGTCGGACACCGCCGCTTCGAGCCCTCGCCCATGTCGCTCCCTCGAGTCAACGAGCCACCTAATCAATGCTGTTCGCGACCGTCCTACCCGAAATCCAGATCTGAAAAAATTGAGAAGGAGAGAGGACCAGAGAGGAGAGGGGGGTCTCCGACGCCGTTTGAGCCTCCTCGCGCCACCGCCGCTCCACCCCAGTAGGCCGCTGTCCCGCCAGCCGCCGGGGTTCCTCCTTGCCCGTGAGCTCGCGCCACCGCTTCACTTGCGAGCTCGCGTCGTTGTCCCCGTTGTTGTTGCCTCGCAACTTCGCCCCTTGTTTGACGCTGCCAAAGCCACCGTCGCTCTTCCTGCTGCTGTCGTCGTCCGCCGTCCATCGTGCCGCCACCGCCGGCGTCCCTGTCGTTCCCCTCGGCGCCACGAACAAACCCGAGAGAAGAAGGTTAGAATGCCAGGTCGGGTGTGGGTCAAGGAAACAGGTAGGGTTTTGGGCGAATCAAGGCTGGGTTTGGGCTTGTGGGCTGGTCTCATGCGGGCTTAGGAAATAGGTGGGTCTTTTACTTTCTTTGGGCCATGACTGAAACATCAAGAAAATGGAATTTCAGGCCCACTCGGGCCCGTCACCGCCAAACGGGCTGAGCTCGGTTTAAAAATATTTAAAAAAAACAATTTTGAAAATCCAAAAAAATATTAAATATAAAAAAAATTAAAATTTTAAAAAAATTTAAAAAAAATTTGGAAAATAAAAAATGATGGGGTTTGATTAGGACTTGCCATGTATTTCCATTTTAGTGTAATTAGATCTTTATTTGCTCGTATATTAATTATATTGCATATTTAATTTGCACATCTAATTATGTTTAATTGCACGTATTTAATTTTAATGCAATTATGATCTTGATAGCTATGATTGTTATTTTAATGTTTGTGCACCTGCATGATCACCTCACATGTTAGTGGATAAGCATAAAATCAATCCAAACTGTTTGACAAAAATCATTTTGTTAAAATGAACAAGATTAGGTACCGAAAGGGCACTAATTGGTCAATTAGTGTAATCAAGTCCCCGACCTTAGATTCTCTGGTTGCGTAGGAAGTGAGGTGCACTCCCATATCTCACTTGGTTTCTAGCCAACCCTAATAGGCTAGTGGCGACTCATTTTGTGCAAAAATCCCTTAAGAATATCCTAACGTCACATGGGGTAGGAGCTTGGGAGAGCCCTCACCTGACCATGGGCCTTAAGCCTGTCCTTTAGGCAATACCCTTAAACCTGTTCCCTCCCCCCGAGGGTAGGTCGTGACAAACTCTAATAAGATTATGCCCCACTGCTAGTCTTTTACAATCTCCCATTAAAATAGTTTTTGATTAAGAACAATATATTTCACATTTACTGTGACATCCCGATTTTCCGATTCTATTTTCAATTAATTGAGACGGGCATTTCGTTGGCACGCATATAGTTCTTTTCCTTGAGTCGGCCACTCATGTGAAAACTAGTCTATCGGGTGAAGCTATTAAGAGTTTCTAATGCATCAGACTCGAGAATTTGACCAGGAAGCGACCTTTCGACCGAGCTAATCTGCAAGGGTCATTACGGCACGATTAAAATCGATTAGAGATCGGAGATAGGTCGACTCGACAAAGGCATGTGATCAGGTGTGGGTGATTCCACCAGATTGCACAATTCTTGTCGATCGGCACTGGACCGACTATTCTATCGATTGGGTACCCTGTGTTCGTAGTTGAAACCTTGAGATTACCCCGACAACCGAAAGTCGCCAATGTTTCAGAGATGTACATTGTGGCTTGAGATGATCAACCACAGGTCGAATGCATGAAAATTTCTAAAGGCTACCCGGTAGGTTGGGCCGCGCTAGTATTGTGCCAAAGTGAAATTAACCGTGGAATTGAGATCGAATTTAGAAATTGGAAGTCCGGGTGTGTCACAAATCATTTCAGGATCATTAACTCATCTTCGGAAGATTTTTCATGTAATCAGAATATTTCAGAAATTAAATCAAAGAATGGCTATTTTGGCTCGAGAAATTAGTAGGCCCGCCTTTGGTCTTGCTTTTGGAACTTAAGTTGGTTCTATGGACAAGTGAAGATGTAAATTGAAGTGTGGTGACATTGGATTAATTTTATGAACTTCAATTGGACTCAATTGGAAGAGAATTGAATGGAATTGGAGAAATTAGTGTACAAGAATTGGACCCCGGCGGAAAATGAAATTTGCAACCATTGGAAGAGGTTGTGGAGGATTGGGTGAGTGGAGTGTGATGTCACCCATGATGTCATGGTGGTGGGCCATTTTTGTGGATTAAAGGAAAAGAAAAAAAAGAAAAAGAAAAGGGCCCCCTCCCTTCTCTCTCCTCCCTCTCTTCTTCCTCCCTCTCGTTGGCTCCCTCTCTCTCCCGATTTCCTCTTGCTGCTGGACAGAACCGAGCAGACCAGAGGAGCCGAAGAAGCCGCCGGACCTCATGCCTTCGCCCGTCCGCTCGTCGCCGCCGCCTCGCGCCGCCCGCGCCCGCTTGCCGGTCAGCTCGTCTCCCCGCTCCGCCTCAGCCCGCGTCCCCAGCAGATCTGAGAACCCCGAACCAACAAGCCGAAGACCAGTTGAAGCTAGCAGCTCCACTCGTCGCCGGAGCTCACCGCCGCCGCCGTCGTCCGTGCGCGAAGCTCGCGCGCCCGCGTGTCGCCTCGCTGGACAGCTGTCGCGCGCTGCTCCGCCTTGCTCGCCCGGTCCCGAGCTCCTTCCCCTCCATCCAGCCGTCGTCGCCGTCGCTAGGGTCGCCGTCAGCCTCGCCGGAGCTCCGCCCGAGCTGCCGCCCCTCTTCTCCGCCGTTCCTCCGCCCATCCCGGCGCCGGATCTGCTCCCTCTCGGCCCCAAGCAGAATCTGGAAAAATGGGTATAGCAGCGGGTGTTTGGCCCGTTTTGGCCGCCTTCCCGAGCCCGGATGCTCGGCCCGCCTTGAGGAAAGTCGATCCTCGCGTCGTCCTCGTCATTTTGGTTCGCTCGGTTCGCTAATCCGGTGAGTTTAACTCACTAAACCTTGATTAGACGGTTAATGATGCCCTAAGTGTGCTTAGCCTAAGTTAAGTAAGCTTAGGTGGTTAAATTAGTTTATTTGGTTGATGATTAGATTATGGTGTTTAATTAAGTTAAAGTGTGTTTAGTTTAAAGTTAAGTATGTTTATTTTTAATATAAAGCTTTGATGTGACATAATAGGGTTTTAATTTTGAATTATTTAATTGCTTCGAAATTCTGGAAATTTATAATATTATATTAGTTCCGAAATTATTAAAATATTATTATTAAAAAAAAAAACGGAAAAATTATTTTTGACCCCGGTTGCTCAGAAATTCGTGCCGATCGCTGCTATGTAGTCGGATTTTGAAATTGACGATTGGATCTTATAAATCGAGTGTGGATTGTGAAAGATAGGGATATTATTATCTAATTAATTTTCGAAATAAATTTAATTATTAAATAAATTCCGAAAATTAAGTTGGGACCCTAAATTCTCAGAATTTTGTGCCGATCGCTGCTGTGTATTCAGATTATGAATTTGATGATTAGATATTACAATTGAGTGATGATTTGTGCAATTAATTATTGAATTGTTGTGTGCTGGTTGAAAAACTAGGGTCGCAGTAGTGGCTAGGCCGACTGGATCCTTATTCTAAGAAATGCCGTCAAGGGAGAGTGATGTGGCTCGGGTCGCAGTAGTGGCTAGGCCGACTGGACCTTTGTTCTTCTAGAGATGCCGTCAAGGGAGAGTGACGTGGCTCGGGTCGCAGTAGTGGCTAGGCCGACTGGACCTTTGTTCTTCTAGAGATGCCGTCAGGAGAGTGACGTGGCTCGGGTCGCAGTAGTGGCTAGGCCGACTGGACCCATGCTCCTTCGGGAATGCCGTCGATGTACTGACGAAGCCGCGCTCCAAGGTGGGGAGGCGATGCCTGGTTATAGGCCAGTAGATAGCTGAACTGTGAGTAAGCTATGCCCTTGTTTAGCCGTGAATGACAATTGGAATGCATGTTGAGTGTTGTTGATGGGTCGGATTATGGGACGGAATTGTGCGGCATGGAATGGGACGTGTCATAACAATTTAGTCTTATAATCAGAACCCCCGTGGTGGTTGGTTATATGAAAGTGAATGCGTTTTGGTTGTTTAAGTTCCTATTACTATCTGTGATTGAGCGATTTGAATCGTGCTAATCTGCAGGGAAGAATTGAGGCGAGGTAAGCTCTCTGTGTGATGTGGCTAGGCCACCATTGGGCGTATTTTCTTTCTAATAGGGGTTTAGGGGGTTGAACTTGCTGAGACATCGTCTCATCCCGGTTGTGGGATTAAAATTTCAGGTCCCTGATGGACGGAGTGGCCAGATAGCTTTGGTTGGCCTTGAGGAGTTGCAGAGGTGAAGGCATAAGATTGGAGAACGTGTCCGACTTGTAGGTCGTAGGACAATTCCTTTTTAAGAGCCGGTCTTTTGTAGACTTTTGGCTATAGGCCTTCGTTTGTAACTTCGTTGGTTTATGTAAGTGATTGGTTGTGAAATTGTTTCCTGCTTTTCTATCCCAAGTTAAATGTTGTCAAGGGATTTGTTTCGCTTCCGCATGCGTAAATAAATGAATGGGTCGGCGACATATCCTGGGATGTCGCATTTTTGATCGACCGTAGTGGGATGTGCGCGCGCTTGGGGTTCGGGGCGTGACATTTACGCACCTTTGGTTGTGCAGTATAAGTGCTTGTAGCACCGCCAAAAAGAATGAAAATGGGTCCCCAATGTCGTTTGTGCATTTATGTTGGGTTTAACTCACCGTCCATTATTAGGTTCTTGTAACTAATTACCGGTGATCTTTTTACTGCAATATTTGTAGATTGTCATTTTGATGAGACTAGGTTTCCATCAATTGAGATACTTATAACTTCCATGACTGCAAAACAAAAACTAGTTAAGGTTTTCTCCTGAAATGAGAAAAATTTATCTCAATTGGACCCAAGGATTCCTGAATGTGAAAATGAGATGTAGCACATAATCCATTTACAAGCTATTGCCAATAGACTTCTTAATGTATTTAATGATGCTATTAAGGTAACGAAATCTCATATTCCAGCTATAAATCTTCTAGCCAGGATAGTTGTTCCCGAAAAATAAGCTAAAATGGATCAAAATCTCCCGCACTTGAAGCGTGGTAGACCGATAGGATCAAAAGATACTATTCCTCGAAAACAAAGGGGAAAGAATCAGGAATCCGCTCCAGAAGAGCTTGGCGTTCTACTTGCTCTCAAAGAGCTTATTGCCTCTAAGGAGGCGCAAACCCATGAAAGGAACACCAACCCCGAGAATACATGAGAATTCTATTACACATTGTAATGTGATTTGTGTGGCATCCCAAAAATTCAAAGCCAAGCCATAAGGTGTGTTAAAGTCTCTAATTAGGTGATAAAAATTTCCATGGCTTATGCTTTAGCCATTAGTCTTTTAATTAGATGATTTGTGCATATGATTGTGAAAATTTAAATTTGATAGGTTAATAATCTATGCTTGGCCATGTACTTTATAAAGAAAATTTCAATAAACAAAATGTCACAAGACTTTGGCCAAGATGAAAATTGAAAATTGAAAATATTTATAGAAAGGAATTTCAAAAAAAAAAAAAGAAGAAGGAAAAAGGTCGATTTTTAGGATGGGCCTTAGGCCCATTGGCCTAAGCTTTTAAAGGGCCAAGTTGGCCGGCCCAATAGAGGCCCAAGAGAAGTGGTCGACCAGCCCAATAGAAGCCCACACCCAAGCCCAAAAGTCCATAGGACAAGTGGCACAAGACTCTCATGCATTGGCTTAGGGGAGAAGGCCATGCATTGGCCTTGGTTAAGGCAAGTAATCATGAGGATTTGGGGTATAAAAAGGGAGAGAGAGAGAAGGGTGGCCGGTCATTTGCTCGCCCAAAGAGAGAGAGAGAGAGAGAGAGAGAGAGTTGTGCGCGAGAGAGATTTCGAGAAAAAGGGGGGAGCGGCCGAGAGAGAGAGGAGGAGGAACCGCCATGTGCCGCCGTGTTCGCCGCTGTACGCCGTTGACCGACCGGTCTAGAGGCAAGTGGGAGTCCTCTAGCTTCTCTTGCATGCTTGAGTGTTGTTTGCATGTTAAATTTTTGGGTGTTTAAGTGAGAAAAACCGAGGTGTGGTTGGCTTATACTTGAATCGCATGACTGTTCTTGCTCGGATCATGTGAGTCAGAATGTTGTTTGAGCTTGAATGTGTGTTTAGAGTCAGATTTTGGCTTTGATTTATTCATGAAAGTTTTAGCTAACATCTTTTACTACAACATACTGAAATTTCGTGGAAAATGATGGAGATTTGAGGGGTTAAAGTTTCATCCTACGGAGACCCCAGATCTGGAAAAAGTTTACTGACCTTTGGTTGGATTTGTGGTTGCATGTTGGTTTGTGTTGAGAATCTCACTTCAATTTCTTCATGAAAGTTGTAGGGGACATCTTAAAATACAGCATACTCAAATTTTAAGTGAAATGAACAAGAATAGCCTAGTAAATCAACTAGATCTTGAAGACGATAATTCTGGTGATGTATTCCGAGACACCCGAGACTTCATGGACATAGATGATGACTATAATCTGGTTATTTGACCTGTATCTCTTCATGAAACTTTTAGAGGACATCTTGTTGTATAACATATCCAAATTTCAGAGGAAACTAAAGAGAATAGGTAGGTGAAATCTCAATATTTCGGAGGTGTGTACACTGGACGATGCGGTAATGGATCCAGAAGCTTCATGAGATTGTATAAAATAATATAAAAATAATCTGGCTTGGAGTTATCATGAAATTTGTGCGAAAATGTCTTGGCTATAACTCAGTGAAATTTCATAATTTTTGGAGGCCGTATGGATATTTTAATCGAATTTCTTCGGAAACCGTGCATTCTGGTTTCATCCGAGAATTTATATAATGTTTTGTGAAAATTGGGAAATTGTGTGAAATGCTATTTGGCCATGTATTTTTTATGAAATTATCATTCTATTGGCTTGTTTAATATTTGCTGTAATTTTTATAATTTTGGGAATTTGTTGATATTAAATTTATGGCAATGACAAAAGTTGGAATTTAAATAAATAAATAAATAAATAAATAAATAAATAAAAGAGAAAAATAAAATAAAATAGATTATTTTATTGGCCATAAATTTCATTAAATTTATCTTGTTGCATGTATGATAAAGTCTTGGTATATGTATGACATTGAATCGAGATGCATGTGTGATAAAGTCTTGGAATATGTATGACATTGAATCGAGATGCATGTGTGAATCTCATGCCAAGTATGACTTGTTTGATGTCATGCCATATGCCATGTTAAATTGAGATCAAAATAATGGTAAATATGGATAATGATAAGTGAGGAGGTGGTTGTGGTGGAATATAATGCCCGGAATGTATAGAGATGCATTACCGGATGGCCCTGGGAGATTCAGGATGCCTGGAACGTGAGGGTGCCGGAAGCCCTGTCGAAGGTTTCTGCCCGAAGGGAATGCCTCATGATGCTAGGATTGGGGTGCGGGATGCCCGGCTAGGGAGTGTAAATGCCGAAAGCCCTGTCGGAGGTTTCTGCCTGAAGGGAATGCCTCGTGTGCCAGTTGGGATGCGAGATGCCCGGAATGTGGGGGGCCGGATGCCCGATGGCCTGGGAGGCTACATGCCGGAAGCCTCGGAGGTCTTTGCCTGAGGGGATGATGAAATTGATGATTTGAGAAATGGGTGATGTGGTGATCAAATTGAAAGCAAAAAGTGGAAATTAAACCATGGCATGATATGCATGATGATATGCATGATGATTGATGATGATGATGATGATATGTGATGTGAAATAGTGATGATCACCCATAACGATGATGATGATGATGATGATGATATATGATATATGATATGGCATAATGATATGCATGATGATATGCATGACGATGATAATGATGATGATATATGCTATGGCATAACGATATACATGATGATATGCATGACGATGATGATGATGATGATATATGATATGGCATAACGATATGCATGATGATATGCATGACGATGATGATGATGATGATATATGATATGGCACGATGACATGTGTAATGTGATGATGTCATGATGATAATGACATATATGATATAATGATGCCATGATGATGATGACATGTGTAATGTGATGATGTCATGATGATGATGACATGTATGATACGATAATGATACACATGTATGTGTTATAAATTGATATGATGATGCATGATAGTATGCGCATGGCTTCAAGGTAAGTAACGCTTGCAACGCATGTATGATTTGCATGATGCATTGAGTTGTTATTGGATTCCTTATCTGCTGAGTGGTTGTACTCACCCCTTTTGGGGACCAACATTTCAGATTAGCAGTATGCCGCTTCCTGCCGTCACGCGGGGTGCATTTTATGGGTTACCGTCCGACGTCGAGGTAGAGTGTGAGGAGTTCAGCTGTCCTTCTGTACCTGAACTCACCTACATACGTGTGCGTTGTTTTGTCTCGTACGACATAGGCCTGGCTGGGGGCCCGATTGTCCAGGAGTTTGACTCTATCCATGTTCGCCGCGATGGGGTGATGAGAGGGATGTTGCCACCGCCGCCGCCTGACGCACCGGAGTGGGTGTGAGGCCTGTGCGTGACGAGTAGGGGCTGTTTCTTTTTGGTTAGTTAGCCGACACTTATGATGGGGGTTGTACACGTGAGATGAAGAGGGTCAAGGGTTCTTTTTGAGGTTTTAGGCTAGACATGGCTGAGTCCTAGCTTTTCCTTTTGATGTACCGACCCAAAAGAAGTCCCATCTTGAAAATATATATGTAAATAAAGTGTCGTGGCTTGTTTATAAAATTATGGTGATTAGTGGTGTGTATTTGTATCATGATTGGTAGGGGGAGAGATGGTGATGTTCTAATTTGCTTTCGCTAATGAGTCGCGCTAGGACCGTTTTGTTTAAAAAAAATGTGTGTCTAGGAATTACGACGCTTCTTCTAAGGAGAAAGGTAATAAGATGTAACATTGGCGCCGGTGACGATCTACGAAGGGTTTGGGGTGTCACAATTTGGGATCGAAATAAAATCATCATTGATGATGCTTTTGCATTCTTAATTGCTCATAAAATTATGAATGATGGTTGTGAGCCGCAATCTATTATTGAATGTCGTCAAATGCAAGATTGACATAAGTGGGAGGAAGCAATTAAGGTCAAATTAACTTCCCTAACTAAACGAGAGGTTTTTGGACTTGTAACTTGTATCCCCGATAATGTAAAGCTCGTTGGATATAAATGGATATTTTTTTAGAAATGAGATGAGAAAAACGAGATTGTCAAGTATAAAGCTTGACTTGTTGCCCAAGGATTCTCCTAAAGACCTGTGATTGATTATAATGAGACATATTCACCTGTGATGAATATGATTACATTTCATTATCTCATTAGTCTAGTAATCTCTGAAAGATTAGAAATGTGTCTTATGGACATTGTGATGGCATATTTATATGGTTCATTAGACTTGGATATTTATAGAAAAATTCCAGAGAGATTCAAAATGCCTGAAGCATGCACTCTCATAATTTGTTCTCAATAAAATTGCAAAGATCCTTGTACTGGTTAAAGCAATTCGATCACAGGTGATATCAATGCATAAGTGAGTACTTAATTAAGGAAATGTACAAGAATGATCCTATCTGCCCATGCATGTTTATTAAGAAATCAAAAACTGAATTCGCTATTGTAGCAGTTCATGTCGACCAAACTTTAATCGGAACTCTAGAAGAGTTAGCTAAAATTGCTAAATATTTGAAAATGGAGTTTGAAGTTAAAGATTTGGGTAAAACCAAACTTTGTCTTGATCTAGAGCTTGAGCATAAAGCAAATGGAATAATTGTCCATCAATTAACGTACGTTGAAAGATTGCTTAAACGCTTCAACATGGACAAAGCTCACCCATTAAGCACCCCTATGGTTGTAAGGTCTCTAGATCCCCAAAAGGACCCATTTCGTCCTAGAGAATCTGATGAAGAGATAGTTGATCTTGAAGTACCATATCCCAATGCAATTGGGGCTTTGATGTACTTGGTATAATGTACGAGACCAGATATCGCTTTTGCGGTAAATTTATTGGCACGTTTTAGTTCTGAGTCAACTCGGAGATACTGGAACCATAGATTTGGGATTATATTATTCCAAGAATTCTACTAACTCTAGTTTAGTTGGATATGCTGATGCTAGATATAGATCTGATCCACATAAAGCTCGCTCTCAAACCGGGTATTTATTTTGTTATAACGGCACCGCTATTTCTCGGTAATCTATGAAGCAATCACTAGTAGCTATATCTTCTAACCACTCTTAAATTATTGCTTGATATGAAGCTAAAAGAGAGTGTGTTTGGTTAAGATTCGTTATAACGTATATTCATAATTCTTGTTGTTTAATACTGGTTACAAATTCTTCCACTGTAATTTATGAAGATAATTCTGGTTGTGTTGCACAAGTTAGAAGAAGATATATCAAAGGTGATAGTGTGAAAGCTAGTACGAGCACCTAGAGGGGGGTGAATAAGTGTAAAAACAAATTTCCTAAAGTGCAGTGTGCAATTCAAATCAGCAATAGATTATGAAACGGAAATTAGATTTTTGTAAACAAATCAAATTACGATCAAAGTAAAAGAGCGTAAGGAAGAGAATAAGAACACATGGTTTATAGTGGTTTGGCTTAATCCAAGCCTACGTCCACTCTTCCACACTGACAGCCAACCGGCTGGATTTCACTATGAAACAAAAGAGTTGTTACAGTAAAGCTCTTCCTTGATTCCACAGTGTAGAGACTCTTCTACACTTCCTCAAGGTTTCTCAAAGATATAGAGTCTCTTTTGCGTACAGAATTTCGTTCAACAGTTTAATTGATTAAGAACAAGGAACTTCAGACTTTAGAATTCTTCTATCGCGCACACACTCGAACAACTGGAACGTCTTCTTTATTTATGCCATCATACCCGTTGACACTTACCAAAGGAATTCTTCTAATCTACCAATTGGACATAATCAATTAGGAAGATTCCGAGCTATTTAAGGAATATGACAATAGCCTACCAATCTTGCTCACTCATACAATCAGGATTTTGGTTTCTATAAGTAGAACCTTCCAAGTATACTTCGCCAATTAACAGATCCACAATCCCTGAATCAATCTTGATTTGAATAATGGATTCCGACATGCTGTATCTAGCCAAGAGATTTTCTTCAGTCGATAAAGTCAAATCCTTAATTAAACATCCAGTTCTGGATAAGCCTTCTTCGATGGTCTAGAAACTGTCAATGAGGATAGACTTTGAGTCTTAAGTCTGGCAGTTCGGAGTCTTCAGACTTTGATGGAAGAGTCTACAAGTCTTCAGACTAGACTGATGGAAACGTTTTGTCAACTTCAAAACACTCAAGGAAGTTTTCTCCAACAATTTTCCCCTTTTTGATGGTGACAAAACTTTCCTACAGATTTGGATAACTTTGACCCGCAAAACATTACTCAAGCAAATATGGATATCTCATAAAAGATAAATGGCTTAGTAAAGATAACATTAAAATCTGCATCCACATAAAGTAGGTTAGTTCTGTAAATGAACAAAGCCATGAGATATCAACAGTGCTTAAGATAAACAAACATTTAAACAGTCAAACCCAAATTCAGTCCAAATCCAAATAGCCAAGCACAAAAGTCAAGTCAAGTCAAGGCATCACAAAAGTTAAGAGTTCAAAGTTCAAAAGTTCAAATCTGCACCACATCTCTCCCCCTTTTTGTCATCATTAAAAAGGTAGAGATGAAAAGAAAATGGAATTAAGATTACTTGGGAACACGGACTAGCTGGAAATCTCCCATTGACTGGACAATTCCTTCTAGCTTTTTCAAGTCCTCCTTCAGTTGCGCCACATCTTCACCCTTAGCATTTGCTTGAACTTGAAGAGCAAGGGCATGGATTTGATCATTCAAAGAAACCAAAGAAGCTTGTCTTGCATTCTGCAAGTTCTGAATTTCGTATCCCAGAGCATAGATTTGACCTTACATCTCCAAAAGAACATCAAGCATTCTGCGAAAGTCTGCTGAATTATCAGTCTGAGTACTGGCATCTGTATGATCAGACGGCGTATTGACAGATGATGGCAAATCAGCATGGTCACGCAGATTGGGCGATGAAACATCATGTCCCTCCTCAGGAAATTGAGAGGCATAGATGTCCTCTGGATCTGCTGGAGAGCGGCTTACTCCTTCACTAGTGACAGGAAATGAGGACGTACCTCTTTTCTCAGGATCTCCCCCTGTTTCCATGCCTTCAGGTGGAGAAAAATATTCCATCTTCTTCTTCTTTCTCAATCCTTTCCTCCTTTGCTTCTTTCTCCAATTCTTCTCTCTCACTAGTTCTCTGTTCTGTCTCATCCCTGTCTTGTTCCTGTCTCTCCATTGATTCTGGAACAAAACGACTCAAGTTCTTCAATGCCATTGCAGAAATGGTGATATCATCCTCATCCTCTTCATCCTCAATGATGAGTGCTCTTCTTTTCTTGGATGGAGCAGTCACGGGCTCATTCCTTTTTCTCTTTGCAGTCGAAGAGACTGGATGAGTCTTGACAAGGTTTTCTCCTTGAATTGCTCCAACGCCTTGTTGAGTTCCTTCATATGCATTTTAGAGACCATTTTCAGTCCCACCACCGTTTGATCGCACGTTCGAACACAAAGAATTCAAGGAGGCTGAACGTTCAAATGTCTGAATAACTTGGTCACAAGTATTGGGTAAGGAAGTTGACCATTGTCCTTCACCATTGTTCTGTACATGTGGAACATAATAGTGTGTGGGAGAGAAAACTTTTTACCAGCATTGATGGCGTACATCAACTTTGCTTTCGAGTTTGAAACGTCGGTCTTTGAAGTTGATTTTGGTCTGAGACAGTTAATCACTATCTTGTGAAGCAAAATGTTGGACGCATTCATTCTCAAATAGGAAATCTTCCCTTTCGTTGTTCTATCCTGAATAAGCTCCAATGTTGCACGAGCAATAGACACACTGATAGGTTGATATCTCCCTCTTTCAACCCCCAATCACATTAGCCAGAGTATTCATGTCAACCACATAGTCCTGATCTCTAACACTGAAAGAAAACCTATCGCATCCAAGAAACTAAGATTTGAATAGAAGTAAGCAATAAGTTCAACATGAGCCTATGTTGTTTTAGAACAAAACTGTTCGAGTTGCAGAAAATTGCATTTTTCTCGCAGATTGACATTCATAGAGTCAAGAAAATCAAAGTCCACCATCTAGGGTTTATCACGCCATGCTTAAGCAACTTAGAGTACAGTTACTTGTGTTCCTCCAAGCAAAACAAGTCTGTCCTTTTGCTTTGGATTTTTGCCGCAACACCCATTCTCGGTTTAAACTGACTGTACATCTTATCTTCGTCATTCCCATCAGGCTGACTTAGCCCTCCAACACGTGGATCACTTGGGATATTTGCAAAGCCATCTTCTGCTAACCCCGCAGGGGCAATTCCCAATTGTTCTATTGTGCGTAAAAAGAAAGTTTCATTTCTATACCCTTTGTCTTTCAGAAATTCATTAATGTAGTTCAACAGAGTACCACCCCTCTTCAAAGCACGATAAATCTTGTAGGTAAAAGCAGGCTTAAGAGTTCCTACAGGTTTTGCATCTTCGATGATTTCTTCCTCTTCTTGATGTTCAACATCCTGAGATCTAGATGGAGGAGATGGACGCTACTGAGAATGTTGCGGGCTCTGCTGCTGTTTAGGAGATTCTTCTTCCTCGGTGAGATCAAAGTGCGTAGGCCCCTCACACATTTGTTGTGGTCCCCTATTCGCGATCCTTGAAGACTTTCTTTGAGATGACATCTTTCACAGTCTTTGAGAGATTCCAAGTTTGTTTCCCAAGAAAGATGAAAACTTTTCGAGGATTAAATAAGAAAAGAAGACAGAAATGGAAGATATGTGCTCTCTTAGGGTTTTGAGAGTAAAACGAAGAAGAACCAATAGTATATAAGGCAGTTGAAGTGAGGCATACAAAGCGTCGTGAAAAAGGAAATATAAAAATGCCTTTTTGAAAAATAACTGCCTTTTCAAAAAATTAGATAACTGTCATTTAAAAAAAAACTTCTTTTTCGAAAAAAGAAGGATTACAATAATCAAGGAAAATGGGAAGTAACACCAATCAATTTCGGATAGAAGATCATACCTTTTCAAGATTTGATCCGAGAGATAAATTTTTAAAATAAAAATAACTTATAGCCGAGAGTCTTGATTGTCTGAGTCTGAAAGTCTTTAGACTTTCAGTCCTGAGTCTGAACTTCCTCAGACTTTAAGATATTGAGTCTGGAACGAATAACTTCAAATTGATTTTTCTCTAAAGGCTTTGTAAATATATCCGCCAGTTGATTCTTTGAATCAATAAATTGAATCAAAACTTCTCCATTTTGAACATGATCTCTAATGAAATGATGTCGAATCTCTATATGTTTTGCTCTTGAGTGAAGAATCGGATTCTTGGTGAGATTGATTGCGCTAGTGTTGTCACATTTGATCTCAGTGCATGAATCTTCAATTCCAAAGTCTCTTAGTTGTTATTTTATCCACAGAATTTGTGAACAACAACTTCTAAAAGCTACAGATTTTGCTTCTGCCGTAGAGAGAGCTACTGTATTTTGTTTCCTTGAAAACCAAGATATTGTTCTGCTTCCAAGTAGTTGACATGTGCTCGAGGTGCTCTTTCTATCGACTCTGCATCCAGCTAGGTCTGCATCTGAGTATCCAAGAAGAATGAAATCTCCTTCTTTAGGATACTAGAGACCAAAGTTTGAAGTTGAGGTAATGTATTTGATAATACGCTTCGTAGCACTTAGATGAGAATCTTTAGGGTCTGCTTGAAATCTGGCACACATACAAACACTAAACAAAATGTCAGGTCTAGAAGCAGTAAGATAAAGAAGTGAACCAATGATACTCCTGTATATCTTCTGGTTAACTTTCTTTCTTTCTTCATCTTTGTTTATCTTCAAAAAACTTGACATTGGTATGTCAGTCTTTTTGCAATTTTCTAGTCCAAACTTTTTTACAAGTTCTTTAGCATATTTTTCTTGATGAATAAAGATTCATTCCTTTAGTTGTTTCACTTGAAGCCCGAGAAAGAAGGTTAGCTCACCCATCATGCTCATTTCAAACTCATCCTGCATAGACTCAGAGAATTTCTTGCACATATTTTCATTAAAGGATCCAAAAATAATATCATCAACATAAATTTGAACTAGTAGAAAACTTTTGCTTTCTCTTTTGATAAATAATGTAGTATCTACTTTACCTTTGACAAAGCCATTTTGAATTAAAAACTTACTTAGTCTGTCGTACCAAGCTCAAGGTGCTTGCTTTAAATCATATAAAGCCTTTTTCAGTCTGAATACAGAGTATGGTTTCCTTGGGTCTTCAAAACCGGGTGGTTGTTCCACATAGACTTTCTCTTGGATGAATCCATTTAGGAAAGCACTTTTGATGTCAATTTGGAATAACCTGAAATTCTTGTGATAGGTAAAAGCATGTAATAATCTAATTGCTTATAACTTTGCTACTGGCGCGTAGGTCTCATCATAGTCTATCCTTTCTTCTTGCGTATATCCCTTGGCCACGAGTCTTGCTTTGTTTCTTACGACTTTTCCTTTCTCGTTCATCTTGTTCCTGAAAACAGCTCCAATGATGGATTTACCTTTCGGTTTATGAGTCAATTCCCAAACATCATTGATGCTGAATTGCCTGAGTTCTTCTTGCATAGTTTCAATCCAGCTTTCATCAGTCAAAGTTTCTTCTATGCTTTTGGGTTCTATTTTAGAAATAAGAGCCACAACACTAGACTCTTCACGCCTTTTGGATCTTGTGCGAATCCCTTCAATAATATTGCCAATAATGAGATCTTTGGGATGACTGGACTTATGCTTCCAGTTGCTGGTTGATTTGTCAGATTGTTGATCATTTTTCTTATTTGAATCTTCGACGACAATTTGTTGCTGGTCTTCTGAAGTCTAAGCTGCTTCTAAAGATTTAGACTTTGCAAAGTCTAGAGCAAATTTAGATTCTTCAGGTTGAGTCTGAATCGATTGTTTTGTATAAAGTCTTGAAATTTGACATTCATCGATTCCTCCACAGATTGAGTCTTTTTGTTGTAAACTCTGTAAGCTTTGCTTGTAGTTGAATATCCAAGGAAGATGCATTCGTCTGATTTTTCTTCAAATTGTTTTCCTAACACACATGGTGTGCATATATCAAACTTTTGGTATGTTAGATTAGGTAGTCCACGAACAAGCTTCTTTGCTGAGATTTTGGCTATTTGCTTCAAGTTGATGTGCCCAAGTTTTCTGTGCCATAAGTTTGGTTCTTCTTGAATTGAGATTAGATATTGAGTTTCATCTAGTTTGATATCCAAAAGGTAAATATTCCCATGTCTTCAACTTGTGAAAGACTGATAGGAGTCTTTATTGGTTCTTGAACATATTCCTTTTTGAAAGTTGATTTTGAAACTGGTGTCACATAGTTGATTTTGAGGTCTCGACTGATAGGTGCTTGTTTTGAGTGTGGCCAACAGGGACACATGGCCAGAAATTGTCCCAGAAGACCGATGGGACTGCCACGGTTGTCGCCACTGCCACAGATGAATCAGAACCGGGGACTACTGCCACCAATTGTACAGCCAGGTGGACTACTTAGGCCTCCATCTCAGGGAAGAACTTATGCGATCACAAGAGGACAGGTGAAGGATGCACCTAATGTGATTACAAGTACTGTTTCACTGAACAACCATGCTGCTTATGCTTTATTTGACCCTGGTGCAACTCATTCATTTATAGCTGAGCGGTATGTTAAGTTGGTAGGATTAATTCCTGAGTTGTTAGAATCAATGATTAGTATATCGACACCATTAAAGGATAAGGTGTTAGTTACAGTGGGTTATCTTGGTTGCACGTTAGCGATTGGTGAGCGAGAGGGGAAGATAGACTTGATAGTTTTAGCCATGTATGCCTTTGACTTGATAATTGGCATGGACTGGCTCACCAAGCAACGGGCTAAGCTAGACTGTTATCGCAAGACAATCCAGTTTAACTTGTTAGAGGGTGAAGGTTTCGAGTTTATTGGGAGTCGAGGAGGACCCTCGATTCCCTAATCTCGTCACTAGAGGCAACCCGGTTGTTAGATGAGGGTTGTCAAGGTTATCTGGCGACTGTCATGGACACGACAGTTGAGGAGTTGAAAATTGAAGACATCGCAGTGGTTCAAGAATTTCCAGATGAATTCTCGAAAGAATTGCCAAGTCTACCACCAGAAAGAGAAATAGAGTTTGTGATTGAGTTAGCCCCTGGGACAAAGCCAATCTCTAAGGCTCCTTACCGGATGGCTTTATCGGAATTGAAAGAACTGAAGGTGTAGATGCAGGAATTATTGTATAAGGGATTCATACGTCCCAGTGCATCACCTTGGGGAGCACCAGTGCTGTTCGTGAAAAAGAAATATGGTTCATTGCGCCTGTGCATTGACTATCGACAACTTAATCAAGTGACGGTCAAGAACAAGTATCCAATCCCGAGAATTGATGACTTGTTTGATCAACTACAAGAAGCATCGATATTTTCGAAGATTGACCTGAGGATGGGATATCATCAGCCGAGGATCAGAAAAGAAGACATTCCAAAGTCAGCATTTCGTACTCGATACGGCCATTATGAGTTCACAGTGATGCCGTTTGGATTGACGAATGCCCCAGCTGCTTTCATGGATTTGATGAACCGAGTCTTTAAAGAATACTTGGATCAGTTTGTGATCGTGTTCATTGATGATATTCTTGTGTACTCTAGAAGTCCAGAGGAGCATGAAGGACATTTGAGATTGGTATTGCAGACTCTAAGGACACATGAGCTGTATGCTAAATTCAGCAAGTGCGAGTTTTGGTTGATTCGTGTTACTTTCCTAGATCACGTGATTTCAGGAGAAGGAATCTCCGTGGACCCATCTAAGATAGAAGCAGTGATCAATTGGCCAAGACCTACTACAGTTACAGAAATCAGAAGTTTTCTGGGTTTGGCAGGGTATTACAAATTTGTGGAAGGTTTCTCATCGTTAGCCTCGCCTCTGACAAAGCTCACAAAGAAAAACGAGAAGTTCATATGGACAAACAAGTGCGAGTGTAGTTTTCAAGAGCTGAAAGAAAAGCTGACTACCGCACCGGTACTAACGATTCCATCTGGTCCTGGAGGATTCGAGATCTATAGTGATGCGTCTTTCAGAGGATTGGGTTGCGTGTTGATGCAACATGGTAGAGTTGTTACATACGCGTCCCATCAGTTGAGACCTCATGAGCTGAATTACCCGACGCATGACTTAAAACTCGCAGCAATCATATTTGCATTGAAGATTTGGAGACATTATTTGTGTGGAGAAAGGTTCCGGATCTTCAGTGACCATCAAAGTCTCACGTATTTGTTCTCTCAGAAGGAGTTGAACATGAGACAGCATCGCTGGATGGAACTCTTGAATGATTATGACTGTGATATTCTGTATCACCTTGGAAAAGCGAACAAGGTCGCTGATGCACTGAGTCAAAAGTCCTCAGTTGCACAGATGGTACTCAAGGAATGGACTTTAATCGAGAAGGCTAGAGATTCAGTTTTCAAATTTGAGGTAAGCCACCTTTCAAATCTTATAGCCACCCTCAAAATTGAGCCGGAAGTGTAGGTCAGAATCAAGATGCTTCAGCCGACAGATCCAGATATTCAGAAGATCTTGCAAGAGGATACCGATAAAAGAAAAGCTGACTTTCAAATTTTTTAGGACGGAACACTGAGGTTCTGAGGACGTTTGGTTGTACCTGACGATGTAGAGCTTAGAGAAGAAATTTTATCTGAAGCACATCGTAGCAGTTATAGCATTCATCCTGGAAGCACTAAAATGTATCAGAATCTGCATCAACACTATTGGTGGTCAGGTATGAAGGTGGACATCGCCAAGCATGTGGCCAAGTGTTTGACATGTCGGCAAGTAAAAGCCCATCATTGCAAGCCGGGAGGATTTCTACAACCTCTCGTGATCCCATAATGGAAATGGGAGCACATCACAATGGACTTCGTGACTGGACTACCAAGGAGTCAAAGGGGAAATGATTCAATTTGGGTAGTGGTCGACAGGCTGACAAAGTCGGCTCACTTCATCGCAGTACGAAAGGACCTAAGTCTGGATAGACACGCAGACTTGTATGTGCATCAGGTGGTTCGTATGCATGGAGTACCGGTTACGATAACTTCAGATAGAGACCCGAGGTTTACTGCTGCTTTTTGGAAGAGCTTGCAAAGTGCTTTAGGTACAAAGTTTCAGTACAGTACGGCATATCATCCTTAGACGGATGGGTCAATTTGAAACGACAATTCAGACCCTCGAAGACATGCTGAGAACTTGCGTAATAGACTTCAAAGGAAGTTGGGAAGATCAGCTTCACCTGGTGGAGTTCGCCTACAACAACAGTTATCAACAGAGCCTCCAGATGGCTCCATTCGAAGCATTGTATGGCCGAGCGTGCAGAACACCAGTGTGTTGGGATGAAGTTGGGGAAATGAAGATAACAGGCCCAGAGTTGAAGGTCTTTAGAGTTCCAAGTTGGTGATTACGTTTTTTTGAAAGTGTCACCAATGAGAGGAACTTTGCGCTTTGGTAAGAAAAGCAAACTAAGTCCGAGGTACGTAAGTCTGTTTGAGATTCTTGAAAGAATCGGGAACCTAGCATATCGTCTTGCATTGCCGCCAAGATTGGCGCAAGTGCATGACGTTTTCATGTGTCGATGTTAAGGAAGTACGAGCCTGACCCGACCCACGTGCTCAATTTCGAAGAATTGGACGTGGATGACCGTGTGTTATACGTCGAAAGCCTGGTTCAAGTTGTCGATCATAAAGAGCAGGTCCTACGCACAAAGACCATCCCGTTGGTCAAAGTGGTCTGGCAACACCACTGTACAGAAGGAACGACATGGGAGACTGAGGAGTCAATGAGAGAATTGTACCCCTACATTTTTTATCAAGTCTTGTAATAGGTTTAAATTTTGAGGAATAAATTTTTATAAGAGGGGAAGAGTTGTGACGACCTGAATTTTCAGAATTTGTTTTCGATTAAATAAATCGGGCCTTTCATCGAAACGCTAATAGTGCTATTCTCTGAACTGATCACTCACGAGATAACTGGACTATCTGGAGAAGCAATTAGGGAATTTAAATGCAATTGGACTTGAGAATTCGACCAAGAATCGACTGGTCGACCGTGTTGATCTGCAAGGGTCATTACGGCACCGTCAAAGATCGATCAGAAATCAGAGATAGGTCGATTCGACTGAGATATGTGATCAAATTGTGGGTGATTCCACTTGATTGAAAAAATTCTCATCGATCGGCACTTAATTGATTTTCTGTCATTTTGGTATCCGGTGCTCGTAATTGAAACCTCGAGATTTTCATGACAATCGATGGTCGCCAATATGTCGGAGATGTACATTGTGACTCGAGATAAATCGATCACGGGTCAATTGCACTAAAAATTCCTAAAAGCTACCCGATATACTAGGTCACACTAAAAGCGCGCCGGATTGAAAATAACCGTGAATTTGAACCCGATTTCGAAAATTGAAAGTTATGTGGTGTCACGAGCTATTTGAGGAACATCGACTCATCCTCTGAAGAATTTTCAGAAATTCCGAGATTTTTGTGGAAAATCAATTCGGACGTTGTGAAAAATTAGAAATTTGGATTGGCCAAATTAAAGGAAATTTGGACTTTCAAGCCAAGCATGTGAGTGTCGAGGATTTATAGAAAATTATTCGAGATTTTTCTCCATCGAAATTGGACCTCAATTTGGGAAATCGAGCGATAAAATTTAAGACAAAAAGGGGAAATTCGGATTTGGAAAAAGGGCAACAATTTTGGGCTTCAAATTTTTGTTTATTGGTGAAGATCAATCAAGAAAGAAATGGGGGACATGAGGATAATCTTGAAGGCTGGTGGGACCATGAAATGATGAAATTTGATGTTTATCTTGACTTTGGCAGACTTCCTTTGGCTTCTCGATCACGATTCGGCCGACCCCTCCCCCTCCACGCGAACTTCAGCTTCTGCCTTCATTTTTTTCCTTTTTCCTTCGCTCAGCAAAGTCCACTGAGCTGCACCCCACGAAGGTCAAAGCCACAACCCACCGATCTTCTCTCTCTCGTGGCTGTCCCCAAGCTAGTCAATTGCAGCGATTTTCTTCAAGTTAGTTGACCCAACTTCCTTGCCCATGATCCCACCGTCTCGGCCAGCATCTCCACCAAATCCCACTGAGCAGTTCGGCTAGCGAAGCCCTCGATTCGACCACCGAAGCTCTTCCATCTTGCCCCTCGTGTCTTCAGCTCCACGCTCGTGTCTTCTTCGGTAAATCTTCAGCTGAAGTCTTCAAGCGACACCGCACGACCGAAGTTGCCACGCCGAAGTCTTCATTCGGTTCGGTCAACAAGCGAGCGTCCCTCTCCATTAGTCCAAGTCCACCGATCTTCAAGTCTTCTTGTCGCCAGTAACACCAAGCGAAGCAGCACCGTCCACGAGCTGCCGTCGCAGTCAACCGCCAATCTCAACGACTCCTTCGCTGCTTCGGTTTCTCCCATCAACGACCGAAATTTCGGTCTCCACCGAAGGACCATCAGCCCACGTAAGCCCAGCAACCCAGCCCTTTGAGGCCGTGAGTTCGGCCAGTCTTCAGCCTTAAACCTCCAGCAATCTCAGCCCACTCCGAATTCCAGTCCAATTAATTGGGTCTTCAGCCCAATTCATCAAGGCCCAATTCAAGCAAGTCAATTGAAGCCCAAGTCCACCGAAGTTCAGCCCGCGAATCAAGTGAAGCCCAGCCCAAGTTGGAAACAAATCTCAGATTTGGGCTGAGATTTTTTGGGCCAAGTTTAGGCCCGATCCGAGTTCGCCGGCACCGCCGAAAATTAAGATTTCGGCCGCCATCGCGTCGTCGTCGCGGTGAACCGGTTTTCGCGATACACCGGTGAGTTTATACTCTAAACTTTGCTTAGTAGGTTAATGACGTTTAAGGGGTGTTTAGATTTATTTTATTAGGAATTAGGTGGTTAGTTAGATTAAATTAGAAATGTAATTATTTAATTGAGCATGTTAGGTGGTTAGCATGGTTTAGCTAAGGCCTAAATAAATTGTACTATTTATCTGGAAGGGTTCGGGAATTTTCAGGGTCCATATTGGTATTTAATTTAATGATTATGGCTTAGGTTAGTATTTTTCGAATTTAAATTGATTTATTTAATTAATTTCAGTAATTATTTAATTATTAATTATTTTTCCGAAAATTAGGCCGAGATGGCCAATGACCGGAATTTCGTGTTGATTGCAATTGTGTGGTTAATTTCTGCAATTGAGTGTTAAATTATGCAAATTGAGTACTGATTGGATTTTTGGTATTTAATTCCAAAAATTGTAAATTTTCAATATTTATTCAAAAAATCACAGGCATCGGGTTTTGACACTAAAAATAGTTTTTGTACTATATGGAATAGTGGGATTTCAAAAATGAAGAATATCAATTTTTTTGAGGTCAAGTTGACCGTGTACCCACACACGAGTAATTTCATGTGAATTTCTAATACGAAGAAAAAGGCCAGGCTTACCATTTTAATTGAAGCATTTGAGTGCAATACACGGTGCCCTGGGCCATATTTGAGTGATCGTGTGATGGTTAAGAGAAATCGTCTCGGGCTGTTAAGCTGGACGTTATCCCTATTCGGGATACCTCCTGGACAACGGGAAGCCGATCGCAGTTAATTATGGACCCTATGCTCCTTCGAAAGCCGTCTGATAAAGAGACGTGCCGTGCTCAATGGGGTGAGACGAAGCCTGGTAATGCCAGAAGACCGCCGAACTGAGAGTGGACCGTGCTATATGCCGAGATCAAAACTAGGAATGCATAATTAATTGTGTGTGGCGTTTCAGTTATTGGAGCTTATTTGTTGCTCATGCTCTCATGTTGTTTGTGAGATAAATTGTATTAACCTGCAGGGTGGATCTGAGATGAGGTAAGTTTCATTGATTGCGTGCTTATGTGATTAGGACACTTCTGAGCGTATTTCCCTCCTAATTGAGGTTTAGAGCTTAGACTTGCTGAGATGATATCTCACCCCGTTGTGGGACGACATTGCCAGGGTCATCAAGTGGAGAACCTGGAGCTGAGAGGAGGTGATCGGAAGCGTAGGTCAATTAGGATCGCTTCTTTTTGGAAGGCCAGTCTTTTGTAGTCTTTTGGCCATAGACTTTTGTACATGACTCAGTGTGAATATAAAAGCATGTTTGTTTATGAATTCGTATCTTACTTTTCTATCCTGAGATGATTACTGTCAGGGGATTTCTTTTCGCTTTCGCATGTGCAATGAAATAGAAAGGGTTGGCGACTCGTCCTGGGAAGTCGCAAATTATTATCGACCAGATAGGGATGGGCACGCGCTCGGGGTTCGAGTCGTGACATTTCAAGTTTCTCAGATCCTATAGAAAATCTTTTAGAGATACTTGTCGCGACCTCTTTTTTCCGGCGCCCGCAATCGGGTACAAGCGCCTAAGGAGGCTAATGGCTCAGCTAAAATTAGTTATGCCCGGACCCTCCCAAGTCCACCAATTCACGACTTTAATAGTCCGAGTTTTTAACCCGTAAATCAATTTTTAAATTGGAGTCGCCACTAATCGATTTGGGGTGGGTTGATTAGAAACCCAAGTGAAGTATCGGGAGAAATACTCACTCTGCGCAACCCGAGAGAAATTAGGATCGGGGACTTGATTACACTAGTTAATCACTAATGCCCTTTCGGTACCTAATCTTGTTTAAACCCTAAGGCTTTATGGATTTTTGAGAGATTTTCCATGCATTTTTGGGAGGAAAAACATTTTTTGAGTATTTTTCTCATTTTTTGGACATAAAAGGGATTTTTTGGTATTTTTTGGAAAAATACAAGTCTTTTTGGCTTTTTCTGAATTTTTTTTTTTATGAATTTTTGGCTTTTTGGCTTTTTTTTTTTGGAAATAAATTTTTTAATATTTTGACATTTTTTAACATTTTTAAAACATTTTTTGGTTTTCTGGAATTAAAATTATTTTTTTATTTTTTTATTTTTATTTAAAATATTATTTTATATTATAATATAAAACGAACCGGGTCGGATCCCCGGGTTGGGTTCGACCCGGCCGTTCGCCCGACGGGACGGGCTCGCAACGCAGGCCCGACTCATTTTTTTTCCTTTTTTAGAAAACAAGTCTGGCCCAAAAACAGGCCCACTTCTCTGAGGCCCGTGTGAATTTAGTCCACGCGTGACCGGCCCGCCTCGAAGGAAACCCTACCCGGTCCGACCCGCTTCCGACCCGGCTTCCTCTTCGCGAAGCGACTCTTGGAACCCTAGCGTCCGACGATCCGCGGCGCCGAGGAGAGTGACGATAAGCGTTCGACGCTACGGCGGTGACTCGACGGCGGCGACGCGGTGGACGGCGGCTAGGGTTTCGGTGAAGACGACGGGCGGCTACCGGATTCTCAAGAAGCGGTGACGACTCTCGGGAGGAGGCGGAGCGACAGTGACGACGCGTACGAGCACGGCCGTTACCTGTTCGCAACGAGGGCACGGCAAGGCGGCTGCAGGTCGGCGAGACAGCGTCGGGGATGCGAGATCGGGCGGAGTCGTCGGCGGCGACGGATCAGTTGGAGTCGCCGGTGGTGGAGCAGCAGAGTGGCGGTCGCGGCGACAGCGGGCCTTCAGCTTCGCAGATCTGGAGTGGCGGCGGCGTCGGGCATGACTCGAGGTGGCGTCGGGGGGTGCGACGGAGCTAACCGGCCCCGATCCGGGCCTTCACCGACCCCCGCTCTCGGAAACCTACTCGCTCGCCCCTTACGCTCGCTGATTTCCCTCCTCTCGCGGATTCGCTTGCCGGCGGCCTCCCCGATGTCTCTCGGTGGGAGGTCGTTTAAGCTCACGACCCGCTCTCCCTCTCGCTCGCTCTTCGCCTTTCCCCGAAGTCTCTCGGCGAAGGTTTTCGAGCTCGCGATCTCGGTGCTACGGATCTCGGCCGCTTGTCCTCGACCCCTCTCGAAGTCTCTCGGTGGGAGGTTCGAAGCTTTGCAGCCCTCAATCTTTCGCTCCCTCTGTCTGTTCTTCAATGGAGGTGGTGCTGGCCTATTTATAGGCGAGGGAATCCGGTCGATGGAGAGGTTTGGCCGCCGATCCTTCGTGTGCCGACCGGCCTCGGTGCGGCCGAACCGGCGTCTAATCTCAGCATTAAAGGCGCGCATTGAAGGCGCATGTGCGTCGTCCTCTCCTTCGGCGGCCTACCTTCGTTCCTCTTTACCATAGGCTGCCCTTGAGCGCGTCGCCGGCCGCCGCGCGTGATGCGCAGAGGCACAGAGAAGAAGAAGGAAGGAGAAGGGAGAAGGAAGAAGGAGGGGGAAGGGTTAGGTCGCGCGGGCCGGGCCGGAGGAGAAGGAGGGTGGGCTTGGGTCCGCGAAAGGGAGAGAGAAAAAGGAGGGGGCTGGGCCTGGCTGCCAATTTTTGTTTTCTTTTGTTTTTATTGATTTTTTTGTTGTTTTTTGTTATTTATTATTTATTATCTAAAAAAAAGGAAACATAAAAGAAAATAAGACATAATTAGTAACCTAATCAAAAGTTAGGTGTCAACAATACTTGAGATATCATTTTTCAAGAATGCATTTTCTTTTGAAAGATTGTCTGCATTTTCTTTCAAAGTAGTAACACTTTTGTCTAAACTTTTGACATTTTCTTTCCAAACATTTTCCTATTGTTTTAATGCATAATTTTCTCTTTTAAATTCGGAAATTCTTTTGAGAGAAGTTTTGAGACTAAGACACAATTCATCAATGTATCTAGAGACTTTAGTAGGGATTTTCAAATTACTTACCTTGATTTCGCTGTCTAAATCTGAGTTTGTTACGGAGTCTAAATCTGAGTTTGATTGTGCCATGAGACAAATATTGGCATAATCAACATCACTTTCCTCACATTCTGTATCACTCCAAATTTCTGCTTTAAGTGTCTTTCGATATTTCTCAGCTTTTCCTTTCTTTTTCTTCAGAAGGGGACAATTGGGTCTAATGTGTCCCTTTTTCTTGCATTCAAAGCAGACTGCATCTTTATTTGATTCATCATCTTCAACTAACTTAGTCTGTTGCTTTTGAAAATTTTGTTTCTTCGGATTGAATCTTCTCCCATTTCTGTTTAGTTTTATGAATCTTCTTACCATGAGAGCAAGCTCTTCATCATCCATATCGTCTCCAAAATCTGTGACATCATAATCATCATTAGATTTTAATGCAATAGATTTCTTACCTTTAGGATCTTTATATTCGTTGATTTACTCTACTTCATAAGATTGAAGAGTCCCAACCAATTCGTCAACAGATAATGGCATGATTATTTGTGTCTCCCTTATTGAGGTCTTTATGTAATTCCAATCCTTGGACAGTCCACGCAGTAGCTTGTTTACCTTCATAGGTCCAGAGATTGGTTGACCTTGATATTCAAGACCATTCACGATTTCTGTAAAACGACTAAACATGTCAGTGATAGATTCTCCTAATTTTATTTTGAATGCTTCATATTGACCGAGCAAAATGTTGATTCCGGTTTCTTTCACTCGATCAGTTTCTTCATAAGTGATGTGTAATATATCCCAGACTTCTTTAGCTGTTTCACAAGAAGATATTCTGTTATATTCAGTAGGAGATAATGCACAATATAAAGAATAAATTGATTTTGCATCAAGAGCTTGTCTCTTGATTATCTCTTCTTGAGTTATTTTACTAGACTTAATGGTTTATTTTCCTCTTTCTGAGACTGGTGCAGCTTTAGGAATGATTCCTTTGTCTATCATATCCCATTATAGAGAAATCCTTTGATCTTAGGAATGCATTCATCTTATTTTTCCATATGTTGTATTCCTTTCCATCAAAATAAGACAGTCTAGTATTGCCTTGCCCTTCAACCAGTCCTGGAGCCAACATACTAGCCATGGATCTTTAACTCTGAAGTAAAACACTTCAACTTAAGTGAGTACACAGGCTCTGATACCAATTGTGAAAGCTAGTACGAGCACTTAGAGGGGGGTGAATATGTGTAAAAACAATTTTCCCAAAGTGCAATGTGCAATTCAAATCAGCAATAGATTATGAAACATATATTAGACTTTTGTAAACAAATTGAATTACGATCAAAGTAAAAGAGCGTAAGGAAGAGAATAAGAACACATGTTTATAGTGGTTCGGCTTAATCCAAGCCTACGTCCACTCTTTCACATTGACAGCCCACCGACTGGATTTCACTATGAAATAAAAAAGTTGTTACAGTAAAGCTCTTCATTGATTCCATAGTGTAGAGACTCTTCTACACTTCCTCAAGGTTTCTTAAAGATATAGACTCTCTTTTGTGAACAAAATTTCGCTCAACAGTTTAATTGACTAAGAACAATGAGCTTTAGACTTTAGAATTCTTCTATCGCGCACACACTCGAACAACTAGAACGTTTTCCTTATATACTCCTTTATGCCATCATACCCATTGGCACTTACCAAAGGAATTCTTCCAATCTACCCGTTGGACAGAATCAATTAGTAAGACTCCGAGCTATTTAAGGAATATGACGATAGCCCACCAATCCTGCTCGCCCATACAATCAGGATCTAGGTTTCCATAAGTAGAACATTCTAAGTATACTTTGCCAATCAACGGATCCACAATCCCTGAATTAGTCTTGATTTGAATAATGGATTCCGACATGCTGTATCCAGCTAAGAGATCTTCTTTAGTCGATAAAGTCAAATCCTTAACGAAACATTCAGTTCTGGATAAGCCTTTTTTTACGGTCTAGAAATTGTCAATGAGGATAGATTTTGAGTCTTGAGTTTGGCAGTCCAGAGTCTTCAGACTTTGATGGAAGAGTCTGCAAATCTTCATACTAGACTGATGGAAACGTTTTGTCAATTTCAAAACACTCAAGGAAGTTTTTTCCAACAGATAGGACCAAGCATATCTTGCCGAAATTTTTCTATACTCATGAACTTCAAGAAAGTCAACAAATTGATGTTAAACATATTCGATCCATAAATAATCTTGCAGATCTTTTTACCAAATCATTGTCAATATCAACTTTTAAGAAATTAGTATATGGCATTAGTATAAGGCGAGTTCACAAGATGCAAGATTGATTAGCCCCAATAGTGGCTATATGACTCAATTGAGGGGGAGATATTATAAACTATGCATTGCACTTTTTTTTTTCTTTCTGTCCGGTTTTTTCCCTTAAGATTTTTTCCAATTTAAATTTTTTAATGACGCAATTAATGCATTCATAAAAGAGAGATCATAAAATTTGTGCTTTACACTTTTTTTCCCTTTTTGTCCAGTTTTTGTCCCAATGGGTTTTTCCGGCTTAAGGTTTCTAATGAGGCAATATCATTCGATGCACATTCGTAATGAATGCAATGAATATTTAAGGGGAAGTGTTATGAAATATATAAATGAATGAAATACATGAATGACTATTCATTATATTCATATTATTTAATGTACTTATTATGGTACATTTGTATCATACATTCTAAATACATCTCCCTATACAATGAACGTTCATCTTCCTATCCAGTACATATATTATTCGATTCATTGATATTAATGATAAGTATATTCTTATTTTCCTATAAATAGGATCTTAGTTTTTGTTGTATATATAACAGTCATACACTAAAAATAAAATTCTCTCCTCTAACTTTCTCTATGATCTCTGGTGTATGATTTTCTCTACTCAATCTCTCTGTTCTCTCTATTATATATTTTCAATGCAATATTTTACAACAAATTTATATTTTTTCTTTGGGAGAACACACAAATGAGTCCAATATGTCATGTAGGCGATAAACCGAATAATCGAAGGTTGGTAAAATCGTTAATATGAAATTATGCATGTGCAAGTTTCAGGATAAAATAGAGCACTGATCACATCCTTGGACCGACCCTAGAAACATTGATTTCACCTTTTGAAGTATAAGACCCAGAAAACTTAAAATTTGAGCCTTGTCGATTCTGCCGGTTCGAGCCTTGAACCAAAGCTCTAGTAGTTTTGAAGTATTGTAACCTTAAAATTTTGGAAAATTACTTTATAAGAACAAAATTCTTCATGATGTCAACTTTACAAATAGTTATGATAATAAAAATGATAACAATAACAAAGACGGCATTATCATTGTTATCATCATCATCTTTATTGCCTGGCGAAAATGATATATTGCGAAAGTTCTAATAATACATGCATAAACGTAGGTAATAGCTCTACAAACAAGTTATAGGTATTCTACCGTCATTTAGATAATCGCATAAATTGCCCCACAACTTTTGCCAAATGCATTAGTTGTTCGTAGCCACAATACCTGTAAAAGATGCGTCGCCAAACACGTGCTTTGATACAACAGGCACGGTATAACCACGACACAGCCATAGAACTACTCCAGCTGCACTAAACAGCGTCTAATAGCAAAGTAAAATTAGAATGGAGCTCAGGATTAAACTGAACCCTTCCAACTCACACCGAGCTGCAAAATATGCTTTTTCAACCATCTTCTTGCAAGAAACGAAAAGAGGTCTTACACCAAACATGTACTTAATCTCCAAATACAAAACCAGGTCATTCTAATGTCAGAAATAACAGGATTGTCCCAATTCAAACGACAGAAATAGAAAGAAGCAAGTCCATAGCCATATGTATGGAGATCTGAACTTGGAGCTCTTCATTCTCTTAGAGAAAGGGGCTACCAGTAAGCAAGGCATCCACGAAATCCTCATCCCATATCTGCAACCAACCAAGACCTTAGGTTAATCTCACCGACAAGCTCAAAAGAGATATCAAATTCAACAGTATATGCTTGTATATATATGCAGAAGAAAAGGTTGTACATTAGGATAGGATTCCTCATCAGCAAACAGATGATTCGTTGAAGTAGTTGGCTCCAGGAGCGGTATAGTACGGTTCTCATTGTTCCCTTGTTGCTGAATATGCATGCACACACCACATATTAAGAGAGGTGAGTATTCAGTTTTAGATAAATAGACATAAGCGTATGTCCCTGTGTTCATGAAGATTGACTCACCAGATTGGAGCTTTCATTGGAGGGTAGAGGTAGCCTGTTTTCTGGGGCCTCGTTGCCGTGGCCGTTGAGCTGAATATCCTTAAAAATGGAAAAAAGAAAAAGAAAAAAAGATTACTGACCAATGATTACTTGAAGAAAAGGCTGATGGTCATAAACATAAACAGGCAAGAAGCTGCACTAACTAGCTGTTTATTGTTCTGAATCGAATTTCACATCCGATGGCAGCAAGGAAAACATAAAACAAGGTGATTGCTCAGCAGTTGAAACCTATTACACTTGCAGAAATTTAATTTTTAACTAAAAACTGTAAATTTCAAAGAAGAAATGGTGCTCAAACATGCCTGGCCAGAGCCCTGTTCAAACCAGAAAGCGAAATCCTCGAGTTGATGATCCAAATCAGAAATTTCAAACATCTCAAGTTCGTTGCTGGGACCATTCATGTCGGTACCAGGTGAGGAACTAATGACTCCCTGATGTGGTAATCCTTCCTGACCCTGTTAGGATGCCAAGTCGACACGTTGCTCAAAAATTCCGTAATCAGAATGTTTCATACAAATAAAAGTACACGGGGGAGCAAACTGAGCTTAACCAATGAAAAGGATGCAATAAGCAATTCTTCGTACCTTGTTAGCCAGTCGGTTGAAAACGAAGTCAAAAAGATCACCATCTCCATGATTTTGCTGATCCAGACTATTCACAACTAAGGGAGCATTTGCCATCACATCCTGTTCATGAGCATTTCTTGGCTCAATCATTGCAACAGTTGGTTGTGTTATAGGTGCCGGTGAAAAGAGAGGACTCTCTGACTCATTAGGAGCAAGGAAACCAAGCGGAGGCAATGGCTCACTGATGTTAAATCCAAAGGGAGGCTCTTGCTCTTCTTGAACAATGTAAGGCCCTGTTGAGGTTCCTTCCCTAAAATTTGATGAGGAATTCACAAAATTATCATAGCCAATGGGAGATATGAACCCCTTATTACTATCAAGCATATTTCCAGCACCTCTAGTCATTTGAGTGCCCCAGAAATTGGTATTGGTGGGGTTTGAATTGACAGAAGGGTAATGAGCAATGTTGCTCAAGCAAGGCATGAAAGTTCCTGAACTTGAAGAATGATTCTGTGGAGGGTGCACTTGCCGCGGATTTGTAAGGTCTGATGTGACATTTGTAGGGCCTAAAGATGGAATTTGTGAGTTCCTTGGTCCTCCGGTGTTGGGCAAGATCGCTTGCACATTTGAGGCATAGGTTCGATAAGGATTGTTATTGACACTGGAGTTAGTGAACATTGGATCATTTGGGATGGAAAGACCTCCAGTGTTGGGCCGAATCACTTGCAAACTCGAAGCATTTGTTTGATAAGGGTTGTTGTAGACGCTGGAACTACCAATCACTGGATCCGTAAAGATGGAAAGGCCAACACCTGAAGCGTCTTGAGGAGAAAATCGTACCGGTGCAGCACTGTAGTTGTGGTTATTTAGTACCTGGGTACTCACACGGGGCCTTATTTCAGGAAGGAGTGGCTGGGGATGCCTGTTTGGAAAACTGTTAGGAGGCATTTGTTGCTGGACATCATTCCTGGCCGATGAACGCGGGTGTAATGTCGGGCTTGAACTTGGGGCTTCTCTATGAGGGTCCCTTGCTCTTGGTGGTGCGACATTGTCTACAACTGCAACTTTCTTCAGGAATATGCGATACTTCTGCAAGTTTTGTCAGATAAGAGAAGTACCGTGAGAATTCTTTTCAACAATTAAGAGGCCTTAAATATGAGAAAAAGAATAACACGCAGCTGAGATATAAATATAAATGTGAACTAGATGGAGACTACTTCACTCCATTTTTTCACGTTCTTAGTTATCTATGTAATGCTGGGGAATGCCCCTAAGCTCCTTTTTGTCATCTTATAAATGATGCTTACATTTAAAAAAAAAAAAGCTGATGATTAGCAGAAGGAATTGGTAATGGATATGTATGTGCATATGTACATTTATGAGTGTACCTACTTCTCTTGCATTCATGCGTAGATAGCTCGCATGGATGACAGGGAACGAAAGGAAAGTAAACAGAAATTTTCGGGTGAACTAAAGGCAATAAAGATAAGAGCTGCTGAAGAACTCATTCATATGGAAGTCTGTCAGGTGTGAAGTTCTATATTTGTCCTGGAAATAACCTAAAAAAAAAAATTGAAGGACATTATATGGTAATACTATAAGTACGTACTAAAACTCATCCTGTTTATTTTCATTCCTTTTCGTGTTTCCTTGTATATTCCAAACATTTTATGAGATTTCCAAAGCAGACTATATATATATATGAACTGGATATCACTATATGCCCTGGAAGAAATTTATTAATATCAATTATCGTATGAGAAAAATTCTAAACTCTTAGATAATTATCATATTATGTATAATCCCCCTATGCAACAATTGGGAAAGAAAGTGCTAGTCTGAAAGCCTTCCAAACCCTCTTCTCTCCATATATTGTAAAGCTTCTGAAGAAAATTAGTCAATAATTATCTAATAGTTTAAAATTTTTCTCATACAATAATTGATATTTATGAATTTCCTATCCAGAGCAGATGGTCAAATCTAGTTCATGCATATATTATCAACCACTAAATATTCTTGAAAGCAAGATTGGAAACTATTTTATTTAGCTTTGGTACTTAGATGTCCAAAGTTGTAGATTGTGAATACTTGACAAACAAGGAAAGGAATAAGATATAGACCATTAGAATTACACACTCATACTTTGTACACATGCGGCAAATAGTGTTCAAGCAGCAATGGATTCAAATTTTTAATTTTTAGTAACTATCAATGTACTGTTGGTTCAATTTTTCCTCTTCAAGACAAATTTAAATGGACCTTATTAACACTCTATGTCCCTGGTCACTTTTTCAGAGATGAAAATTCGTGCATCATCACATGAACCTGCGCATACGATCACTTATATATAAATACATGCACGTGTGTCATGAAGGTTCTAAGAGCCAGCGAACAAGTGGAGAACAGAATTGATCGTTGATTGTTAATAGTTTACCTCATACGACAGAAGGAGTGGATCCATACTCTCTACTTGAAAAATAAAAATAAAAATCAGTGAATACATAAAGAAGCTAGCATGTGGAGTACGTACATACCTCTTCTCTTGGTTCATAACTTGCAGTGAAAAGCTATGCTCATACTTTAGTTCATGTCAAACTAGTTATTCATGCCTAAACATCGCATCTCAAGCTATTTATTCATAAAACCCTAAACCGCTCCACAGAAATGGTAATGTATACAATATTCCAGCCCAAATGATTCATAATTCGTGCTCCAATCAACCTCGAAGGATATATCTACTCATAAGGAAAAGAAAATAAAAGAAAATAAAACAGTTAGACCAGTGCGAACCTGCAAATGGCTGGCTATGTTCTCTCTAGTCAATCCAGGGACGTTCATGAACTCAAGAATCCTTTTGGGAACAGCTTCTGCAATATCAGAAGACAACATTCAGAAAATGGTTCATACAACCTCAAGAGACATGTAGATTGGCAGCTCTCAAATGGGGCAAGGCAAGTTTGGAGGTTTTCTTACTGTCAAGTCCTATGTAGTTGATGGCATGCAAAAACAGATCGTGCAGCCCAGTTGTCCAAACCACCTTTGTTTTTCTTGGAGGGATCAAGGAGTAGTCGATCCCTCCATCATTTTCATACTCCTCTTCCCTGCTCCTTTTCTTCCCATTTGGCTCCTGTGAAGAGCCTTCCTTTTCCAAATTCAAGGGTTGCACGGGAATATTGACATCTTCATGTATGATTCTCTCACACACTGGTGCACTAGTTGAGTCGCTCGCAGCTTCTTCCTCAATGAGAACTGCCTTCCCCTTTTTTCTCGCAATGCAATATTGCCAAACATTTTTCAGATCATCTGGCCTCAACGGTTTCACAATGTAGAAGGCAGCTCCTCCCTCTAAACTCTCTAGTATAATCGTTTGTCGATCGTCACCTGACATGACTGTATGAAGAAAATGGATTGAAAGGATAATCTTTTAGAGTTCACTCAAGCACTTCTAAAACAAATACTGCGCTGTAAGTTTATAAACTTTACAAATCAAATTGACTGAAGTTCGAGAATTTTGGACTCACTGATCACTGGCAGTTTGAATTCTTCCCGGACATGCCTTTGTAGCTCGAGACCATTCATGTCGGGCATGTGATAATCAGTCATGACAAGGTCAAAGGAACATTTTCTTGCTTGAAGAATGGATAAAGCATGCAGAGGGTGTTTGGAGGTCACAACTGAAATCCATAACATTGCAGAGCCATCATTAGACAGAGCAATCCTTAGAAAAATCAATGCCCCCGAGGTTGAAGCCTTGTTTTCTCCTTTAAAGTACCCTTTTTCTATATGTATGTACGTGACTAGTGCTCTCGTCGAGGGAAGGTAAATAATTAAATATTTATTTTAGCGATCTTTATTTTTTTTTTAAATAAAAAAACAACTTTTCGACGCAGACCTCATGAAATCTTCGATTAATGTACTTCATTCAGCTAGATCAATACCAAAGCACGAAAAGTCTGCATCTTGATCAAGGATCTACAATTCTAATGTTTTTTTTTTTTTTTTTTTAGAGATAGATATAAGCAAATAATGCATAAAGAACATGCGCGATAATTCTAAAAATTCGGCTTTGCAATCATATCATGAAGGGGTGACTTTTTTTTTTATCACAAATGTTGATGCAGACCGCATGAGAACTTCGATCAACTGATCCATTCAACTAGATCAATCTTGAAGACATGGAAAATGAGTATCTTGATCGACAATCTAAAATTCTCACATTTTATAACTAATTTTAGGGATGAAAAATCAGAAAATAATGCATAAAAGCTTGTGTGTAAATTTTTAAAACACTCAAAAATTTTAGATGTAAGCAAAAGCAATTTTTTACCCAAAAATTATCCATCAGACGCTAAAATAGACTCAAATTCCAAGGGTGTCCGATTTTTTCTAGTGTGGAAAAGAAAGACACATGTTTGTCATTTCTCCCAAACACAAAAGTTTTTCTTTTTCCCTCAAAAAACAAAGAAAAAGAAAAAGAGAGATCTTGCTTGGTCAAATAAAAATGGAAATCGTCTCTCTTGCTTCAGCCGAAACGAAGGAGGTAAAGGAAGCCTGATCATGAGTCACCCATTTGAAATCAAACAAAATTCAACACGATCTCAACACACATGACTAAAAAGCAACGTTCGTTGGTCATTTCACCTTGATAGTTCCACCCTCTAAGAATCGCAGTAACGATGGCGAGCGTAGCAGAGCAATCATCGACGAGTAAGATGCTAAAATTCATGGTTGAGGTTTGCGTCATTGAGGATTGGTCTCCTGTATCTGTTTCAAGCCAGTAATCTGAAAGAAAAAACCAGCTCTGCAAGGGTATAGAGAACTAGATGGCTCTTTTTATATGGAGGGTAGCGAAGGAAGGCGATACATTGGTCACGAGAGCCTTCTTTTATGGTGCCCGTTTCAACGAGTCTGTGGGTGTTTTGCGGATGGATTAGTGGGGATTGGTCTAATCAAAGGATAGGATACCCTTTATCATCTAGTGAGAATGAGAGAGAGAGAGAGAGAGAGAGAGAGATTAAACTCACCAAGAAGAAAAATGGCATGCATGTTTGTTAAATTCCTCAGGCCTGTAATGTAAAAAAATCCAGAATATATTCAGCATTTAATGCTAACGAGCTTAAGGAGTTCTTTACATGGCATTCTTCATGAAGCAGATATGTCTCATTTTGATTCTCCTGCCCAAGTATCTATCGCCATTTTAGATATCAGCACCTAGGAACAACACATTTTTAGATACATGTGGCGCGATTTAATTGTCGGTAGATTCGGGTTGCCGAAGTAGTTGAAATCATTCCAATTTCAGGCTTAGATGACGGATACATCTTTTTTGCATAGATTTATTAGCAAACCGGGAACTTTTAGGATTGGGGCTCTTTGTAACGGCTCCTGTGACATGGTGGTCGATAAAGGAATGCTCAATCTACGGTATCCCGGTTTCAGCGGGTTAAGCTTCGAGAAATTAACTCTTTGGACATTATAGTAAAGTTTTGTGCATAGCTTTTCGAATTTTGGGACTTCCTCTTTTTATTATTCCATTTATAACTCGCGATATGGTATTTTTATTCCCCAAACTTACTTCATTACATTACATTCACGTTCTGTATTTTCTATGCAATTTCTGACTTATATTTGAAATATAACGTGTACCCGCATTTTTTTTTAAATTCTTTTTTACCAAGCTTTTATGTCAAGATATAACATTTTTAGACATTATCCACAATGATTTTGATCAAATTCGACGTCTATCTAGTACCTTCCACTTTAAATAATAGTTTGACCTATGCAAAAGTTCTAAAAAAAAAAAAAACCACTCGTCATTTCAAATTTAATAGGCTTAAGCTTCTAATAAACGAAATGTGAATTTTTACTTAGCCAATCGTGTTTGGAGAAAAAGTTCTCGTTATTACATTGCTTGTACAAGACACACCAAATATTAGTTATAGTCATTGAAATTTCACATGACGTGAGACATGTATAAGAGAGTGCAAATTGGTAACGGGGGACTTTGACAATAATAGCAAGAATGCTATGCAAAAGTCAAATAAGAGACAGTGCAAAATGCCCTCTCTTTCAAAATTACTCGGATTACGCAGTAAAAGGCGGCACATTAAAATTGAAAATTTAATTAATCGATTACTTAACTAGTGCTCTCAGAACTATTTTTTATAAAGAAAATCCTATCGAAAATTTCCGAAATTTCCTTGTTTAATTATTCAATAGGTCCAGAGACTCGCTGCAATAAAATCCAAAAAAGAGAAAAAGCTGGAAAAAGCCTGGACTAATTTGGGGCTGCCAAATGGTAAGCATGCGGCCATGCATGGGCATGAAGAAAGAGTTGACCCTGAAACGAGGAAAAAAGCAAAATTTGTGGCAAATATGGATTTATTGCATGTCATAATTACGTTTATGTGCATTTAATTGAAGATCTTCTATCGTTCACCAACTATTAATTTCATCATAGTGAACTTTGTTAGTTTATGAATTCACTCCATAAAAAAATTGGCATATAAACATTGTGCTTGTCTTAGATAATATTTTTCTCATTTTTTGGCATTTAAATTATTTAAAAATGAGTCGATGAAAATATTTTCCGAAACAACGAAAAATGTTTTCTACCAAAATTTAAATTCAGGAAAATGATTTCTGACATATCTAAAAAAATATGACTAGTTATTGATGCCTAGATAAAAAACTTTGCACTTAGGCATAACAATGCCAACGCTTGTTTTGGTAGCAGGGTCAATTGCATCAAGGTCGAGCAAAAGACCTTGATGCCTAAGGCTATGTCGGCACCTTGGGCCACGCCTGAGACCTCGGCCTTCACTCTTAAATCCATCAAGGTTGGGCCGAGGACTTGAGAGTAGAGCTGAGCATGGGTTGGGTGCCCTTGGACCTAGCTCTGAGCTTTGTAGGCCCAAGTTGGGTGTCAAGGAGCTGAGCACAAGCATCAAATTCTTAGGCTTGGTTTTGGTGCACCCAAGACCAATGCCTTTGCTTGTGCCCAAGAGTTAGGGATTTGGGCTTAAGACTTCTATGCCCATGCTGGGTTCCTTGCTTATTCGTACACAAGTCATTGACGCTTGAATAGTAAATGTCTATTTACAAAAATCCGATTTCCTTACAAACAATGTAAAAACATTTTGTAGTTCATTTTTAGATCTTAGCCAAGTACCAGAAAATATTGTCATTTTATATTTTTCAAAATTGTCACATTTTCCACAAAACAATAGCCTAAAAATGTAACTAATCGCTTTCTCTTCAAATAATTGAGCTTCTATGCCCATGTCCTTGCCTTATAAAAAGATAGATTAATACCATAAAAACCCAAAACTAATTATATGTGACAAATTTTCTTCAAACTAATTTTTTGATCTCAAAAAATCCTAAACTGATACATGTGCGACAAATGTACCAGTTTAGATAGATCCATTGATGAAACAAATGTAAAAATTTAGAGCTTTTAGTGGTCAAAAAATTGGTTCGGAGTGAATTTATCACAAATATACTAGTTTGAGGTTTTTTGTAATTAAAAAATTAGTTCGAAGTAAATTTGTCATAAGTGTACAAGTTTAAAGTTTTTCATGATATAAATCCTAAAAATATTGCCGTCTCCTTGGTATTTGAGTAATAACATAAGTAAGAGCAAATTGTACGTCATAACCACGGGTAGCGAATTCTATTTTTTTATTTATTTATTTGATAGGTGTAATAAGATGACAAACATGTGTACTTTTGAATGTTAGGATATTTATATCTTGTACCTTTTTTAATTTGAAAAACAAAAGCCTCATGTCATTAATTGTTATTACATTAAATATACTTGTCGCAAAGTCAACTTTACTAATCAACGTATCAGTTAGAACCAAATGATAAAACAAATCCGATTCGCCTCAAGTTTCAACTTCGAAGCTTCAGTGAACGATCGACTTAATACTGCCTATCAAACAAAAAAACAAATAAAAACTCCACTTTAATAGTGAACTCTCATTTGGCGATTATTGTTCGTTAGGATTAGTTATTTTCCTGATAAAGATCAGCGATATTTGGGTGGATTAGAAAATGAAGTCGACGTTTACGGCCTTTGTAAAAATTTGTGGTGGAAGGTCAAATAAGATGTTGGGTGCGAGCTGTGCAACGGCTAGATGGTCCCTTTCAACAAATAATTATGTTGGATCTCAATCAAATGTCAATGAAGACCATTGCCAGTTGTATGGATCGATAATCACATTTGGGATAGGGGATGAGGTCTTCGACGACATGGCGCTTCCACAAGACTGTTCGTTGGGCTCACGAATGACCGTGTCCATTTGGCAGTGCTGAAGAGCTTGCTAGTGCTGCTAGTTAGTGATGGAACTAAAAAGTCAATTGAACAATGTGTGTTTTGTGGGAGCTCTAATGGAATAAGGCGTGCTCGGGTTTTATGGACCATGTTGCACATCTTATATCTCGGTGAAGGGAGTGCTTCTTATATCGGCGTACCAACATGAGCTGATTTCGCGGAATCCGTGTGTGGGACTGACCCGACTCTTTTGGAAATTTTGGATATATGATATAGTGACGTGGTAGAAAGTCCGGCTAACATTAGTAGTTGCTTTATTATCGTAGGCAAGAAGATGATGTTCATACCAAATCGTTAAAGAAGAATAAAAACCATGGTACTTCCATTACCTTGTGTATTCATCTGTTTGAGATGTTTATGCATTGAGCTTGCTGACATCGTTTATTTCTTCTTTGACTGTTAATGTAACGCTTGAAGTGTTAGGATATAGTGTGAGTGAATTATGTTAAGGGAAATTTCACATCGGAGAATCGATGTACGGTAGAGTAATTAATATATCCTAATTAATCCATAACTCATTGGTTTTAGTTTTTGAGTAAATGTGGGTCCAACTAGATATATTGACGAGCTCGAATTTGGACTTCATCTTTGAGATCTCCCTAGGCAAAAGGTATTGGTTTTTGCTACGTGCTCCCAACAAATGGTATTAGAGCCCATGGTTGCTAGCCTATAAGGATTCACCTTTAGATAAGTTGATGATGCAAAAGGATACTGAAACTAAGGAAGCTCACATGTGAGGAGGAGATTATTAAGATATATGTGTGAGTGAGTTGTGTTAGATAAATCTTATATCAGATAATTGATGTGGTGTAAAGTAGTTAATATATCATAATTAGCCTATAACTTATTGCTTAAGCTTTTGAGTGAATGTTGGCCCAATTAGATATATTGACGGGCTCGAAGTTGCACTCCCTCTTAGTGATCTCCCCAGGCAAAAGATATCAAGGCTTCTATTATTATTATTATGCGCTCTCAACATAAAATAGATATTTTGCTTTGGTTCACTTCCATTAGTGGCAAGAATCACATTTCATGCTTTCTTCAAGGGCCATCTAGACAAGCAGATGACCCATTTCTAGTTGTAGTAATTGTCATATATAGTTATTAGACTTCCATATAGAAAGTTAAAAGCCGAGTCTCTACTATTTGACAAAATAATTCTCGTAAATTAAAACATTGTATTGAAGATTTACTCCTTCATTGTTCCTATAAGCATGAAACCCTTGAGGATGATAGTTCTTACCGTATTCAGCCCTTTTCAACGACACTTACTAAGTTCTCTAATCACTTCCTCAGACAATAAATGGATAAATGCATCAAAAATCTTAAAACATATCATGAAAGTAATTAAGTCCTAAATCTATCAAAAAATGCAATTCAATTCTAAAACTTGTTAAATTGATTCAATCAAGTTTTCTATTAATTGCACGTTTGTGATAAGTTTTATAACTTCCAATACATTTATCCCGATAATAAATCCACCCCTTCATATTTGGCTGATTGTAAATGCTAATAACGATATGTTTCATTAGAGCTTTCATGTATCAATCGATTAAGTACAATGTATGTGGCATTCTGGATTTTCGACCCATCTCAATAAAACGAAATGGGCATCTCGCCGACGCGCCTATGGTCATTTTTTTTTTTTTTTAGCTGATCACTCTTGAGTTAACCAATTTATTGGGTGAAGCCGCTAAGGGATATAATCAAAGTTACCCAATAGGTCGGATTGGACTAAAATCGCGTTCAGTCGATTTTTATCACGAAATTGAATTCGGTTTCGGAAATCGAACGTTCAAGCATGTCACGATTCATTTATAGGATGTCGTCTTGTCTTTCGAAGAAATTCTGTCGAGTTCAGAATTTTTACGATAAATTGATTCGGACAATTCGAAAATGAACGAAAATTTGGATTGGCCAAATTGAATGAATTTTTGGCTTCCAAACCGAGCTATTAGGTGGTGGGGACTTGTGGAATTGAAGTGGGCTTTTTCCTTGGCAAAATTGGACATCAATTTGAGGAAATTTGTGTTGAAATTGAAGCTCATTTTTAAGAAATTCGAAGCTAGGTGGGGGCTTCAATATTTGACATCAAAAATTTGTTAATTGAGGATATTGTTGTAAGAAAGTATTATGGGGTGTTGCGACCAATTTTTCGGGTGAACCACCTAAAATTTGGCTAATTGATTATTAAGCCTAGACTTAATTCGGGCTCTCCCAAACCCATACCAATTCATGATTTATGTTCAAGTTCTTAGTATGAAATTGATTTTTTAATCAGGAGTCGCCACTAATCTATTTGTTGGTGGGTCGATTAGAAACCCAAATAAAGTAACGGGAGTTTCACTTTACTCCTACGAACCAGAAACTATGGATACATGGACTTGATTACACTAGATTTCTCTAATGCCTTTTTAGTACCACTTTCTTTTTTAATTTTCAAAAATGTTTTTGCAACTTGAATTTATTTAAATTTATCTCCCTAACATGTAAGGTTATCATGCGGGTGCGCAAACCATCAATTTAACACCCAAATAAATAATGAATAAAATACAAAACTTACCTCAAAGCAACGAAAGCATCTGCACTGTTAATTCAAAATCCACATCAACAGCCTTAGATATGATTTCTAATTAACATGCAATTCTTTTGTTTTCACTTGATTAATGAAAATTATACAATATGCAATGCAATATTAACTAAATGACCTAATTCTAATTATATGCAATTTTTAATTAAATGGACCTAGTAACAATCATTAAATGGCATGAATTTCATGAACCTAATTCTATAAGACGCGCACATGATATTTTTTGTGTTTTTTTTATAAAATTCGAAATTAAAATTGCCAAATAATTAAACATGCAATTCGATTTAAAAAAAAAATAACATCCTACGCAAATGCATTTTTTGGATTTTTATTTTTGTTATTTATTTTATTTTTTTAAAAGTTCGAAATAGGTAAATTTCCTATCCTAGATATGCAATTTAATTCAAAGATATCATCTAACCTAGATATCATCTAAACATGCATTTAAGAAAAATGACTAACTAACCTATCATGCAACCAATCCTAATCTACATGGGATGCAAATGCAATTTTTTGTATTTTCGAGATAAATTGAACAATTTAAAAAAAATAATAAACACCAAATCATCCAAATGTTATCCACCATTCGAATTGAAATTCAAACTTGATTATCTCACTAATAAAATTGATAAATTGATCTTAAGCCTTAAAGATCAAGATATCAATTTTACTCCCGCTGAATAATTATACCATCTAAAGCTTTATAGATAGAATAAAAATTCGTGCGATTGCGAATTGGATACTATATCAGGGAATTTCAATCATGCATTGGAAAATATTTCAAACAAAGAGATAAAATATCAAAAACTAAAATAAGATAAAACAAATCTACCTAAATTAAAATAAATCTCTACCTAAATTGAATTTTTTTCCAAAAATTCGAATGGTGAGGTGGACCAAGATGGAGGCTCGACACGACATGGTTCAAAGGCAACAGCTATGGTGGTAAGTCACCGAAGGGCTCCGGTGAGGGCGATGGGCATGGTTGTCGGAGCTCCGGTGAGGGGCTCGAATGGCAGCTGGTAGAATGGCGACGAATAGGGGAGCCCCTCAAATCAAGAAGCGCGGCTTGTCGCTGGAGCAGTAGCGGCGCTCAGGCGTCTGTGGGTCAATTAGAGCGGCGGCGGAGCTGCAAACGTCGCTGGTGCAGGCGCGAGTGAGGCAGTGGGAGCAGTGATGGCAGCGAACAATGGCGTCGCGGATTGTTGCAGGGGCGCGGAGGCGCGACGATCAGCTCGGGCTGCTAGCGGAAGGAGGCGCGGCAGGAGTGGCGATGCTCGAGCGAGCTGCTGGTGGTCGCTCAGGCAGGCGGGGGGGGGGGCACCAAGCGGCGGTGACTGGCAACAGCAACGGCGGGCATTCGGGTCGAGCAGTGAGTGGGCTCGCGGGGGCTGCAGGTCGCAGGTTACTGCGGTGGAGGTCCTGCAGGTGTTGAGGCAGGTCGCGGGTGTGAGCGTCGCTGAGGCTGAGGGTAGGCGGACAAGGATGCTTGGGTGCGGACGTTGGTGACAGCAAGGTGGCACAGGTGTCGCTTGTGGGGCAGAAAGCAACAATGGCGACGACAAGCGGAGGCGTCGCGATGGAGGATCGTCGAGCGGAGATGATGGCGCGCCTGAATCTCGCTGGTGAGGGACGGCGGTTGACAGATCAATAGCAGCGAAGCGGCGTGCGGTTTCAAGAGAAGGAACCCATGAAGAAGAAGCATAGTGCACGTCTTTTCTTTCCTTTTTTTGTTTTTTTTGGTTTTTCTCTCTCTCACCTCACGTCTACTCTTTGTACGAATTCTTTCTTCCTATCCTGTTTCTTTTTATGTTTTTTCAACATAAGGAAAAAGTTGAGTTTTTTCTTTTTTCCTCGAAGCTTTTTTTTGTACGAACTGGAACTTTTTACTCTCAATTTCTTCAAAAATTCTCCCCCCTTTTTATCATGAAAAATGAGCATCTCTTTTATAGTGATTCGAAACGGTCTCTTTACATGGCATTTCCCAAGTTACCATTTCTTGTCATATTAAATCAAATCTGTATGATTTGGCAATCAGCTCAATTATTGCCCATTTTCCACTTGATTTCAAAATTGTTGTTGCATTTAATAAAATCCGGACATCCATCAGAATTCCATATTTCCTTGCATAATTCAATCAAATCAATTTCCCCCATTTTCATTTTTTTTTCTTTTTATTTCTTCAAAATGCAATTTTATTTTTTCCAAATTAGGTGTCAACAGGGGGCAAGGTTTTAATTGAAAGGATAAGCTTGAAGACTACTTGGACCAACTAATGATGATATTAGATATTTATTTTGACTTTTCTCCTCCCCATCCGTGGCTTCCCCAACAATCGACGACAAATGCTTCCTCCTTTGGTCTCCTCTCCATCTGTTGCGATAAGGCGAGCGATCGAACAATAATATAGACAAAAAAAGAAAATATATCGGACACCAGATTTACGTGGTTCAGTCGTTAAGACTTACATCCACGGGGAGAGCAACAACGAATTTCACTATAGATCAAGCGACCCAAGGAAATTACACACTCAAGTCACTCAAACACTCTCTCGGTGTTTCCCAAGCCCCAATTACACCCAATAACACACACAGTGTTTAGCCCCGAAATTCTTCAAGAAATAATCTTTCAATCTCATGAAGGAATTACATGCAAATCTTACCACAAGATTTAATTGGCTTCAACACTAAACCTTCTTGGATGTAATTCACGACAAAGAAAATCCCTATCAAGCACTCGACAACGAGGCGACACTTCAAGACCAATTCTTCACGATCAACGGCGGAACACCAAGCACTCACGCGACGCTTCAAGACAATTTGTGATCCACCTCTATCATCCATGGCCTCAAGTCTATATATAAGTAAAACCCTTATTTTTTTTGTCATCTTCTCATAGGATTTTGTTTCCTATCCAAAACATATCTTTGTATATTTTAAACAAAATCCAAGTCTTAGTCAAAGTTGGACTTTCTTATTTTAGTAGCCAGACTCTCCAATGTAGATTCAAATTTGGAAAGTTGATCTTCGGATCTTCTTTGCTCAATTTTGAACATTCGCAATATATCCAATTCGGAATATTCGTAATTTTTGCATTGGGTTTAAACTCGAGATATAATTTAACACCATCTCTCTTTCATGCTCATTCTTCCACTTCTCGCAATTCCACCGCCCGCAGCTTCTCTCTTTCTCTCCTGCTGCCCCCCATCTACGACCGACCAGCCCTGCTCCATCTTCTTGTGCAGCCCAACAAAGCAACGCCGCTTGATCTCCTCTCAAGCTGCCAGCTGCACGAAGCCAGCCTCTGTAGCCGTCCCACACGAAAAGCTGAAATCAACAAACCAGCTAAATCTTCCCCTTAGTTGATCGAAGCATTCCACCGAATCGATCCAAGCTGTCGTCCACTTCCTTTGATCTTCACTCCAAGCTGCCAGGCGTCCACTGAAGTCCAAACTCCACCAAGCTCACACGCATCTTCCACCAATGAAACTTGTTCCCCACCGAGCGAGGTCAGCGAAGCCAGTGAACCAAAGCTGCTCCATCTACGACCGCACGCCAACGCAGCAACGTCCACCGAAGAAGCTCCTCCTTCGCGTGTCTTCATCAGTCAAGCTGCAGCCCGCCAGCCCAGTTCATTTGTGATTCCAGCGAAGTCCCGCTGCAGCCCGTGATCTTCAACGCCAGCAAAACCGCAAGCCTTCTTCAAAGGCCTCTTTTCAACCCATCTTTAGCCCGTGAGATCCAGCTCACCGAAGCTCGCACCTCTCCAGACTTCAGCCTAGCAAGTTGTTGTTTTCAGCAGCCCATCTTCAGTCAAGCCCAGCAAGTGTCGCAAGCCTAGTTTGCAATTTCAACTTTTGGTCCAACCCACTTGGGGCCTGCGAAGCAAAGCCCGGTCCAACTCAATAACAAATCTCAATTTGGACTGAGATTTGATGGGCCAAGTTTAGACCCGGTCCAAACTCGTTGGTGTCGTCGCAAGCCCAAATTCGGCTGCCGTCGTGTCGCCATCGCAGTGTTCTAGTCTTCACTTTGCACAAGTGAGTTTTGCTCACTAATCCCTTCTTAGTAGGCTAATGATGCTTAGGGTTGATTAGATTTAATTAAACGCAATTAGGTAAATATATTAGAGTAGAACAATTAGTTTAGAGCCTTATTAATGCATGTTAGGCAAATGATTGGTGTAGTTAGCAAGGAAATAGGCTTTAGTATTTGTAGAACGAGTCACGGTAATTTTCCGGGCTCGTCTCGACTTCCAAATAGGCTATAACGGGTCTAAGTTGGATTTATTGCATTTATTTAATCATTTATGTAATTATTTAATTATTTATTTATTTCCAGAAATTAAGCTGGGATGACCGACTACCGAAATTTTATGCTAATTATTGTGGTGCAGTCCATTTATTTATTTGAGCGCTAAACTGTGTTGAATTGATTTAATTATGATATTAGGATATAATCCTAAATTATTTAATTTCAGCAATTGCTTGGAAAATAACCAAGCGTCAGTTTATAGCGCCAAAAATATTTTGATGGATTATATAAATGATGGGATTTACGGAAAGAAAATTATTATACTTTGGCTAAAGCCGACCGTGTACTCATGCACGGGTATTTTTATCAGGAAGGATAAAAATTGTGAATTGATTAAATGATCAATTATCAGCATACTATGAAAGTATGTTTGGCAGCTTCTGGCGAGCATATATAATATTAAGTACACTATAGCAGTGTGCGGAGCAACTTTTTGGCGAGCATATATACATTTATTAGCATATTATGAAAGTATAGCTGACAGCTTTTGGTGAGCATATATAGAATAATGGGTCAGTGGATCTGGCAACTTCTTGTGAACATATATAATTATCAGCATACTATGAAAATATGCCTAGCAGCTTCTGGCGAGTATATATAATATACTATATCAAAAATTGAGGTAGCTCTTGGCAAGCATATATATATATATATATATAGTATATTATCTCAGCATTTGAGGCAACTTTTGGCGAGCTATACTACCTATTATCGACTTATATTAAGCAATCTTGAGTATAATTGGACTTATAAGTAGTATTGATTGAAATGGCCGGGGAATAGTCATCGTTGACATGTAATTGATTAGGTCGATTGATCGATGATTCGATCTAATTGGGTGATGTGATGTGATGTGATCGTGTATATATGATATATATACTGACTTGTAAGAAGGAACTGAGGCCAAGGTAAGTTCTCTGACTCATGTTGTGCTTAGGCAGCCTAAAATGTATTGGCTTTCTAATCGGGTCTTAGGTGGTAGAACTTGCTGAGACGTAATCTCATCCCGATTGTAGGACAATATTTCAGGATTCTGATGAGGAACCTGAGAAGAAAGAACCCGAAGATGAGTACCTGAAGGAGAACCCCGATGATGATCCAGAGTAGGACCCTAATGAGAATTGAGACTCCACTTCTATCTAATGACTTTTGCTGTGGAACCTGTTTGAGTAGAAATCGACATTTTAGTATAATTTGTATATATATATATGTACATAAGGATGTTGGTTTTTAGGTTCAAGTTTTTAGTCCTACTTGTCTATCCCATTGCTTTATTGTCTGGGGATTTTTATTATATGCTTCCGCATGCGTAATAAAAATGAAAGGATCGGCGATGCATCTTAAAACGTCGCTATTAAATCGACCAAGGTAAGGGATGAGTGCATGTCCAAGGATCGGGGCGTGACAATGTATTTGCAAGCCAAAACCGCAAAAATGTCATAATGAATCACCTATTTGAATTGCATGGAGCTTCCACGTCGTTTTATCCCCCGAATAACTAGTATTCCTCCCGTAGCTAACGGGGAAGGCTTACAAGCTTGTAAAACATTGGAAGATTGAAACCAAGGCATTGTAGCAGAAGTTGTGACCATACCAACACAATTTTATCTCACCCCCATCAGGCCCACCATTCCATCATCTGGCATGGATTTTGGAGATATGCATTCAGCGAGCAACACGAGAAAACTTATTTGAACTTAGACTCATACACGCTATAATTAAATTCTTGAAATGCCTTGCCACCTGGTGAGAATGACGTCGGTTTCTCGATATGGAGGATGTCCATGTGGTCCTATGGTATTGGGCTCAATGAATGGCGTAATGAGTAGGATGTTGTTAGGATATTATACTATGGTGATGTTTATGGAAGAGGCTTGGGTGAACCAGAAGTCAAAGTTTATTCACTGAATTCCATCCGCCGCTTTTCAAGTAAAGGGCATAGTTAATACTCTCCATATTTGGTCCACGGCAGTCGAAGAATTTCAATTGCTTTCGTTAACTATTGCTTTACGCATGATATGCATAAAAATTCAGTCCTAAACTTTTTATAATTATGTAAATTCAATTATAAACCTTTTTTTTAGCTAATCTAGTGCTTAACCATATGTAATCGTATCGATTCAGTCAATTCAACCAAAATGTGCTAAACTTAATTATAATTATTCTAATTCAATCGTAAACCTTGTTTTGGTCAATTTAGTCCAGCTAAATTTGGCTGGGTGGCACTAACATGTGTTCCAATTGGCAGTGGGCATCCGACCAATGCTGAAGTGGTAATTTTTAAATAATATTTTACTTTTTTGGAATTTTTATTAATTTTTCTTTTTATTTTTCTTTCTTTCTTCTTATTCTAGCTCGTCGCAGGACCTGCTAGAGGCTATAGCCACCGAGGTTGACCTCATAGGCCACTAGCCAAGCCTCGCCGTCGTGGGTGAGACCTTGCCGGTCATAGCCTTTGGCTAATCTGGTGATCGACCGGAAGAAGAAGAAGAGAGAAAATTAAAAATAAAATAAAATAAAATATTATTAAAAAATTGTGATGTCAATGTTGGCTAGACGGTTAGTGTTGGCTGGCATTTGTTTCAGCACTGTCAAGTTAAATTTGATCAGATGGATTGAATTGAGAATATAAAAAGTTTAATACTAGATTGGCACAATTATAAAAAGTTTAGTACTTAATTAACAAATTAAAAGACTAAATTGAAAAAATTGTAATAGGTTGAGAACTGTTTTGGTAATTTTCCCTTTCCACGAATTAAGTTCTATTTTCTATTTAGTTACAATGCATTTTTTTTTTTTTTTAGCATTTTTACCTGATGATGCTAGTTAGTGAAAAGTAGATCATACTCCTGCTTCTCTCTATTCAAATTTCTCGGATCAATGGTTGGTGATCCAGCAATCAACACCTACAGGCTACATTAGGGTTAATGAGCTTCTTCCTCGAGTGTGTTCAAACATAAATCTTTGTTTGCAGATCCATTATACACTTCTAGAAAAAATTTCTGGAATTAAATTCGATCCTTGACCAAAAAAAAAAAAAAAGAAAGAAGATCACTTTACTAACCCTTCATCCCGTTTTCTCACTCAATTTTTTTATGCATATAGAAAACAGAGGCATTATTATTTATACATGCCTACGATTCATTTCACAAAGGCTCCTAATGCATTTCCTGGAGATTAAGGATTGAAATCGCCAATAACGAGGTAATTCAACCCTTAATCGAAAACGTTGTCATTCCATCATTTTGCATTTATTTATTTACTTCAATAGGTATCTTCTACATTTGGTAATTGTACACATCGTAAGATTAGAATCTTTGGTCCAACGTCGGTAATTTTGATCTTTAGATGTGCCGGAGCTCACAGACCTATCAAATCCACCCCTGGACCAATCACGGTCTTGGTAATTTTGATTCACTTTCTCCTGCTTGGTTGAAGGCCTAAACAAACTCAGAAAATTGCGAACTTGATATCGCAACGAGTGTCTTTAAGTCTAGTATCCAAAGGTACATAGCTCGTGCACTATTTTCTAGAGAAGCCTCCAGATTTGAAATGAATATCTTACATGGATAATTTACATGTAAACATCATAATTCCATTAACTTAAATTAATGGAAGGACAACATTAAATATTTTCATATAATCTAGAGAACTAAATTATACATTTAAACAAAATTTTAAAAATCACATTGAACAAATTAAAAGTTCATGAACAACACTTTACATTTATCAAGAGTTTACGAACCACATTCAATAAAATAAACATTCAAGAATGATCTAACACATTAGGTTGAAATTTAGAAATCATTTGTGTAAATATCCCTTGAGTTTTCACGAGACTCTGATCCAACAACTATTGCTTGTTTCCTTTTGAAGCCACATATACAGGTACAAGTAATTGGAAATTACAAAACTTCCAAAACAATAAAATAAAAATAAAAAAAAGTTCCCAAACATATTGACCTATTGTCTTCAATTTAAAGAGGTGGATTATCTAATCCTTTGATCTAGTTTTATACTGCACTTTTGACCCATTCATACAATGCCCATAGCAGAATCCCCAACAGAGTGTCTCTAATCAAGCTCCTCGTGAGATCTTCCACCCAACCGCCGGTTTTGTTGCCCCCGGCCTTATTCCCTGCAACATCACGGAATCGCAAGTTCCCTTGGTCCGAGATAAGCGCATACACGACCCCGTTCATGTGGCCCTTCCCGATCACTCCCACCACCCTCTTGCAGTTGTTCACGGCCTTGCTCCGCTTTAGGGACCATGCGAGATACTGTGATCATACAACGTTGATTGAGCAGAGCTACATATGTAAGAATTTTCTCCATATATGAACACAAACAGATAAAAAGGCAAATGTCTAATTAGTAATGCTTTGCTGCCGTATATGTGGTGGACGGAAAGCACTACAAACATTGGATGAGTAATCTTGCTCACAACTTAAGCAATCCTGCAATGACGACTCTAATAGAATAGTTCTGCACTTCCCTTTATCTACACGTGAACTGTAATACATGATCCGCTGCGCGTAAGCTGAAAGATGTTGGAGAAGGCTAGTGGTTCAGCTGACAGATAGTGTACTCACCGTGTCTCGTTCATGTATGAGAGGCTGCAGAAGCGCTGGATAAGAAAAACTAAGTTGCTTGTACAACTCAAATGTGCTATCCCCTGTGTTTGATTCCTGTAGCAAAACCAGGAATTTGCTTTAGAAACTACTAGTTGTTTACTGTTGGATGTTCTAGAAACTCAATCATCATCCTGGGAGGATGTGAATCGTGAAGAATGAGCATAAAAGGAAGAATGATGTGATTCCTGAAGAAGCATGTTGCTCCACATTTATCTGGTGGACAAATCAGACTTACAAAATTGCCCACAGCTAGATGATTCTGTGCAAGAAATGGTTTTCCGTATATAAGCTTCTGCCCTAGATGAGGACTTCAGAGACAGAGTATCACATAGAAAACATCAACCAGAAAAATTTACTCCCAATTTAGGTTCGAGGAAACAATGCGGAAGAATCTCATGAAGTGATTCTGATCTTACACCAATGTTTTATTGCATAGAATATTACGGCTAATTTCTCATGATACAATAATGCAAATCAACCAAAAGCTGATAGGATAGAGCACCTGAAGATTACTCCCTGATGAATCTGATTGGGATGCTATTCCACGAAAAACAGAGACCACCAGGCTTATTTTCTGATCCCATTTCAAACTACTCCACGCTCTCTCAAGCTGAACAACGAAACATCATAAATGAATTCTTCTGTCAGTCAACTATCGCAGGACCTTAATCATCCTGTCCCAAATCTAATGATTAGGACGAAGAGAAGCTGAATGATCAGAAGCTTTCTTCATACATTATGAGGCCAGATGTTCGAGCATACATACTGTTATTTCAATTGGCCGATCCCCCAAAACAATTTGAGCACCGATTTCTTCGGATACCTTCCGAGCAGCTCGGAACTGCAGGCAAGAAAACAATTGCAAGTTGAGAGAATGTCATAGGAGTTTAGAGGAGTCGATTGCTGAAATCATAATTTCAGGTCACTACCTCATCTCCGAATGGGCGGTTGACATCTGAGGAGATTTTTGAAGAGAAAATTGCCAAGAGTAGACGTAATGCTAGGGCTGTCTGACCACCTGTCATGAACCAGATAAAGATCATTAATTGAGCTTTATTTTCCAAGTGCAGATCAGAACTAACAAGTAACAAGAAGCTAGAGCTTACCCAAGTTTATGCTACGACCAACAGCACCAAAAAACCCGGTACCACTCAGTGAAAACATGCTGGACTGTAATTGTTGACTAGGATCTCCTTTACTAGATGTGTACATGATCCCAGCTCTGAAAACAAGCTCTGCAACGACTGGAGTTCAGATATGGATAGGACATCAAACTTTTTGGTGCTTATGAGATCTCAAAGTGCCAGTTTCAGTCAGAACTCAGATGTTAAAATATGGAAAATTACTCTCCTTTCGAATACCCAACATGGAAGAGCAAAATGCAAAAAGAAAGGAGCACGTTGTTGACCTGTAACTGTGATTTAACATCATGAGAGTATTAATTTTCGAAACGCCCAATGCCTCTGTGCAATTTGGGGCGACAAATTGGAAACCATGCATGCTAAACTCTTGCAGCATCAGTCGATCAAAATTTTCAACCTTTCAATGATAGCCAAACATGCCAGCAAAATCGACCAGTTACTTTCATTATGTCCCATATCTAACCAACTATGGGCGACTTATATCTGCACTCGACTAAGATTTCTAACTTAATCCCCAATTCGTCTCATTAGCTCGATTCATTTATAAGTGGCTGCGCAATACTTGGTAAATCAACTCCTGCTTTCATCAGGATTTCTGGTCTAACCCCAGCCTGCCAGTATTTCCTAGACAATCAAAACAAAATGTTGAATATGTACACTGCATTCTATCATCTAAGAAGCTTACGCATCTAAGAAACATGTCAAGAATATATATCAAGCATGTTCATAGTATAACTATTCTGGGTTAAACAAAAACGCAGTGAATCAACTCCTGTGTGCTTCCACTACACTCGCAATAAATTATTAATATGAGTACTGAACCAGCTCGGTAATCACATTCAACGCGACAGCACAAAAAGGAAGAATGCCAACAAAAGAGGTGGAAACGTGCCTGCTCCTGCAGAGCTCGACCACGACGTTGTCGGGCCTCACGGCCCTGACGACCCGCGCCACGTCGTCGGCGGACCGCCGCGAGATGTGGGTGGTGCCCACCAGCCATATCTCCTCCGGCTCCACGAATTCCGACCTCCAAGCCGGGACCGGGCCGAACTGCCCCTTCCGGACCAGCACGAGGGTCGCGTCGCCCGCCAAGTCCAGCAGCTCGGGGTGCGACGAGGCGATGGAGGCCCTGGACTCCTCCAGAACCTCTCGCCGGAAGTCGAAACCGGGCGGCGGCGGTCTGACGGAGGCCCTGAAGGGTCCGACGGTTCTGGGTGTGTGCAGAGCTGGGCGAGGCGTGAGAACAGGGAAGGTTGATCCGAGGATGGTATCCATGGATGCTAGGAAGGATTTGCTTCCACACCCCACGGATGGAGAGAGAGAGAGAGAGAGAGAGAGAGAGAAGCCTCGTGGTTGTGGTGCTTCCATGGCTTCTTATCATCCGCATAGGTCGCCCACGTATGCAAGGCAAATCAGAAAAATGCTGGATATTCTGAAACCACATGTTACTGTATTCGTATCGACAGAGCTCCTCCTAGAGAGGGCCACTCCTTTCACACTTCACAGTACCTCTTATTCCTATACATCTTGATGTTGTATATATGAAGGTATTTAAACTGTCCATGTCCACTGACCAAAAAAAAAACTGTCCATGTCCTAATTGAGTTTGGTGGGAAAAGGATTTTGTTACATTATGGAAAATTTCAAATAAATACATAAAGGGCCATCATTTTTTTAAATAAGAGTCTCAAATGGATCTTATTTCAAATAAGGGTCTGAAGTGATATTGATTATTTCAAATAAGGATCTGACTTTCCAACTAATTAAGAGCATTTTCGTCATTTATCTTTTTTGATTTTCCTTTTCTTTTTTCTTTTTTTCCTTTTTCTCGTTCTTCAATCTTCTTCTCTGGTGATCGTTCGGCTATTAGTGATCTTAGAGAGGGCTGGGCTTGGGACAGCCTTGCTTGAGTGAGGTGAGCCTCGCCCTTGGTGAAGCTGCCCTTGCTAACCCCAGGCAAGCTCGACCTTCACCAGATTTGGCGAGGGTGGCCTCACCCGTAGTTGGGGTGAGGCCACCCTTGATTTAATATAAAATAAAAAAAAAATACTTCTAAACACATCTCTAATTGGTGATCACATAACGACATTGTTGCAAGCAAACTTAATCAAAGAAAAGCATGGGAGTGTCTATGTTTGTTTGCCAGTCGGAGGAAGGGAAACATGACCAAGTTATACTATTTTGAAAAAATACATAAAAGAAAAAAAAAAACATATTTCCCATGTCATACAATGACCGCCTACATATCTATATTTTTACAAATACTAAATACATACAAGAATCCTTGTCCGCCCAATTGAGGTCCTCGTTCAACTTTCTCTCTCTCCTTGACCTCAAGGTCACACTATTAGTGGCAACAACACGATGCTAGATTTGGTCTTAGACACGTTGGATTTAACATTCCGAGCTTGAATCCAACTTGAGAAGAGGGGCCTAGCCATAGCACAAAGGAACATAATGATATGTGAAATTTAACAAATGGGATGGATGCACGTGCCAAGTAAATTGGGGCGAAATCTGACTATAATACCTTGCTTGTGGGAAGAAAGGGCAACAATTTACTACTTAAACTTGTCCAAGATTTTGACCCAAAAAAAAGAACATGTCTGCAATCAATTTTTATCCAAAAACTCAATCCACTAATATCAAATTAATCCCAATAGCTGAAGAAATTGAGAGACAATTTGGAGAACAAATTTAACGAACAAAATTGATCAGCTTGTGGATCTTGATCTCATGAACAACATATAAAATTTCATCCAATTCTGACAAAGTCTAACTGTCGAAACTGGATTGCATCGTCTCCTCTTTTTTCTCCGCTATAGCGAACTCTCTCTCTCTCTCTCTCTTCTCTCTCTCAATCAAAAGCATTATGCCCTAAGTATATAAGATGATGAGTTGGGCCCTAATAAAGACAAGATGAGCCCAACAAGATAAACCAAGCCAAAAAAAAAAAATTATTAAATGGAAGGAAATCGCGTGTATATATATGTCGTGACCTCCTCGAAGTGGGTTGGACCACTTAGGGTTTATGTTAATGGATTACTAAGTTTTAAATTTAGCTTGGACTTTCCCAAACCGATATCAATTCGCGACTTAAGTTCAAGTTTTTTTTTAATGGATTTTATTTAGGAGTTGCCACCAATCAATTTATGGTAGGCCGATTAGACACCGAAATAAAATAATAGGAGAATTATTTTACTCCTACAAACAAAAAATTTTGGGTATAGAAACTTGGTTACACTAAACTTTTCTAATGCCATTTTGGTACCATTCTTTTATTTTCAAAAATGTCTTTGCGGCGGTTTAGATTGGTTTTAGTTTAAATCAATATAATGTAATAGGAAGATCACACGGATGCTCAATCTGTGACATCCCGATTTTCCAATTCTATTTTCAATAAATTGAGATGGGCATTTCGTTGGCACGCATATAGTTCTTTTCCTTGAGTTGGCCACTCATGTGAAAACTAATCTATCAGGTGAAGCCGTTAAGAAATTCTAATGAATCAAACTCGAGAATTTGACCAGGAAGCGATCTTTCGACCGAGCTAATCTGCAAGGGTCATTACGGCACAATTAAAAATCGATTAGGGATCGGAGATAAGTCGACTCGACGAGGCATGTGATCAGTGTGGGTGATTCCACCGGATCGCACAATTCTTGTCGATCGACACCGACCGACTTTCGTCGATTAGGGTACTGGTCCGTATTTGAAACCTTGAGATTACCCCGATCCGTGATGACCGATTTTCCAATTTTAATTTCAATGAATTTAGACGGGCATTTCGTTGGACGCATATAGTTCATTTCCTTGAGTCGGCCACTCATGTGAAAACTAGTCTATCAAAAAGCCGTTAAGAAATTCTAATGCATTAGACTCGAGAATTGGATCAAGAAGCAACCTTTTGACCGAGATAATCTGCAAGGGAAATTACAACACAAATAAAAATCGGTTAGGGATCGGAGATAGGTCGGCTCGGTAGAGGCATGTGATCAGGTGTGGGTGATTCCATCGGATCGCACAACTCTGGCCGATCGACACTAAACCGACTTTTCTAACGATTGAGTACCCTGTGCTCGTATTTGAAACCTTGAGATTTCCCCCGACAACCGAAAGTTGTGGCTTGAAATGATCAACCGCAAGTCAAATGCACAAAAATTTGTAAACACTGCTCGGTAGATTAGAATGCGCTAGTATTGTCCCAAAATGAAATTAACCGTGAAATTGAGATCAAATTCTGAAATTGGAAGTCATGGTGCGTCACAAATCTTATTAGGAACATTGGATTAATTTATGGACTTTAATTTGAACTCAATTGGAAGAGAATTGATGGAAATTGAAGCAATTGGATGTGCAAGGATTTGGACCCCTACGGAAATTGAAATTGAACCTATTGGACTAAAGTTATGGAAGGTTTGGAGTTAGTGGATGATGACATCACCTATGATGTCATGGATGAGGCAAGATGGACTAGGGTGGTGACAAGTGGAAGGTGGGGATGAGGTCTTGGAAAGGTGGGATGTCACTTCCCCTTGTCCCCATCATCTTCAACCTTTTGAACTTGGAGGAGAGAGAGAGAGAGAGAGGAGAAAACCAGCGGAAGCCCCCCCCCCATTTCCGTCCGCCCTTCGTCGCTCGACCACCACCGTCGCCGCCGCCTCGCCCGCCGTTCGCCGGAGCTCACGTCGCCGCTCGTTCGCGCGCGACCGCGCGCCCTCTCGCGCCCGAGCCGCTCGCCTCCATCTCCGCCGCGAGCCCCGCACCGTCGACGCCCAACCAGCTGCTGTTCGCCGCCGCCGAAGCCCTCCGTCGCGCCGTTCCTCCGCCCAAGCCACCGCCGGTTTTTGCTCGAGCTACTGCCGATCTCTCTCGCCGTTCCTCCGTCCGTTCGCCGTCCGCCGCCCTTCGAAGCTCGGTTACCTGCTGGAAAAACCAGCAAGATCTAACCCTTTCCAAGCTCATTTTGGCCCCCTATTAGTCCTCATTTGGTGTTGATCCGTGTAGGTTTGTCGTCGGCGTCGTCGTGCTCTTCGCGGAGACCCGTCGGAAAGCGATTCCGGTGAGTTTAGCTCACTAAACCCGATTAGTGGGTTAATCATGCCTTAAGTGTGTTTAGTTTAGGTTGATTGAGATTAGGTTGGTATATTAGTTTATTTAAATATGGATTAGGTTAAGTTGTTTAATTAAAGTTAAACATGTTTAGTTTAAGGGTTAAGTAGGTTTATTTTTAAAATAAACCTTGATGGGACTTAAAGGAATTTATTTATGATTTAAATAAATGTTTCGAAATTGCTGGATTATTTAATAATAAATCATATTCCGAAAATCATTAAAATATTATTTATAAAAAAAAAAAACTCGAAAATTTATTTTTGACCCTAATTGCTCAGAATTTCGTGCCGATCGTCGCTGTATAGTTAGAATTTGAAATTGATGATTGGTTAATGCAAATTGAGTGCTGATTGAGGAAAATATGAATTTTAGTTAGAAAATCTCAAATGTCGGATTTGATATCGAAATTGGATTGTTTTAAAGGTTAATGTTGTGATTGGAATATGTGAATTACGTGTGACGTGTCTTGAGATGATTATAAATCGTTGCTTGATAATTATGGGAATTGAATTGATCTATTAAGTTGGAATTGCCTCTATATGGGATGCCCACGAGGTGGATGCGGGTCGCATTGATTCTCGGGCCCATGCTCCTTCGGGAACGCCGTCGATGTACTTGACGAAGCCGCGCTCCAAGGTGGGGAGGCGATGCCTGGCTATATGTCGATTAGATAGCCGAACCGCGAGTAGGCTATGCCCTTGTGTGGCCCTAATGATTGATGATTTGAAATGCTTGATGTGGATGTGAATTTAAATGAAATTGATTGCATTCCGATGGCTCACGTGTTTATTATAACTTGTACTTGAGTGCGATGAATTGTACTAACCTCGGGGAAGGCAAGGAGGCGAGGTAAGTCTTCTGTGTTGTGTGGCTAGACCACTCTGTGGCGTATTTACTTTCTAATAGGGGTTTAGGAGGGGTGAACTCTCTCAGACAAAGTCTCATCCCGGTTTGGGGGAAAATATTACAGGACCGTAGATGGCGGGACCCCCAGAGAAGAATGGCCTCCCAGTGCAGATCATCGAGCAGGTGCGCAGCTTCCCTGATCCTGGGAGCCATTGGGTCTATGAGCCGATCGTGTCTACCGTGTGGATCCGGAGACCGAAGATGTTAGGGTGCCCCATAGGTATAGGGCTTGGTTCCGTTTTGGGGCCAATGGTTTTAGGATTGGTCCACTTGACGCTTTGACATTCCCCGATTGTGATGGATGCTCTTCTAGGAGAGGGTGTGGTGACCTTCCCGATGGTAGGGTGGATAACCCATCATCTCCGGACCCCCGTGCGATCGACACGTGGAGGATGTGGGATCATCGAACGAGTCCAATTAGTAGTTATAGGACCGTTCTTCTTTTTGGTGGGTTGATCCTTGTTGTGTAGGCTAACCCTCTTTTGATGCACATAGACTCTGACCCATTTTTGGTGCATATAGTCTCCGAATCCTGTTGTTGTATGTGAGCCCTGGATTGTAAATGATGTATGAAAGTATGTTGTTTGATTTTGATTTGATGTTCATGCTGTCCTATCCCGTACGTTTTTGGTAAGGGGTTTCTTAATACGTTCCGCTTGCGCATTAATAAATTAAACTGGGGTCGGCGACACTACCTGGGAAGGTCGCATTTCGCATGACCATGGCGGGATGTTGGCGCGCTCGAGGTTCGGGGTGTGACATCCCCGTTTAAGTCGTATCAGAGCATGGTTCATGTTTGGAGTGATAAGGTGCGTGGGAGTCATGGGATAGTCGGTAGGAAAGACTTTTATTACACCAATGCAAGTGATTGTTAGTTGTTTGTTAACTTGTTGAGAGGTCACTTAGATTCTAATGTTATATTGGAATTGCAAATAGGCATCTATATTGAGCCTGTAGCATGAGTGACCGAGTGCCGAGAGCTGCTAGGAAGAGAGCAAAGAGGGCCCCGTGTTTCGGGTGGGCCGCCGATGAGAGTTGGTGCCCGAGGTGCCGCGGGAAGAGCACAGCCGAGGCCGGTGCGAGTGGTGCGTGTCGCCTCCAAAGGATGCGCGGCCCCGAGGATCCGAGGTTTGAGGGAATCATGCGGATGCTTGAGATGATGGGTGACAAACTTGACCAAGCCAGCCGCCGCTTCAGCCCGCCGCTATCGCCGCCGCCACCAATGCCGCTAATGCCGCCAATGCTACGCCGCCGCCGCTAATGTCGTCGCTCGCACCGCCGCCGCACCAGTTGCCGAGCCGGAAGAGGAGCTTGAGGAAATTCCACCTGAGGATGTGGCCGCTGGGAGGCCAAGGCAAAAGTTGGTACAACACTTCCTAAGATTGAATCCGCCAACGTTCACGGGAGCGGGAGATCCCGAAGCTGCAGCACTATGGGTTCAGGAACTGGAGAATGCCTTTGAGCTGCTGATGTGCACCGGCGAGAAGGTTGTCTTTGCCGGCCCTATCGCTTGAGGGGAACCGCAGCCACCTAGTGGAAGACCAATAAAGGGATAGTGTTCCCTAATGGTGTAGCCCCAGAGTGGAATACGTTTCTTGAGACCTTCAATGAAAAGTACTTCTCTGATTGTGCTAGAGAGCTGAAGATGGCGAAGTTCCAGCGCCTTCGCCAAGGTACGATGACGGTTGATCAGTATGAAGTGAAGTTCGCTGAGCTATCCCAGTATGCCCCTGAATTGGTTCAGAAACCGGCAGACCAAGCTCGAAGGTTTAGAGATGGCCTCCGGCCAGAAGTGAGGAGCTTTGTGGTACTTTTGGATTTGAAGGAGTATAAGGACCTTTACAAGCGGGCCCAGCTAATTGAGAAGGACCAGAATGAGAGAGCTATCGCATCTGGGTCGCGGTTTAATCCGAACAGAGAGAGTAATCGGTTTGGGAAGAGGCCGATGTCTGGAGGAAGATATCCTGTTCCACTCAACAGGAAGGGTGGGATAGGGAAGCCATCACCGAACCATCAGGGAGTGTGTCGTTCATGTGGAAGGCGACATGGTGCCGGCCCGTGTCCCTCTAGGACAGGTGCCTGTTATGAGTGTGGCCAGCAGGGTCATATATCCAGGAATTGCCCCAGGAATCAGATGGGTCAGCGTCAGTTGCCACCACCGCCACCGTTGGGTCAGAACAGAGGAGTCGCGCCTCAGATCATGCCGCAGGGTGGAGTGAACCGACCTCCAGCTCAAGGAAGGACTTATGCGATCACCAGGGGACAGGCGGAGGATGCGCCTAACGTGATCACAGGTATGGTCTCGCTGAATGACCAACCTGCTTATGCTTTGTTTGATCCTGGAGCTTCTCATTCATTTATAGTTGAGAGATATGTCAAGATGGTAGAATTAATTCCTGAGTTGTTGGAGTCTGTGTTTAGCATATCTATGCCGTTGAAGGATAAGGTGTTAGCTACAGTGGGTTGTCTTGGTTGCAAGTTAGTGATTGGTGAGCGAGAGGGGAGGATAGACTTGATAGTCCTAGCCATGTTTGATTTTGATGTGATAATTGGTATGGACTGGCTCACCAAGCAACGAGCTAAAATGGACTACTATTGCAAGGCGATTCAGTTTAACCTGTTAGGGGGTGAGAGCTTCGAATTTATTGGGAGTCGAGGGGGACCCTCGGTTTCCTTAATCTCATCGCTCGAAGCAACCCGCTTGCTAGGCAAGGGTTGCCAAGGTTACCTAGCGACTGTTGTAGACACGACAGTAGAGGAGTTAAAGATTGAAGATATCGCAGTGGTACAAGAGTTCCCAGATGTGTTTCCGAAAGAGTTACCGGGCTTGCCGCCAGAGAGAGAGATAGAGTTTGTAATCGACTTAGCTCCCAAGACAGAGCCGATCTCTAAAGCTCCTTATCGGATGGCCTTATCAGAACTTAAGGAATGAAGGTGCAGATGCAAGAGTTGTTGGATAAAGGGTTTATTCGCCCTAGTGCATCACCTTGGGGAGCACCAGTTCTGTTCGTAAAGAAAAAGGATGGTTCCTTGTGTTTGTGCATCGACTATCGTCAACTCAATCAGGTGACGATTAAGAACAAGTATCCATTGCCGAGGATTGATGACTTGTTTGATCAGCTTCAGGGAGCGTCGATATTTTCTAAGATCGACTTGAGGACAGGGTATCATCAGTTGAGGATCAAGAAAGAAGACATACCGAAGTCGGCGTTTCGCACTCGATACGGCCATTATGAGTTTACGGTAATGCCATTTGGGTTGACAAATGACCCAGCTGCTTTCATGGATCTGATGAATCGAGTGTTCAGAGAGTACTTAGATCAATTCATAATTGTCTTCATCGATGACATCCTGGTGTACTCGAGGAGTACTGAGGATCATGAAAGGCACTTAAGGATAGTGCTCCAGACTTTGAGAGATCACGAGCTGTACGCTAAGTTTAGTAAGTGTGAGTTTTGGCTGACTCATGTGGCTTTCCTAGGTCATGTCATCTCCGGAGAAGGAATCTCAGTGGACCCAGCAAAGATAGAAGCAGTGATCAACTGGCCGAGACCGACGACAAGGATGTAAATCGAAGTTTTGGGTTTAGCAAGGTATTACAGACGGTTTGTAGAAGGGTTTTCAAGGTTAGCATCGCCAATGACGAGACTTTTGAAGAAGGAAGAAAAATTTGTATGGACAGATAAGTGCGAGAGTAGTTTCCAAGAGCTTAAGCATAAGCTAACTACCGCGCCGGTGCTTACTATTCCATCCGGTCCAGGAGGGTTTGAGATCTACAGTGATGCGTTATTTAAAGGATTGGGTTGCATATTGATGCAACACGGAAGGGTTGTTGCATATGCGTCCCGTCAGTTGAGGCCTCACGAGTTGAATTATCCGACGCATGACTTAGAGCTTGCAGCAATCATCTTTGCCTTGAAGATTTGGAGGCATTATTTGTGTGGAGAAAGATTCCAAATCTTCACTGATCACCAGAGTCTCAAGTACTTATTCTCTCAGAAGGAGTTGAATATGAGACAGCGTCGATGGATGGAGCTCTTAAAGGACTATGACCGCGAGATTTTGTATCATCATGGAAAGGCGAATAAAGTCGCCGATGCGCTGAGTAGGAAGTCTTCAGTTGCTCAGATGGTACTCAAGGAATGGGGGCTAATTGAGAGAGCCCGGGACTCAGACTTCAAGTTTGAGGTAGGCCACCTTTCAAACCTTGTGGCCACCCTTAGAATTGAACCGGAAGTGCGAGTCGAGTTAGAACGCTTCAAAGAGACGGATCCGGATGTTCAAGAAATCCTGCGGAGGATGCGAGAAAAGGAAGGCTGGCTTTCGATTTCCGAGGATGGAACATTGAGGTTCCAAGGACGATTGGTTGTACCTGACGATGTGGAGCTTAGAGAAGAGATTCTATCAGAAGCACATCGTAGCAGTTACAGCATTCATCCTGGTAATACCAAAATGTATCAGAATCTGCGTCAACACTTCTGGTGGCGTGGCATGAAGGCGGACATCGCCAAGCATGTCGCCAAGTGTTTGACGTGTTAGCAAGTAAAGGCTCAGCATTGCAAACTGGGAGGACTTCTACAACCACTTGAGATCCCGGAATGGAAATGGGAACATATCACGATGGACTTCGTGACGGGTCTACCGAGGAGCCAGAGAGGGAATGATTCGATTTGGGTAGTAGTCGACAGGCTGACAAAGTCGGCTCACTTCATTGCAGTTCGAAGGGACTTGAGTTTGGATAGACTTGCCGATCTGTATGTACGTCAGATAGTCCGTATGCATGGAGTGCCGGTTACAATTACTTCAGACAGAGACCCGAGGTTCACCGCCGCCTTCTGGAAGAGTTTACAATCCACTTTGGGAACGAAGCTGCGGTACAGTACGGCCTATCACCCGCAGACTGATGGCCAGTCTGAGAGGACAATTCAGACTCTCGAGGATATGCTGCGAGCTTGCGTCTTGGACTTCAAAGGAAGCTGGGAGGAACAGCTCCACCTGGTCGAGTTTGCTTACAACAACAGTTATCAGCAGAGCATTCAGATGGCTCCTTTTGAAGCATTGTATGGCAGAGCGTGCAGGACGCCAGTATGTTGGGATGAAGTCGGGGAAAGAAAGATTACCGGTCCAGAGTTGGTCCAGCAGTCAGTGGAGGCAGTTGCAGTTATCAGGAACAGATTGAAAATCGCTCAGAGCCGTCAGAAAAGTTATGCCGATAAGCGTCGAAGGCCATTAGAGTTCCAAGTGGGTGAGCACGTCTTTCTGAAGGTGTCACCGATGAGAGGTACTTCCCGCTTTGGCAAAAAGGGGAAAGTAAGTCCGAGGTACGTAGGTCCCTTTGAGATTTTGGAAAGAATAGGGACTCTGGCGTATCGTCTTGCACTACCGCCGAGGTTGGCACAAGTGCATGACGTCTTTCACGTGTCGATGTTAAGGAAGTATGAACCTGATCCGGCACACGTCCTAAATTTTGAGGAATTAGACGTGGATGACAAGGTGTCGTACGTTGAAAGCTTGATTCGGATAGTGGATCGCAAGGAGCAGGTTTTGCGCACCAAGACCATTCCGTTGGTCAAAGTGGTCTGGCAACACCACGGCACTGAAGGAGCAACTTGGGAAACCGAAGATTCGATGAGAGACTTGTACCCTCACCTTTTTAATTCAGATGTGTAATGATTTAAATTTCGAGAACGAAATTTTTTATAAGAAGGGAGGAGTTGTGACAACCTGATTTTCCAATTTTAATTTCAATGAATTTAGACGGGCATTTCGTTGGCACGCATATAGTTCCTTTCCTTGAGTCGGCCACTCGTGTGAAAACTAGTCTATCAGGTGAAGCCGTTAAGAAATTCTAATGCATTAGACTCGAGAATTGGATCAAGAAGCAACCTTTCGACCGAGATAATCTGCAAGGGTCATTACGGCACAAATAAAAATCGATTAGAGATCGGAGATAGGTCGGCTCGGCAGAGGCATGTGATCGTGTGTGGGTGATTCCACCGGATCGCACAACTCTGGCTGATCGACACTAAACCGACTTTTCTAACGATTGGGTACCCAATGCTCGTATTTGAAACCTTGAGATTTCCCCGACAACCGAAAGTTGTGGCTTGAAATGATCAACGCAAGTCAAATGCACAAAAATTTGTAAACGCCGCTTTCGTAGATTAGAATGCGCTAGTATTGTGCCAAAGTGAAATTAACCGTGAAATTGAGATCGAATTCTGAAATTGGAAGTCATGGTGCGTCACAAATCTTATTAGGAACATTGGATTAATTTATGGACTTTAATTTGAATTCAATTGAAAGAGAATTGATGGAAATTGAAGCAATTGGATGTGCAAGGATTTGGACCCCGGTGGAAATTGAAATTGAACCTATTGGACTAAAGTTGTGGAAGGTTTGGAGTTAGTAGATGATGACATCACCTATGATGTCATGGATGAGGCAAGATGGACTAGGGTGGTGACAAGTGGAAGGTGGGGATGAGGTCTTGGAAAGGTGGGATGTCACTTCCCCTTGTCCCCATCATCTTCAACCTTTGAACTTGGAGGAGAGAGAGAGAGAGAGGGAGGAAACCAGCGGAAAGCCCCCCCATTTCCGTCCGCCCTTCGTCGCTCGACCACCACCGTCACCGCCGCCTCCCGCCGTTCGCCGGAGCTCACGTCGCCGCTTGTTCGCGCGCGACCACGCCCCCTCTCGCGCCCGAGCCGCTCGCCTCCATCTTCGCCGCGAGCCCCACACCGTCGACGCCCAACCAGCTGCTGTTCGCCGCCGTTCCTCCGCCCAAGCCACCGCCGGTTCTTGCTCGAGCTACCGCTGGTCTCTCTCCACCGTTCCTCCGTCCGTTCGCCGCCATCCGCCGCCCTTCGAAGCTCGGTTACCTGCTGGAAAAACCAGCAAGATCTAACCCTTTCCAAGCTCATTTTGGCCCCCTATTAGTCCTCATTTGGTGTTGATCCGTGTAGGTTTGTCGTCGGCGTCGTCGTGCTCTTCGCCGAGACCCGTCGGAAAGCAATTCCGGTGAGTTTAGCTCACTAAACCCCGATTAGTGGGTTAATCATGCCTTAAGTGTGTTTAGTTTAGGTTGATTGAGATTAGGTTGGTAGATTAGTTTATTTAAATATGGATTAGGTTAAGTTGTTTAATTAAAGTTAAACATGTTTAGTTTAAGGGTTAAGTAGGTTTATTTTTAAAATAAACCTTGATGGGACTTAAAGGAATTTATTTATGATTTAAATAAATGTTTCGAAATTGCTGGATTATTTAATAATAAATCATATTCCGAAAATCATTAAAATATTATTTATAAAAAAAAAAAAAACTCGAAAATTTATTTTTGACCCTAATTGCTCGAATTTCGTGCCGATCGTCAGCTGTATAGTTAGAATTTGAAATTGATGATTGGTTAATGCAAATTGAGTGCTGATTGAGGAAAATATGAATTTTAGTTAGAAAATCTCAAATGTCGGATTTGATATCGAAATTGGATTGTTTTAAAGGTTAATGTTGTGATTGGAATATGTGAATTACGTGTGACGTGTCTTGAGATGATTATAAATCGTTGCCTGATAATTATGGGAATTGAATTGATCTATTAAGTTGGAATTGCCACTATATGGGATGCCCACGAGGTGGATGCGGGTCGTAGTTGATTCTGGGCCCATGCTCCTTCGGGAACGCTGTCGATATACTGACGAAGCCGCGCTCCAAGGTGGGGAGGCGATGCCTGGCTATATGTCAGTAGATAGCCAAACTGTGAGTAGGCTATGCCCTTGTGTGGCCCTAATGATTGATGATTTGAAATGCTTGCTATGGATGTGAATTTAAATGAAATTGATTGCATTCCGATGGCTCACGTGTTTATTATAACTTGTACTTGAGTGCGATGAATTGTACTAACCTTCAGGAAGGCAAGGAGGCGAGGTAAGTCTTCTGTATTGTGTGGCTAGACCACTCTGGGGCGTATTTACTTTCTAATAAGGGTTTAGGAGGGGTGAACTTGCTGAGACAAAGTCTCATCCCGGTTTGGGAAAAATATTACGGACCGTAGATGGCGGACCCCCGCAGAAAGAATGGCCTCCCGGTCTGATCATCGAGCGGGTGCGTAGCTTCCCGATCCCGGGAGCCATTGGGTCTATGAGCCGATCGTGTCTACCGTGTGGATCCAGGAGACAAGATGTTAGGTGCCCCATAGGTATAGGCTTGGTTCCGTTTGGGGCCAATGGTTTTAGGATTGGTCCACTTGACAGTTTTGACATTCCCCTGATTGTGATGGATGCTCTTCTAGGAGAGGGTGTGACTGACCTTCCCGATGGTAGGGTGGATAACCCATCATCTCCGGACCCTGTGCAGTTAGATGTGGAGGATGTGGGATCGTCGAACGAGTCCAATTAGTAGTTATAGGACCGTTCTTCTTTTTGGTGGACTGATCCTTGTTGTGTAGGCTAACCTCTTTTGATGCACATAGACTCGACCCATTTTTGGTGCATATAGTCTCCGAATCCCGTTGTTGTATGTAAGCCCCGGATTGTAAATGATGTATGAAAGTATGTTGTTTGATTTTGATTTGATGTTCCCGCTGTCCTATCCCGTATGTTTTTTAAGGGGGGTTTCTTTATACGTTCCGCTTATGCATTAATAAATTAAATCGGGGGTCGGCGACACTACCCGGAAGGTCGCATTTGCATGACCATGCTGGAATGTTGGCGCACTCGAGGTTCAGGACGTGACACCGACAACCGAAAATCGCCAATGTTTTAGAGATGCATTTGTGGCTTGAGATGATCAACCACGGGTCAAATGCATGAAAATTTCTAAAGGCTACCCGATAGGTTGGACCGCGCTTGAGATCGTCCAAAGTGAAATTAACCGTGAAATTGAGATCGAATCGGATCATTGAATCATCTTTGGAAGATTTTTCATGCAATCGAGTTTTCAGCAATTAAATGAGAATGGCTAATTTGGCTTGAGAAATTAGTAGGCTGCGTCTTTGGTCGCTTTTGGGACTTAAGTTGGTTATATAGAACGAGTGAAGATGTAAATTGAAGTGTGGTGACGTTGGATTAATTTTATGGAATTCAATTGGACTCAATTGGAAGAGTTGATAGGAATTGAAGAAATTGGACGTACTGAGAATTGGACGCCGGCGGAAAAATAAAATGGACCAATTGGAATAAGGTTGTGGGAGATAGTGGAGTGTGATGTCATGCATGAGGTCATGGTGGGCCATCTTTGTGGATTAAAGAAAAGAAAAAAAAGAAAAAGGAGGTGGTCCCTCTCATTCTCTCTCCTTCCTCTCTCCCTTCCGTTGGTTTCTCCTCCATCTTCTTTGTGAAAAAGACCAGAAAATTTGCAGAGGAAGAAGCCGAAGCAGTCCTTCGTCGCCCAGCCGCTCGTCACTGGCCGTCCGCCTCCTTCACCGCTCGTCACTCGCCGCCGGTGTCGTCGTTGTCACCACCGTTCGCGCGCGCAACCGCGCGTCCGCTCATCGTCGCCCTCTGTCCTCCATCTTGGGTTCTTACTTGAAGACCCATCAGATCTGAGCTTGTTGAAGAAGCTGCAGCCATGGCCGTCGCTCGTCGCCCATTCACCAGAGCTCGCTGTCGCTGCCCGTCCGCTCGCACTCGCTCGCGCTTGGCCGACGCCCAGCCGCCTCTGTCCGCCCCTGTTCGCGCATTCCAGGAGCTGCCGGAGCTCGTCCCCGCTGCCGTGAGGCCTCGCCTGGCCGCCGCCTCGCCCGTCCGAGCCACCGTCGAGCTGTCGCCCCGATCCTCCGCCCATTCCGGCGCCGGATCCGCCTCCTCCAGCCCCAAAGCAGCAGCTGTAGAAAATGGGTATTGCAGCCCGCTCATGGCCTGTTTTGGCTGCCTTCCCGAGCTCAGATGCTCGGCCCGCCTTGAGGAAAGTCGATCCTCGCGTCGTCCCCGTCGTTTTGGTCCGCTCGGTTCGTTAATCCGGTGAGTTTAGCTCACTAAACCTCACTTAGAGGGTTAATTATGCTTAGGGAGATTTAGTTTATGTTAAGTGTTATTAGGTGGTTAGTTTAATTTATTTAAGTGCATATTATATTAATGTGCTTGATTAACTTAAAGTGGGTTTAATTTAAGGTTAAGTGAGTGGTTATATTAATATAAGCTTTGATGTGACATAAAGGAATTTACTTTTGATTTATTTAAATATTCCGAAATTATTAAATAAGTTAATAATATATTATTATTCGAAATTATTAAAATATTATTATTTAATTATTTTCGGAATAAATTTAATTATTTATTAAATTGAAAATTTTGTCAGGATCCTAAATTCTCAATTTCGTGTCAGGTCGTTGATGTGTAGTCAGATTTTGAAATTGATGATTGGATATTATAAATTGAGTGTAGATTGTGAAAGATAGGGATATTATTATTTAATTAATTTTCGGAATAAATTTAATTATTTAATAAATTCCGAAAATTATTTTGGGACCATAAATTCTAGAATTTCATGCTGATCTCTGCTGTGTATTCAGATTATGAATTTGATGATTAGATATTACAAATTGAGTGATGATTTGTGCAATTGATTATTGAATTGTTGTGTCTTGGTTGAAAGACTCAATTCTGCGATGGTAGCTGGCTAGCCAACCCGGACTTTTATTCTTTCTAGAAATGCCGTCCAAGAGAGCGTGGCTGGTCGCAAGATGAGTGGCTAGAACCTGGACTTTATTCTTCTAACTGTCAAGAGAGTGCGTGGGGCTCGGTCGCTTGATGAGGCTAGGCCAATTGGACCCATGCTCCTTCTGGAATGCCATCGACGTGGTGTGGTGCCGCGCTCCATGGGGTGGAGGCGATGCAGCCTTAATGTCGTAGATAGTCAAATTGCAAGTTGGCTATGCCCGTGTATGGCATGATTAATAATTGGAACACTTGTTGTGATTGTTCACCATGTGAAATTGGTCATATTTCAATGATTTAAGTTTTTATTACTATTTGAGATTGAACATGTGAAATTGGTCGTGTTTCAATGATTTAAGTTTTTATTACTACTTGAGATTGTGTGATACAAATTGTGCTAATCTGTCTGAGGGAATGAATTAAGTCGAGTAAGTCTTATGTGTGAATGTGGCTAGGCACCCTTGGGCATATTTTAACTTCAATAGGGGCTTAGGGGTTGGTTTGAGACGTTATGTCTCATCCCGGTTTGGGGATTAAAATTTTAGGTCCCTAGATGGCGATCGTGGAGGACCCGAAGCCCCAAGTCTGGAAAGGTGGAGATCGAAGTATCGGTGAACGTGTCATAGTTAGTTGATTTTAGGATAGTTCCCCTTTGTCGAAATTATTTTTTTAGGCTTGATCAGTTGTATTTAAACCCATGTGTTTGTAAATGAGTGTTTGGTATTGTGATTGATTGCCTGCTTTTCTATCCCAAGTTAAATGTTGTCGGTTTGTTTCGACAGCATGCGTAATAAAATGAATGGGTTAAACGATGTCTGCTGGATGTCGTATATTTGATTGATCGCAGTGGGATGTGCGCGCACCCGGGGTTCGGGGCGTGACACAATCATTGTTAAATACTCAATAAATCAAATAAATTGCATCAAAATAATTAAACATACAAAGTAAGCAATTTTTTTTGGGTTTTATTTTATCTTGAAGTTAGAACTCTACTATAAAACATGCACTTTAATTACATGACCTAATTTTACTAACAAATTATTTCTAATTAAATGAACCTAACATACAAATTAATTGACATGCGCCTAATATTTTTGTATTTTTAATTAAAATTCGTAATAAAAAAACTAATTAAACCATCCAAAATGAATAATTTTCTAATATGCTTTAGGGGTTAGTTTGACTTACACCCTATCATATCTTAGAAAGCTATTGTTTTTTTTAAAGAGATTATTAAAATGTGCAAACATTATATATATATATATATATATATATATATATATATATATATATATATATATATATTTAGATCAAATCCTAATCTATTCCAAAAATTATTTAAACGTCAATCTAAAAATGCAATTCTAATTTACGAAACCAACATATTTTGATGCAAGATTTTTTAAAATTTTTTTCTAAGTCAAGCAATTACTAGATAAACATTATATCTAAACCAATCAAGATATTCAACAAATAAATCATTAAACAATCGAAAAAAATCCGTCGTCACAGATTAAATGAACGATATTTTAACCTTAAACATCACAACACATGAAAAAGTTCAAAATAATTAAAAATTTAATCCGAAATTTTACGGATCAAATTAATAATTATAACGATTTATTAATCAAAACACTATCAAAATGCCCCAAAAAATCAATATAATTAAAAAATAATCCGATGTCTTACGAATTAAATTAATAATTATAGTAATTTTTGGGAAAATCCTACAGATTTCATAAAATGAACATCCACATCCAATGTTTCAATTTGAGCAATAATAAAAAGGGTAAAAACCACTCAAAGCCCCAAACTTTACTCAAAGTGATAGATTTACTTAAATTTTTTTTTTTTTGTGACGTGAAAAACTCCAACTTATTGTATGAAACATTTACCATAAATTATAGGGCATTTTGGTCTTTTTTACCTTTTTATTTTTTTTATTTTTTTCTCTCTTCCTTCGCCGGTTGGCCAACAAAGGGAAGTCGGCGTTGAGTAAGGGTGACCTCGCCGGGCTCACTAGGGCCGCCCTCACCGGTGTCGGGCGAGGGCCTCCAAGTGCCCTCCTTTTCCTCGCTCGAGTTCGGCGAGGGCATCCCTTGCCAAGCCCTTGTCGCCGGGCAAGGGCACCCTTGCCCTGATTTGGTGAATGAGGCTCTTGCCGGCTGATTCCACCATGGCCGGTGGAGGAAGTAGAATAAAAAAGAAAAAAGGAAAAATAGAAAAAATAAGATAAAAATGCCGTTAATGGAATAGATTTACTTACCGTTTGAAAAGTTTAAAATTTTTAGTCATAATGTGGTACTTGGCATAAAGTTTAGAGTTTTTGATAAAACTATCTTGGCTCTTTTTAAAAAAGAAAAAAAAGCGCGGGATTTGCGACCCACGATTTGTGCTGGGGTCGGGGACGGTGGCGCGGATCTGCTGGTGTACGTGGCTGCGGAGGTGCAGACGTCGCTGATAGCGGGCGGAGGGCGGCACAGCGACCAGCAGAGGACGGGCGGAGGTGTTGCTCGGTTGCAGCGGCGGTGGCGGGCGAGCAGGAGGTCGCGGGTGAGGCGCGGTGACGCGGGGCAGAGGCGCTGCAAGGTTGACGGGCGGCGCTCGGGCAGAGGTGCAGAGCGCGGCAGCGGGGGAGCGCGGACGTGCAGTGGTGAGCTCGCGGCGTCTGGCGGAGCAAAGGTCGAGGTCCTGGCTTGGTGTCGTCTGGGCAGCAGGTCCTCTTGGTCGCTTGGCTGGCTGGAGCAGAGGGGTCGGTTGGCAGCAGTAGAGGCGAGCGGCGCTCGGGCAAGGGGGCGTCTGCAGCGACGGAGGCGAGCGGACAGAGGTGACGCGGTGGTGCTGGCTCGAGCGGATGCGCAGGCGGAGGCGGAGCAGCAGGGGGCGCGGTCGTGCGGTGGTGAGCGGCGCGGAGGCAGCGCGGGCTGCTGGTGCTGGGTCGTGGGCGCTGCAGGCGCGGTCGTCGGGGAGCAGAGGCGACGGCGGACACGGCGACGAGCGAGCGGGCGAAGGCGTTGGGGACGATGGGAGGACCAGCAGGCGTCGGCGACGGGGCTGGCTGTAGGACGCGGGCGGCACAGGAGCAGCGGCGGTCGGCGGGAGGACGACAGGCGGAGGCGCGGCTGCAAGCGTCGGCGACGGGGCCGGCGGGGGCGAGGATGCCCGCGCGAAGAAGACGACTCGTTTGCTTTTTTTTTTTTTTTTTTTTTTTTTTCTGATTTTTTTCCCTCTC